>VXAV01011432.1:83047-152264 GCA_013399715.1 Alectura lathami
CGGGCCCGGGGGCGGGGGTCTCTGCCCGGCTGGGTGCCACAGGGGGAGCCGGAGGTGCGGGGGGAGCTCCGCGGGCAGCCCTTAGCGCTGCCACAGGGCGTGCGGGGCCGCGACTGGTGGGTTTAAACGGTTTGTTAGCTTAGGGGGCTTCCCGGCAAAAGTGCGGCTTCAAAAATCCTGGAGGGTTTTCTCATCGAGGCTTTTTAAAAGGGGAAAAAAACCCACCACCACCACCAACAACAAAAAAAACACAACCCTATCACGGATCAGACACTGTGCCTCACTTCTCCCACACTGTTTGTGAAGGGAAGGAGCAGCGTAGGAAATGGGCAAACACACATTAATCCCTTCCTGCCAAGATTCCTGTTAGAAAAACGTCTCCGTCTCCTACCTTTGCTATTAGACTGTTTGGCTGCTTTGCAGGATTGATTTGATACATTGATTCTATTATGGCAGAGCTTGCAAAGAGTGAAAGAACATGAAATATCGTTCCCTAAAGAGCAGATTTCTCGGTCAAGAAAGATTCTTACAGACTAGCAGCAGAGAGAGAGCACTAGCAAGTATGCTAAATAAAAGCAGATACCAATCATAAACAATTACATATGTGCTTAAAAATTCTACTTCTGACATCTTTACATTTGCTGGTAGAAGTCACCTTATGAATATCAGCAGATGAGTTATAACATATGGGTAAGGAGTTGAAAAACCAAAGGACATCTCACTTTTTGCTTTAACCTTGGGGAATAGAAAAGATCTGGGTCTTGCATCTCTTTTGAGAATATACAGTCGCTGCAAGGGAAAAACCCATGTGCACTGGAAGGCTCCTGAATACATCTAAATAACAGGCATATCAATGAAACGCCAGGCTTCGGCCGAGCAAAACCAGCGAATAAATCATATGGCATGCTGGCTACCTCGGATTTACGCTGAACTGCAAGTCTCGCTCTGCTGGGAAGTTTGCACAGCCGGACCAGAGCAGGCTGGCTGAGAGGTACATCTGCCTCGTCCGTTTGTTGAGCAGAGCTAACTGACAGCCTTGAGTCTGCAATGGAAACTAGGGATCTTCTCATTTTCTGGCAAGAAAAGCATCCCTGTTGTTTTGTTTGCAATTAGCACTCATATCCTGTAGTTATCCAAATATTCATTTGAAATGTATTTTTTTATGAAAGTAATCCCCTTTCCATGATGAGCACTCTCTTGCAAGTGATCTGGCTTTTTGAGGAGGTATTAATTTTTCCTACTTAGCTAAATAGTTTCAGTGCATAACTTTCAGCCTGCGGTTTGATTGCAAACTTTCTCCTTTAAACATTCGTTATGTGTCTTGGACATCTAAACATACAGCCTGGTATTGTGTCTGGCTCCTGATGGTGTGACTCAGATCTCTGAATAGTAGATGGATAACTGGCAAGTAACAAACTTTCAATACAAATTAATCATCCTGGCATTACGGAGAACGCAGGATTCTCAAGGATTTCCAGAAATACCTACTGGCTATATGAATATTCTGAAATAATAAGTGGTATTACTCACAGCCAACTGGAGTTTGGCAGTCACGCCTGCAAAATATTTCCGAATAAGGTTTATGCGTGTTTGTTTTTTGCTATCCAGCTAGAACAAGTGCTATCACTTCCTAACTCGTGATTAACTCTGTATTGCCAAACCCTGTGATTTTTATCGCAAGTCTCGTGATACTTGATGTTTTTTCTATAACTTCCCATTCCCAGAGACATTTAATTAGGTGAGAATCTCAGTTTTCATTTTTACAGAAGTTAGTTTCTACTCCTCAGACTGTGAAGAAGCTTGAAAATATGACCCAAGGGCATCCTAAAGACAGCCACAAAATCCAGAAAAAGTAAAAATGAACTTTTTCTTTTGCCTCACGTTTTTTAGCTAGTTTCTCACACATCTGGTTCATGATTTTTGAATATTTAGGGATCAGACAACCGGGAACAAATTGCCCCCTTCCCCTCCCTAAATTTAAAACACTGGCACGTGTTCTTCAAAGGGGAAGGACGGATCGCTGCGGAGCTGAAGTGAGGTCACGCGGACGGCGTTCAGAGCACTCCCTAGCCACCTGTACTGTTAACTCAGCCTAGCTGCCATCTGAACACATTTTTTACTTCATGTTATTTTGCTCAGAGGTCACATTCTTCTGTTCCCAAGCGCAATGAAACCCATTACACACGGTGCTATTAGAAGGCGACCCTCCCCGCAGCCTGAAATAGGAGACCCCTTGCTGTCTGAGGATAACCTGCTACAAGCAGTGAAAAGCGAAGGCTCGCATGGCGAACCTCGTATGATGCCTGTGAACCCACACGCGTTCGTAAGAGCGTTTTTCAGTCGCAGGAGCAGAAGAGATCATCAGGATTTTCACAGACTATGTTCCCCCCAGACTTCCCTCTCATCCCACATTTTTTACTGAATCGTGCGCAAACTGGACATACTTTCTGTGAATGTACTTGCTGTTTGTATTTCCAATAGGAAAAGTATAAATACTGCTAGAGTAAATATCGTACAGTTGATGGGTTGTTCAAACTATTTGATTAGGGTTTTTCAGAGCTGGCTGAAAAGCGGGATTTCCAGTTTGTGAAGACTTCTTATTTTTTAGAAATTTGACTTTGGTCCAATTGGCCTGAAAACTTTTTTTTTTTAAATTTCCTATGAACTGAAAAAAATGTGCTCTGGAGATATAGGCAAGGGATGCCTCATGTGGCAGTCAAACTGAGGAGCAAGTCTGATGTTCAGCCTCTTCCCCCTCAGTGTTCCCCTGCTGCCAAGCCATAACCCCACCATCCCTGTAACCCCAGTCCTGCCCTTCCTCCTCCTCCCGCCCCTTTGTCCTCACCTCTGCTGCACATTTCCTGGAGGACGTGGAGACAGAAAATCTGCTGCATGGCACCTCGGGGGCTACTGGCCACACAAGAAAGAGGGCAGCACCCGAGCCCGAGATGGAGATAGCTCGGCCCTGGCCTTGGAGGAGTAGGTTTTTGCTGGGGTTGAGACTTTTCCTTTTTCCCCAAGAGGCACTTTCTGAGGAAATGAATGCTGCTGCTCCTGTTGGTCATGCCAAATCTGAAGAGAAGACTCCTGTCTGTTGGGTTTCGGACCTTTCGCTATTAGAATGTGATTAAAATGGATAATTAACAAAAGAAAGTGATTTTGTCATAGAGCACAAGGTTAAAAAGGGGCCTGGCTAAAGTAAATGTGAACAGCAAACGTGTATTGCCCTGACCTGAGCCTCTGCTTTGACCTGCATGACATTTTCTGCCTCCAGATGCTCCCTTCAACGTGTGAGAAGTTTTGATCCTGATCTGCCCATTGCAGCTGAAATGAGAAGGGAAAAGAAATTGCCAGCAAAGGAAAGGCTCCATAAAATAGACTATACTGGAAGGAAATTAAAGATAAGGAGAGCTATGAGGGACTCGCTGTTGAAATGCGCATTGCACTGACAGGGCATTCGCAAGGAGGAATGATAAAAAGGAGGAGGACGCATATCCTGCACACATGGGAAGCCGGGAGCTTTCTTCTCAGCACAGGAAGCAGTGCTGTGTGCTGCAGAAGGCCTGCAGTGCTGTGTCCTGCCACAGAGCCCCAAAACGTGGCCAGGGCTCGCGTCCGCAGGACCCACTCCTCTCCGGCCGGTGCCTGTGGTGCAAAGAGGGAGGAGCGCCCGCTGCCTTCAGGCGTGGTGGCCCCACGTGACAGCCACCTGCATGCTGGCCCTCCTCTGATGAGCCAGGAAATCCTCCCCTGTCCTCTGCGCCTAAGTTTAAAAAGTGCTGATTTAAGGTCTTTTTTGGATTTGACTGGGGTGTTTGGGAGGTTTCTTTCCAGTCAAAACAAAACAAAAAACCCAAACCACACTGCCAGATGCTACACTGCCAGCGTATCATAAAACAAAGCAAGCAGTAATTTTGTCACAGATGCATGTGGTGCAGGGCTGGTGGAGTCAGGCTGAGCAATCAGAGGCTTCAAAGAGGCCAGGAAACAGGCCGTGCAGTAAGCCTGTTTTTTAATACGATTAGAGCCAGTTCAAAACCTGAATCTGTACATTGGAAAAACCCTTCCAGTGTTCTCTTCTTGTTCAGGGACAAAAAGCAGTTTTTAAACAGATGTTGAAAGTTGCTGGCCTGATCTTCTGCGTCCCATGCATCTACCGCAGTGACTCATGGAAGCTGCGGTTCTCATGATCTGCTCTCCTCCAGGGCTGGCGCTCCCCATTCAGATGACTCTTTCCATCGTGAGCTGCGGGAGTCCAAATAAAAAGGATACTGTGGTGCACTGTGGAAAAAGGACTGGAGCCCAAGAGCCAAAGAGGAAGGAGGAGGGGAGCTCACAGCACTTGAATTACCGCTCCCAGGAGACAATAGGACTGAGAAGATGACTGGAAAATGTGGCTGAAAAGAGACACTGATTTTTGTTATGACCGCTTTCCGTGATTTGGGTTAGCACATCCTGGAGCTAAAAATTTTACTTTTTTATGATGGGAAGTCAAAGCCTTCTGACAAAATAAAAACTTTCTCATGGAGAGTACACTTGGCAGAATTCACATTTTGTTTTAGCAAAAGCAGTGATGTTTCAGTGGGCTTTCTGATCTGTTCTGCTTCCCATATTTAGCCCTATTTCAAGTGGGACTGAGCGTGGGGTGCAGTTGCTACATCTATAACTGCACTTCTATAGATGCCTAATTAATGAGTTTGATCAGCTGTCACTGAGCTTCTCTCCGCAGTGGTACTTGCAATTCTTTTTGAAAATGTTGCTTTAAAAGTATTAGCTCCCAAGGGGTGGAATGGTAATAATAGAACAACACTTAGAGTGATGACATCTGGTGTCCCTTCTCTTCCCTCTAGCTGGAGTTCTGAGCCCACATACTTGGCAGCCTGATGCAGCACTCCAGAAGAGGTCCAGTGGAACAGATCTGTGAAAATTTCAGGCTTTGGTGTGCAAGATCCATGCTGAAACACATAACTTGAGCACTTGGTCATCACAACAAAGCTTGTTGTGCAGTTGCGTAGTTTCTAGAGTGGGACATACACAGCGTGTAAAAATGGGTCTCTATGAGTTCTTGGTCTAATGGAGTTGTAAAAATAATTAGTAGGGCATCCACTGTGCTGTGCCTCTCTGCTTGGTCTGTGAGACGTGCCAGCTCTTGCAGTTCTGCCAAGCTGGGTGAGATCTAGCAATACTCCTTACACTCCAGCTCCGAAGCTATGTGGGCGTCCCCAGTCTCATTCTGAGGAAACAAATACAATCGTAGAGATATTCCTGAGTGCGGCACAGATGAACTTCAAGATTCGGAGTATTCGAAGTATTTCCCTTTCTCTTCCCTGTGGGCCGTAGCAGGAAGGGTGAGGAGAGCCCTTCTGTACTGGGTGGCACAAAGTCCGCTGACGACAGCATCGTACGCCCTTTCCTCTCTGTGAGTGGTGCTCCCACTTCTGTAGGGCACCTCCCATGATGGGTGACGCAGGTTCAACCAGACGGGAGGGTGGCGTGCTGGGGAAAACTGCGTTCTGCTACAGAATCGGGTGTTTAGGGGGAGTGGGGGTGAGGGTGAGGAACAAGCGACGTATTAAGTACCCTGCTTAGCCACAGAAAGCAGTGTGTCATCCAGCCTTTGCTGGAGGTGTGGAGGGAGTAACTCTCCATGTTACCATGTTGGCCTTTTTAATTTGAAGTTTCTTTTGTTGGGTGTTGCACGGTGTCGTGTCTTCCCTGGGCAATAGCATTTTAAATACAAATAATGTTAAAGAGCGTAACACCGCTGGACAGAGAGATCATTTTGTTCTTCCAAAAGCAGAAGGAATCTGCTACATGCAGCCCCACAACATCTCTGGTACAGAGTCAGCATGCCAGTAACAATCCTAGGAGGCTACCAAACCTAGCCTTTGTTAATGGTTGTTCTGTCATCCTCCAAATCTAATGTTGTGTTTTCTTATTTGACATGGTCTCAGAGCTTCTTCAAGAGCTTTGCAAAAGAGAGAAAGTGCCTGTAGTGTGAAATTAGAAACACGAAACAACCAGTTCCGTCGTTTGGCTCTCGACCAAGAGCAGCCTCCACTGGGGAGTAGACTCAGATTGCCCAGTGACCAGAGGAGGCAGTCAGGGCAGAGCAGATCATTCGCGTTGACCGACTGCTCGGAGTGACTGGGAGCACAGGCTGAAACGGCAGGTTGCTCATGTGGTGGATAACAGATTACTTACTCAGTGCAAGTTAGTAGTAGCATCTTCGTATTTTCTGTCTGCTGTGCTGAGTGACGATGAAGAGCAGAAACATATGGACAACAGGCAAAGCATGAAAGTAATTTGCAAATAAGGGTAGAGATTTGAAGTGGCTTATAAGAGAGTGGGTTGTTTTTGTCCTTTTAAAGGAAACAAGAGTGACTCCTGGAGTTGTGTGTTTGGAGGTTTGTCTTCTGTTCCTTGCACTGAAACTGGGGATCTTATTTGGACCACAAAACTCGTAAGGAAACAGTGAAATGCTATCACAAGAACAAAGATAATGGAAACTGAAGAACGGGGAGAACATATTTTCTAGACTTCATTTCATATCAATAAGTGGCTAAAACTTGGAAAAGAGGACATACTTAGCGTTTCCACTTCTCAGTTCACAATGAACATCCTCAAGCTCTCTAAATTTTTTTTTGTAGATGAATTGGGGCACATCTGAATTAACCATGTAGCTGTTTCTGAGGAGGAAAAGTTCAAGAGTTGAATGCAAGAGAGAGGAATCAGGAAGCCAAACTGGAAAGATACCTGGATTTGTAGCGTGGGAAACAGGGTAGGGGAGAGGCAAGTGGTTTGGGTGGAGGTGCGTGAGACCACGCTTTGTGTGCCTCATTCAGTCCTGCAAGGGAAGTATCCCTGACTCTTTTTGTCAGATAACTGGATGTCTCAGTTGCAGGGTGAGAAAACTTCTGAGTGAGTGGGAGCAGTTCTTGGGAATCACTGGCATTGGGTAACCCAGGCGTACTGAACAGCATGCAGATCCTTTTCGGGAGTGACTTCATCCTGCGGTTCCTTACTTTGCTAAGCCGTGCAGTGTTTGTCCACAGGGTTGCCTTTATTGTTTTGCCCACGGGTTTTCTGTGATGCTGCAGAGAAGTGGTGCCACTGCACCACAAAGGCACTGTGAAGGAGTCGCCTAGCCTTTCAGAAATAGCGCTGTGTTACCCCTCTTTCGATTCCACACTGGAAGTCTGGTGAGGTGCAAACGTGCCAGGCTCTGGAGGGGGCGCAGAACCCCCCTGTTTGGTGGCAAGGAGGAAGGGCCAGGGTCTGCGCTTGGTTACACGTGGGGTCTGTTGCCTGCATGCACACAATCACATCATCAGGAAGAATGCAGAGCCACGACTTGCTCAGCAAAATGAACTACGTGACCAGCAGCAAAACTCACGGAGTTCCCCCTGCCTTTCCCCTGTTACACGGGTTTCCATGTTTTGGGGAGGAAAGGAAAAAGAATAGCTAATTACCATGAATGGTTCATTCTGCAGCAGAGAATGGAAATTGCATTTGTGTGAGAGTTTGGCACTGGGAGAACAGAGGGGGCTGAAATACAACTCTGATTTTTGGCTTATTTCGATTCAAAACTTGTGAAGGCTGGATGCTGTTGTTTATATTTTTGTTTTTGTTACTTGCAAGGGGAAGAATAGTTCAGGCCTGCAGCTCAGGGGGGTCCCATAGGGTGACCCTTGCTGCCTCCTCTCTGTCACCCGCAGCTGCCCGGTCACACCTCTCTTCTCATTCTGCTCCCTTTTCTGGAGGGAGAGGGGAACTGCTGGAGACTGCACAAGGGGCGTTGCACTTTATTGCCTGGTGCCTGCAGAACAGGGGCGAGAAAGCACTGGGTTACTGATTTTCATTCCTTCCCAGTCCCACAGGGAGAAGCACAGATGGGGATCTTTGCCTTTCCTCTCAGCCAGCGTAGGGTGAAAGTTGGGAGCACAGCCCACGCCTCTGGCTCACAGTGCTTAGGTTTGAGAATGAGACTTCCCTCATTATCTCTGCTCTGGGCCAAGGCTCCTTCTGGCTGGTGGTCCTGGCTCCAGCGCCTGCTGGGCGCCGGTGGAGGAGCGCCGCACAGGGACCGGTCGGCACGTGGCCATGTAGGGGTGCAGGGAACCCAGCTACGCAGTTAACTGCTGCTCGAGCACTTCAATTCACGTGTTCAGCAGTCCTGAAAAGTACAGATACAGCCTCTGTTCCAAGCTGTCCCTTTCTGTGTCAGGTAATTTAATTTCTTCCTGGAGGGACCAACGTTCAGATGATGAAAAGCCTTTGTCTTTGCATGGGGCTGCGTGAGATGGCAGCAGATGAAATCTCCCAGAATCAAAGAAAACATGACCACCAACTAGGTCCAAGTTACCATCCTTTGGATTTCCGTGCAGACTGCAGCTGTCCTGCTGGTGCCCTTTCCAAAATCAAAGCCCTCCGCTCTGACAGCCAGTTAGCGGGACTGCAGCTGCCTCTTGGAGAGGAGTGAAACAAGCTGGCACAAGTTATCTTGCGTTCTCTCAATGGAAAGTTACGTTTTCCTTCTATGACAGCATCCACTTGGGATACTAAAATAACTTTCCAGTGCTTAATTAAGCTTCCACTTCCTTATTGGGAATAGATGATGGTACAGAAAGATTGAGATCTGCCCGGTGCAAATAAGCGGGTCGTCAGGGGATATGAACCAAGAATCCTCACTCCATATGCCCCCAAGCTAGCACCAGCCAAGCCCAGTTCGCCTGGATGTGGGAACAGGCGCCTGTAGTGGATTGACATTTATCTGGGATCAAGGCCCTAGCCTAAGGAAAGCTACCTGAAATGCTTAAAATCTTATTTTCTCAATAGTAGCCTTTCTAAAACAAAACAAAACAAACAAACAAACAAACAAAAAAAACAAACCTAAAGCTGTTTCTGTAATTTTCTCTCTCAGATTTTTTTTTTTTTTGTCAGACAAGTAATTTTAAAAATTTTTATTTCCTTTTTGATACAGTCAGCTGCCCTACGAGTAGAGGATGGGCAGGAAGAGCATGGCAATATTCCAGGAAAAAAAATGTTCCTTTCCAGAGGCTGGGGAAGAAAAATCTGCCAGGTCTGCAGCAACTCTGTCATTCCTGCCAGCGCATGGGAGGTGGCAGTGAAGTTGAGCCCCATATTCTGAATTTCTACTCAGATGATTCAAGTGGTTTAAAATTGTCATTCCCTCCTCTGACTGACCCCTCACGTCCATTTCAGTGTGTCTTCATGCGCGGTTTTCAGGAGCGGTGCAATGACTTTGTTTAGCTGGCCAGAACAATCATTGCCTGCAAGAGAACTTGTAATGGAGAATTTCCTTCTGGTTTTACTTATGAACAGTTTGAACAGAAACCAAAATCTGGGATTTGCTGTCGGTCGCTGTGAACTCTGTGTTATTCGTAATACATGCAGTGGTTCCATTCATAAGTGTCCATCCATTCGTACATGTAGCACTACAAGTGTGCTCTCCAAGGAGCTGATTTTGTCAGGCATGTTTATCTATCTGTAGAAAAAGGTCATATGCATAACTCCTCTGTGACATGCTTGGCGTTTACAGAAGTGTCTCTTCACCAAAGTTGATGGTGTCCCTTTATCAGGACACATCAGGATGGGCCAAGTTGAAGTGGCCCTGAAATGCTGATTTTGCAGAGCGAAGCAGATGGCCAGGCAGCTTTACTGAGGCTACATTAACTTCTTAAACTGTGAAACTCAGGAGACTCCTGAGGTGAACCTCATGGGAGATACCGGTGGGAACTGGGACACTTTAGATGTGGGGAACTGCTTCTGCTGATGGGTAGAAAAGGTAAACGTGGGGACAGGTGAGCTTGCGACAGCAGCCTTCAGGTTAAATAATATCGCTGAAACCAGGCCATTTGGTCTATCGTCTCTCTTTCAATAATAGTAATAACTGCAAGAATAAGAATAAATTCAAAGCTATATTGACAGAGGCCCTGATTGCCAACTGCTAATTCATAAAAATACTTGTGTATGTTTGTATGTGTGTATATGTATTTAACGTTAGCATTTTAAAGCTTGGTCATCTTCTGTGTGCTATTTTGTAGCAAAAGCACTAGAATAAAATTAAATGAAAGGGGTGGGGTGTCACTTCAGACTACTGATGGAATAATTCTGTTTGACTGAGCCTAATTTCTTACTGAACTACGAAATTTGGCTGTGAAAATCTAAGACATCTGTATACTTTTCTAAAGGTGAACTGCAAATCAAGCAGAAATGAAGCCAGGTCACTTTGCTGAACAGGACTCTGATTTCTCCTAAGTGGTTTCCTTGAGTTGGGTGTCACTACGGGTGAGAAGTTTTCATCTTGCCTAGGGATATTTCCAGCAAGAAGTTCTGTAGTCATGGTGGGTATCTAAAGTACAGATTCTAACAAAAAATCCATTCTAAATTTTGATAGCCTGTTTTACTGATGGCAAACGAATAATTGTATGAGCTAAATCAAAACAGCATGAGAAACAGGAAGATGCAGCAACAGTGCCGTCTGCTTCTGGAGCTGTGGCGACTACAGCCGCTATGAAATGCGCACGCGTTTGTGTGAACTTGGGGCCTGCTGCAGCAGTAGCCACTGGCAGCGTTTGCTTTCTTCTGGCTGATTTTGTGGTGCACACTGAGACTTTCTCTCGAGAGTGTCCGTGTGTTTGTACCTGCAGGAGCTGGCCAGAGGCTTTCTGGGTGCAACAGTGGATGGGGAGGGAAGGGTTACCTCAGGTTGAAAAAAAAGACAGGAGTTCTTCTTGTTGCACCCTGCTGTATCAAAAATGTCTTTGAATTCTTCTGGTTTCTTATTGTCTGTTTAGATCAAACACAGCACTCATTGTATGTTTTAACCAGTCTTAATTCTTTGCAAATGTTCAGCCCTAGAACTTGCCTGTGTTTCCAGTCCCACTGTCATAAAAGCAATTGACTTCACAGGGTTATTATGCGTTTGCCTAATTATTGATGTTTCTCTCCACCGTATGATGCTAATTTAACTTTTACTTTTTCCATCTTGGATTTATTCTTGTAAACTCTTTTTTTGTCCTGGCAGTATATTGGCTTGGGCTCCAAGTATCAAATTTAACTGTGACAGGGTCTCTGTTCAATTCCAAAGTTATTTTCCATTCTTTATTTTCCTCAGTATTGACAAGGGACACAGTTCCAATAAACAGTTCGCATAGCATAGTATCTCTGAGTGCATATGCATTTCTGCAAGCTGGTTTTTTTTTTTTTTTTTTCCTTCTTTGCCCGTATTCCCTTATGCAGAAATTGTATTTGTGGGATATTTAGTAATATATCTCCCATAAACCAAATTTTCCTGAGTTTATTGCTCACTGCTTGCACAAATGGTCTTTATTAAAAAAACTCCTTCCAGTTTTTTAGAGAACATTGTGTGCACCTCACCTTCAGTTTTTACTGTGTGACCTTGCATAATAAAGCCCCTCCAGTACCTCAGATAAATAGCAACGTGCAACTGTTCAACTTCCAGAAGGGTGTTGGGAGATTTAATGCGCTAGCTTTGGGATATGCAAACAGTCTTGCTTAGCTCAAAGATAAGATGGCCCAAATTATTCAAAGATAAGGAAACACAAAAGGAAGGATCTTACCCGTTGTGAATTAAACAGAGTGGATCTGGGGGTTTGTTTTTAAATCTGCTACCTAGAAAATTTTGCTTGGGGGAAGGTACTGGGTTCTTTGCGAAAACACGTAAATGCGTGCGAGTGTGAGAGCCATCTGAGCGTTCGCACTTGGCACGCGCGGTGGCCATCGCTAAGGTTTGCACAGGTTCTAAAATTCATGTATTCAGGAGCTTGTGAATTCTGTGTCCTGTCTCACAAAGGAAAAATCGAGTGATGCACATCAGAATTTTTTTGCTTTTTGAAGGGCTCAGACTTGCCTGACACTGGAACCTCTGCACAGGGATTGGGTAGAGGGAAGTGGGTATCTGAAGCTGGGGTTAAGAATGGCTTCTGAATGCTGTCATTCGCATCGTGTGCTTGCTGGTTTTGAGCAAGGGAAAAAGCCTTGGTGAAAATACAAGTCTGTTCCTCAGCAATTCATGAATAGAGAGGGGAGGTAATATCTTTTTTAAAGTGACACCAAATAATTTGCTCCATCCAGATTTTTTCCAGCAACGTGCTTAACTCAGTTGAATTGCATTTCCTGACATTTAATGGCACACTGAGTAATTTCTGGTATATACATTTAACCGGGAAAAACAGGAAATTCACCTCTATGGAGAAAGCCAACAAAAGACCTGTGTGTTGTGACAAAGTTCGAACGGCAGTAGGAGCTTTAACGTATTCATTTCCTGGTTTCTTGTTCGATTAATTATGTGTCCTTTGCCCAGCACTAATTGAAGCCCAGGGCTTTCACAACAGGTGTGTGAAGTCAGGCTCCTGTCCTTGCCAGGCACTCAATTAAGTAGTCGGAGTTTTCAGGAACGCTGTATGTACTTCAGCTCCCTTTTGCTGAAAAGCTGCACTTTTGCAAATCGCATCGTAGGAATTGAATTTAATTTCCCGAATGGCATCTGGTTTTAAACACCGGGACTGGGGAAAAAAAAATTCAGTCAAGGTTATTTTGTGAGAACAGAAGGTGCTGCTTTTCTTTGGTTTATTAACGCATCTGCGGTCAACCTGGTAGCAGGGCTTCTCTCTGAGCAGGGTGCCTTTATGTGCTTCGGAGACGGGGCAGCAGCAGGGGCAGCAGGCCAGACAACAACGAAATCACAACTTTCAGGCAGTGATGGATGTGTGCTGTGTAGCAGACGGGCTGTAGCCCCTCCAAAATGAGCTCTGGTTGTTGGTTTTGATTTTCAGCTTACCACAGTGTGCACGTATCTTTCCTTCACCTGGTGCCTGGGCTTTGTGGCGTTGAGCTACGTCATGGCCAGCAGACGGGTCAGCCCCAAATCCCCACCAGACACCTCCCGGACTGTTTTCTTGGGGTGTTCTCTGTGTGTAGCAGCTCTGTGATTTGTGAAATCCATGATCCACAACAGGAAATATGATTTGTGACTTTCTCTGCACAACTACAAAGGACTTTCATGTATGTGAAGGGCATGTGTTACCCGCCAGTGTTGCTGCCTAGATCTGGCCTCCAAGGCCAGGATGTTACCAGGCAGACAGTGAGGAACCTGTACTTGAGAATGGCTCTGCCAAAAAGAGAGAAGAGGTCGAAAAACACGTCCTCCTCAGCCTTCAGAAACTAAACCAAGGTGCTCTGATCTGCTGATAGCATTCATGAGGCAGACACTGAGCAGCCCTTGGAGCTGGCTGCAGCACAGTGTGCTTGGTAAGGTACGACATGTGCTCAGGAAATGGTACAAATACCAGGGGATTTAAGCAAAACAAAAGCTATGATAAAATTGTGAAACTAAGTGGCACAAGTTGAAATGGGTCTCAGCAGTCCCCGTTTCAGCGTGGAATTGTGGAGATGTCTGAGCATTGGAAGAGTGAAGTCCTCAGACAGCCTTTTGATGCTGATACTGTGTCAAGAATGCAAAGCTGTGTTAAATTTTTGAAAGGAATGGTTTAATAGGGACGCAGTGATCCTGGATTTGGTCTTTTTTTGTGCATTTTTGTTTCTGTTTGTTGGTCGGTTGGTTTTTAAGTATGTTCGCAGCATCCCCCAAAGGATGCTGAAATGAAACTTGGGCACTTCCTGCCTCTTGTCAAATTGTGGGAATATTTAAACAGTTGCCTTGGCTGCTCTTACCCAGAGCCAAAGAGATATGTTTTTCTCCTGGAGGCATAACTTCTGCTGCCTCTTCACATTCCTCTGCAGAATGGTCTAAGGCAGTGGCAGGAAAGGGCAGGTTGCTCCTGGTGATGCTGGGAACCTGTTGGGTCCTGGCTGCACAATGCACCGCAGCGCACAGAGGTGATCAGCTGGCTGTGTGTGGGGCCAAGTCCCATGGACGGCAGCTTCTGGGGGGTTTGGGCCTTCCTTCGTAGTAGGGGAGACCATCCGTGTCCTACACAAACTCGTATGGTAGACGTGAGTTATCCACACAAGACTTGATGAAACTAATTGGAAATCCCAAAACAGAACCACAGTTCCATCCACTGTGTTGTATTAATGGCAGTATTGCTTGTCCTGCAGTCATCCATTGTCCCTGCCTGCAAAAATTACTCACCTGTTTTGGAGCAGCACAAACCTTTTAAAAGGTCATAGAGCAGAGAGACAGTAGAGAGCGAAAATAAAGTGGCAGGTTTGAAGGTAAGAACTAGAAAAATTATCAAAACGAGGCAAGGAGTTGAACAGGAGATGTGAAACAGGAATGAGTATGCGAGTGGGATGAGGACTCAGTTGTTCTCAGCTGATGGGGGCAGAAGACATCATTCAACTCTTGGTCAGGAGTGCTGTAGCAGCAGCAAGCGGGATTCACGGTGCTTCCTGTGGTGTCCGCAGAGTTGTCCCAGTTACGCTTCTCAACAAGTTTGGCGCAGTGGGCAGGGGAGGGCTGGGAAGACAGGGGAGCCAGAGCTCAGTACCACTGGGCAGGGAGACGAGGATATGCCAGATCAATGAGGTTTGAGATGCTCTTCCAAAATTCATTTCCAGGTGACCCCTCTGCTGAGAGGTGCCTTCTCTTCTGGGATGTGTAAAATGCCTCCTAGAACGTGGTGAGGTTTGTCCGTAGACAAAGCCTGTGCTGCAACCAGCCTGAGGCAGGGTTATCGCTGCATCTTTAGCATTAAGCCTTGTGGACCCAGGGTAAAGCAGCACCCCAGACTGCAGCACTTCAGCTGGGTTGAGATGCTCTCTCTTTCCTCCTGCTCCTTTGTTCTCCTTCTCTGCTTTGTTTCAATAAAGGCTACTGCAGCATACGCATATCAAAAACCTGAAAGTTGTCTGGCACTTCAGATCAAGGCAGGGATTCAAATTCACTGCCTCAGGATATGTGTCAAGTCACTGCGCTTATCTTGCTCTTATATTACTGACTTTCTAGTTTCCACTGGGGGTAGTTTTCTGCTCCTACTTATTGGTGTTCAAGCCACGAGCAGAAGCCAGCAGAGAATAGCACCTCCATGCTCAGATTGTGCAGGGTCCCCTCCTTCCCCTGAGCTTCAAGGAGGGATAAAAGGAGTTTGGGAGCCCTGGGAGGTAAGAGGGAGATGGGCCTGATGTCTGACCAGAAGCAGTAGTGCATTGCTGTTACTACTGTTGTTATTTCTGCATGCTGTTATAAACAAGGGGTGCCATAGATTCCTTTCAACGACTTCTGAAACCAACAGTAAGAAAAGCACAGGACACTGTGTGAGGGAGCATGGTGGTGCCAATATTTCCCAAGAGGAAATTTTTTCTGCCCAAATGTAAATGCGTTCTGTGATTCCCAGCATTCATTCCTGAAGTCTACAGGCTTACATTTTTCGCCTCTTTCTCCAGAATTACTCTGATAAGTTTTTAGAGCTCTTTTGGAAAATCTAATGAAACCAAATAATGCAGGAAACATCTAAATCCGGCAAACCTCTAAAAAGAGAAACGAACGTCCTGAAAATCATTCTGAAAACCCAGCAAAACACGTTGGCAGACATATATTTAATCAGACGTACTGCACGCGGAGGGGATATGCGTGTCTGTGTTTACATTGTGATTCAGGTCTGGCTAGAAGCAGTGGGCAGGCAGCTGTTCTTGACCTAGTCTGGATTTATATGTATGTATATATAGATGTGTATATTTATATATATGTAGGCTTCAGGAGATTCCAGATGTATCTGCTTGCAAGTCTGGAAAAATTTTTTTTCCAAGTGGGTTTATTGTTAATGTATGTTTATATGTCTAAATTAGTAGGAAGTATTAAAAGGAAAACCCATAAAAATGATGCAGAATTGACGTTTCAGGAGATGTTGTAATTCTGCTCTGTCTAAAAGGCTGGATTCTGGATTTTGAGGGTAAAATGACACAGCAGTAGTCAGGAGACTTCTGACCCTGCCAAGGTCTCTACGCAAGACCTTGCACAACTCCTGATACCCTTCTGCCTCTGTTTCTCCATTTGCAAATAGTTTCCTGCCCTGTGTCATAGGAACCAGCTCATGGTTGGGCAGTTCTGAACCTCACAGGCGCTTAAAAAAGGTAAGTAGTGTTACAAAGAAATAACTGCTTCACCAGTGCAATGCAGCCATGGTCTGCTCTCTGACTGGGTGGCCTGAAGGAGGGGTCACTCTGAACAGGGAAAAGTACAGGAGGAATTGGTTAGGAAAAGAAGTGGGGGAAGGAGACAGGAGAAGGGCAGCTAATGGGGAGAGGCAAGGGTGAATAAATGTCAATTAATTGACACAACACAGTGGAAAGCCAAATCTGACCTGAAGGGAGATAACGTGAGGCTCATACCCAGCAGGCAGTTTCAGTGTTTCAGGAGTCACCCCAGTGCTCTGGTAACAGAAGCGGCAGGAGGAGGTAGATCCCAGTATGATGAGGTTCACGAACCATTGACCTCACATGCTGCTCAAACGGAAAGGGACCAGAACTGCTGTGTGGAAGATGTTCTGGAGGATAAATGCGTGCCTCCCCCGGTTCTTAGTTTCACCAGGGCCCATTGCTGAAGAGCAACTAAATACACAAGTAGTCACTTGTATGTGCAGGCTGGCCCTGCAAGCTGTGTCAGGCTCTAACCTGCCGTGTACCAGGAGATTTCTAAATGTCAGAAAAAAGGTAAGGTTCTCTTGGGCTTATTTTTGAAGAAAGTGTGATCTGTGTTAATATGAGAGTAGCAAAAAGCACTGGAATACGATGAACAAGAAGGAATCTTGAGGCATGTTTTCATCCTTTCAATTTGAAACTGTTGGAATGTCTGCTCAGAAATACCCAACCCTGCCAGAAATACCCACCAGCGTAAGGTGTGTATGCCTAGGATTGCAAACACACACATACCTTTTCTGTACCTGAAAATGCAAGTTTCAGATCCATGATTAGGGGTGGATGGGATAACAAGAAGATAGCAACCTAGAGAGGGTAACTGAGTGGTGCATCACTTTGAAGGTCAAGACTAAAACTGGAGAACTGCTGGTGGAAAAGGAAGGAGTCAGGAGCCTTTCTGGGATTTCAGTGGGGCTTTACTTTTGGTCTTGCTAAATTTTGGGTTGATGGCGAGATGACAAAGACAGGAAAGCTGTCTCTGGCTCTGGAAGATGAGGAAACTTATTTGAACATTTAATGGTTGTTGAAATAGATGAAACTTGAGACTGCTTGAAGTAGCCACGGGTCTACTATGTCTCGCTTCAGGAAATTACCAACAAGAGGAAATAGCCAGGTCTAAGTAAATAGAGCAAATGAGAGCATGAGGAAAAATATGGAACTTGAGGTCTGAATGTAACGTGTGAGAAGCTGTTTTGAAGGAAGCAAGTTTAATCTGACACTAACCCAAACCATCTGTGCCTGTCTTTACTTTCACTACCGTTATCTCTGATCAGAGCGCGCTATCACAACATTAAATTTTGGGATCTGAATCAAAAGTTCAATTAACGCTGACTTCACATTCTATGTAATCACTTAAATTCCAGGTTTTTATCTTCACCTGTGTATACATCCTACCTCCCCCTCTGCAAACCCAAGCCATGTGTGCATACCTGGCGGATTTCCATCTACAGGATTCAAATAAATTTGGGTTTGTTTTGCTTTCCTTGCTGTTACTAGACACCGGTTAGACAGAGTTTCTTAAGGGTCAGCCCTCACTACTCCCCAGCTTCAAGAAAGGAAGGGAAATTCTGCATCTTCAGCCCAGGCTCAGCTGTGACAGTGGTGGCCTAAGCTGGGCGGAGTGACACGGCTTGCACGCAGTAGCAAGAAATGTGTTGCTGTGGCAATCAGCGAGAAGTCATCTTTCCATTTGTAGGGAACACTCTGCAGTCAGAAGCTTGTCACAGGCTAGCAGGTACCTTTGCAGATACCACCAGCCTGCTGAAAGCAAGGAGATCTGACTCCCCTCTAGGCCTGCTGGGACTGCACAGCAATTCTGTTTCTAGCTCTGATTCTGTACGGCACATCTGGATAAGACAAAGAGCTTTTCTGGGCATTTTTCTGTGCTCTTTAGACCCTGAGGCCAGAGCCACAGAGCTCCTGCACACTGCAGCCACCACCCTCAGGGATCTTCTGATGATGGGGACATACACCTTGCCTAATGGTGGCATGGTAAATGAGAACGATACTCATTGCAGGAGTGCTGATACAGCCAGACAGACTCAACCACAACCATTAGACTCATCCTGAAGCACCACAGGACGTGGGCAATACCTTGCTCTGGAAAGCTCCTGGTCCCATCTTCCTCCTGGGTGGGTGTGAAGCTTATGGAGCCAGATGGAGCCACCTCGCTGTCTCCTGCTTGTCCCACTGGCTTGGAAATGCTGCAGGCAGCAACCCATGCTGAAGTAGCCTCTGCCAAGTGCTACTTTCACAAGTGTTGGCTGGCCTTCTCCCTAGTCATACTGGCATTTCCTCTGCTGAAAACTATTTGTTTCAGAGGATTTGGAAGCGTAATCATTCAAAGTTGATGGCTATGACTGCTGTCTCAATGGGCTCTCAGTCGTAGTCCTTCACCAGGGTGTCAAGCAGCTTATCTGGGCAGATTTGTTCTCTGGCACATAATTTAATAGTTTATGTTTCTACAGTGTTTGGACGTGTGCTCAGTGTAACATGAGTCAGATTTGCCAGTTTAACGCAGCCACAGCTTGCCCTCTCACACCACCTTTTGCGAGTACATTGGCAGGGCCGTGCAGACAGAGCAGTGAACAGGAGCCCTGGTTGCTTCACATTCCCAGCGCTTGGTACTGACCTGTTGCATGACTGTGTAAAATCACTTTGGTTTCCACTGCCACCCTCTATCCATTTGTCTTCCTCACTCATTGTGCTTGTCATGCTTTATGTGTTCGTACAACATCCAGCGACTGGTTGTAGTAGCTTCACCAGGACCTCCAAGTCCCTGTGACACGACAGCAAACAGCAGTCCTGCCTGTCACCAGTCTTCATCATTGCTAACATGCTGCGTGTGGGCACGTGAGAGAAGACAGCTGTGCACTTGGTGCATGGCTTCTCCCATCCCTCTCACCTCAAACCCCAAAATCCTGCATGTGGGGTGTGTGTGCAGCCTTCATGTCCGCATTTTTCTGGTGGTGCTTTCCTCGTGTAATGCTCAATAAAGGCTGCAGGGTGTTAGTAAACACACAGTTTGCTTGAGGGCAGCTTAGAGAAGGAAATTTACAGAGAAGCATGTGAAGCCCTAGTGATTTTCAAGTGAAACGGAGCAAATGTAGGTACAACCTGGGAGCCATCCTCTCTCGCCTATGCTCCCCTCCTCTGTCATCATCTGCTCCCCATACCTCAGGTCCCCTGTACTTTAACGAGCGTCTTCTGCCACATGCGCTTGGGACAGCCAGCTTAAACTCTGTCACTTGAACTGTAGCAGAGGGAGCAGAGCTGTGGAAGTCTGGCTCTTGTGTACAGCATCTTTACTGCTGAAAGGCAGAGAACATTCTTAAATTGTGTTGTGTTTTCTGTAGCTTAATTTTGATGGAGTTAAAATGTTCTCCAATTGTAATTTGCTTTGATGAAGGGTTGTTTCATCCTACTCACTTCTCTGTGCTTGCTTACTTCAGACAAAATGCAACACGCTTGATTTTGATAAGGTTGAACAACATGTTTGCAAGCAGCTTGCAGACAAGGAGATGTCCCTGCAGCACCTTTGGGGTTGAAGTATCGTCATCTCACGTCACTGCCTTGCTTGTCCTTCGCTTTGTAAGAGTGGAGGATCTTAATGTTTGTGGAAGATGCTGTTTTCCTTAACTTCTGAGAGGTGAAAAAACATGGCAGAGAGGTGAACCAAGCTTAGAGCTCGAAGAGGCCTCGAGCAAGAATGAAAGCCCAGCCCCACAGAAGGGCAGTTGTTTGAGAATAAAAGCTTCCTCCAGGCATCACAAGTGCTGCTCTCCAGCTGTACTGAGAGCAGTAGCTTCACAGTGCAAGCTTCTAGCACAGAGTGTGTGGTATATTTAGCCCATTTATTCGAGCCTAATCTTTTCCCTAGTTCCCTGCCTCTGTTTTCTGAGCATGTGGGTTGGGTTAGCTGAGCGCTTCTTTATGCATCTTTCAGCCCTTCAGATCAGAGTCCCGCAGTGGGAATCTTTTGGTGCTGAAACAGTCTAGACTCTGCAGTAGCTGAAGGCACTGAGATTGGGAATGGGCTTTTAGAACTGTCTGATTCAAAGTCCAAGGAAATCAGATGCAAGGGTTAATTGATGTTTTTTCAGGCACTCTGACAATAACCTTTTTTTTTACCATCATTTCCCCTTCTGTCAGTTTTGTCTGGAACACGGGGCTCTCTCTCAAGCCCCACGTAACACCAACTGCAGTAAATAAGTGGAGAAACTATTCACACTTCACACATGAGAATGCGCCCTCATTTTACAGCCCATCTATCAAACATACACGTACTCCAGCTTGGTATGGATGCAGACCAGGAGGATTTATGATCCCAACTCCCTGAACACAGTTTTAATAAGTGCTACTACAAATATTGCAATAATATAATACATCTTAATGTGTTGGAATGCACTCCTTTGATGTCTGTGGACACTTAAAAAAAAATCCAGCCCAAATAACTAAAGCCAATGTCTTAATAAAGCAGCTAAAAGGCCTTGGACTGTGAGCATCTAACAGCACTTGAACTCAGCGATCATACAGGAATGGTTTGTTGATTTAGGGCTCTGGAGAAGCTGTTCACAGGTGGACAGACTTGTACAGAGGTAGAATCTGTTCCAGCCACATGCAAGGTAAAGGCAGGTAAAGGTTTTGGCAAAAATCATAGAATCATGGGATCATCCAAGTTGGAAGGGACCTTTAAAGGCCATCTGAGGGCAGGATCACCTCCCTTACCCTGCTGGCCATGCTGCTTTTGATGCAGCCCAGGATGTGGTTGGCTTTCTGGGCTGCGAGGGCACACAGCTGGCTCATGTCCAGCTTGTCATCCACCAGTACCCCCAAGTCACTTTCATCAGGGCTCTGCTCAATCCTTTCATCCCCAGCTTGTGCTGATAGCAGGGGTTGCTGCGACCCAGGTGCAAGACCCCGCACTTGGCTTTGTTGAAGCTCATGAGGTTCTCCTGGGCCCACTGCTCCAGCCTGTCTAGGTCTCTCTGGATGGCATCCTGTCCCTCAGGCGAGTTGACCGCACCACTCAGCTTGGTGTCATCTGCAAACTGGCTGAGGGTGCTCTCGATCCCACTGTTGATGTCATTGGTGAAGATATTAAAGAGCATCAGTCCCAGAACGGAATGCTGAGGGATGCCACTTGTCACTGATCTCCGTGCAGACATTGAGCCATTGACCACCACTTCTGGATGTGATCTAGCAACCAGGTCCTCATCCATCAAACAGTCCACTCACCAAATCCCTATCTTTCCAGTTGAGACAGTTCCCTGTGCGTAGTGACATGGATTTCTTTATCATTTGCCACATTGAAGTGTAAGGTTCTGTTGAGCAACGCCCTTAAAAGCGGTTGTAGAGGACATCTGTTGCTATAAAGAGATGCAGTTATGTTGTTTATTTTATTATTATTATTATTATTATTATTATTATTATTATTTTTAATGAACAGATGAAATAGAGAACATGAGCAAGAGGATTAGCAAAACTTGTTCTTCAGGGTTGTGCCGGAAGAGCTCACAGGGCCTCATGAGCTCCCATGGTCCCCCCAGGTGAGCACAACTTGCTAACCAGTGCGCTTCAGGCTTGAAAACCTGCTGACCAAGCTGCCTCTTCATCTGGCATTACTGTTGCCTTATCTGTGCAGCACTGAGCAGAAACTTGCCCTGTAGGGCTGCGGTGCTTCTGGATCCGAGGTATTGTATCTTACCAGTGCTTCTGTGCATCACACGGATAGGCAGTTTGGGTAGAAAGCACTTTCTTGGGAATCTGCTCTGTCATGTGGCAAAGATGTGCCTGGGCTGTGGCTCCAGCTGGAAGGAGGAGGCTCACAGGCTCAGGCTTTGGGGGGTCCAGTGTCATCCATATTCATCAGTAAAAGGAAGGTGGCAGCAGGTTGCTGGGGTCCTCGTGGCTAGGTGGGGACAGCTCTGAGCAGGTCAAGAAGTATAAATTTGGGCTTGCAGTATTTAAAGCCTTTGTGCTTGGCTCAAATTGGTACTGAAAGAACGAAAGAAGCAGTGGAGCAAAGGCTATAAAATACCAGATTTTAAAAACATTCTAGAAAGGTTGCTGAGACATTTCATTTTGATAATCAAAACATTTCACTAGGTACTGATTAATAAAGTAGACGTTTAAGAATAATTAACAGTTCCAGAAATATGAGTAATAAGGAAATGAAACTGAAACTGAAGCAGAAGAAGAATTGAAAATGCATTGCATTTGGACTCAAATTGTTGTCTCAAATTATAAATTTTTTCAAATTGCCTCTGTCCCTGCCCCCACCAAAACTGATATTCCCGTTCACAAGAAAGCAATTTACAGTGGGAAACTGTTTGGTGAACTGTAGTTACATCTCTTAAACTGAGTGATGGGACTGTAAACTGTCAGATCCCAGCTTTCCCTCTGAGCTCCACCACACCTTAGGAAAGACGTGCTGTCAAAAAGGAGAAGGTGATAAAATTTGATTCCTGTCGGGGAAGACCGTTAAAACACTAAAGCACTTTTACAGGACTTTGAAGAGGCTCAGTTGATGTTCCTTCGCCCCATACTTGAAAGCATGAATACACAGAAGTTGGTCAAACTGACGGTAACCTCTCTTCATGTGTCAGGGAACACCAGAGGGCTATATAAAGTTGCACTGTGTGGAAAATTTAATTCTAGCAGAAATTACATGGGTATAGCCAGCAACACCAGCAAGATTGGACACTGACCAAAATATTAGAAAAACAAGTGACCACAAACCACAGAGAATTCTCAGACCCACAACACACCAAACAACATTCTGAAGCAGAATTTATTAAAGCCATGTGCTTTTTGATATGAATAAAGTACACAACTATTCTGAAGGACTTCTAGTACATCCAGGATTTTATAGGAAATGAGGCCAAACAAGCCAACTTTGCCCGAACACATCCTGCTGATGTCAGCTTTCCTCTCCCAGCAGTGTCACTGGGTGCTTTAGGAAAGATGTTGAGTGGAGCAGAGGAGCCCCACAGGAGTCAGTGAGGTTCGGAGAAGCAGGATTGGTGCTAAAGTAGGAAAGGATGTTCTGGTGTTGCACATACTCATCTTTACTTGTTAAGAGCCTGACTCAGTGACTAGTCATGTTTTTTCTGGGCTTGAGGGCATTAGTGTGAACAAACAGCTCAGCAGCAGCAGGGATCTGCACTGCTGCCCTCACTGCCAAGCGTCAGTTTCCTGTCCAGAGTGAATCATTTGATAAGAGCGACACTCTGCCCTGCCTTCTCCTCCTCACTGCTCTCTCTTGACAAGAACCAGGCTCATTTCATTTTATTTCCTCTGCTGTGCACGCACTGGCCTGGGAGAGCTCTGCCAGCGGCACACTGATGTTCTGCACCGACAGCTGCTGCTTGCAGCGGGGCTCCGAGCCACGCTGCTCTCATGGCTTCACATGTAGGATCTCAGCCTCCAGCTTGCTTTCCCCCAATGTGTTTCAGATGCTGTGCTCTAAAGGAGCAGCCGTGGCTTCCAGGTTCGGAGCAGGGAGATTGGAATCATGTGTGTGCGCCTGCCTGGAAGAAAAGGCTGTGCTTGGTATGCCTCTGAGCTCCCTGGCTCCTTGTAAATGGACAGGGAGAAGTGCAAACTCCCTTCCCTTGGAAAAGAGCCCTGCTGCAAATGAGCAGTGACTAAAGGTCACTGCTACACATGCATATTCCAGACAGGGCTGGAGTAATGCCAGATAAGGTCCAGCTCATCTGAAAAGCAGTGTGCCTTTTTCTGGGTGAGGGTTGGGATTGCAGTATTGAAAAGCTTCCCTTGAGATGTGCTGGACTGGGAGTGAGGGGATAAGGAGGATGGTTTTAAAGGCCTGTGTTGGAAGCTGTTTTTAAAGAGGTTTCAGACCTGTTTGTGAGGTGAGGGTGCAGTGATGGAGAGCTTTGTGGATGTTGCAGTGCTGCATGGCCATGCCTTTACTGGCACGTTAACCACTGAAAAATCCATCTTAGCGTGGTGTGTGTGACAGAAGGCACAGGAATCCGTGATTCTGTGGCTTGTATTTTGTGGGTCATCCCAGCTCAGTGACTGTAACATGCTTTCCTGTTCTATAACTCTTAATTCTGCAGCTACCGTGTCTTATGGCCACAGAGCTTTGCTAGGGCTCCTCCACAGTAAGATGAAGGCTGTCCCGTTGCCTTGCTCCTAATGCTGCTACAGCACAGCCTGACTGCCATTGCTGTGGTTCTGTTGGTGTTTCAGTCAAGAATCCGCATGTTCAGAGTTTTATTGAGCTGGAAAAAAAATTAGCTGAGATTAGAAGTGGCAGGCAAAACTGAGGGAATGAATTTTTATTTCTTCTTATGATTTAGGTATGGTTAATGCCTAATAGAATCATCTGCAGCCCATTTAAGCAAGGATTTCTCTGCTTACCCCAGTTTTTTAGCTCTGGGTGGTGTCCGCGGAAGGAGGATGATTAAGTGGTAGAAACTGGGAAAGCAGTATCTTGTTTAGGGTGTGCTGAGAAAGATCTTCCAAGTACAGGCACTGGGCCAAGTGATATTGCATGAGTTTTGATTTCAAGGCTCAGTGTCTGCCTGGGATAAGCAAAAGGCATGTCTTAAGCACTTCTAAATAAATAAATGTCATTTAGGTATGCTGTTGCCACCCTCAAAAACTTTCCAGTGTTTCGCTTTGCAATTAGATGTTATCTAAACTTCCCTGCACTTAATATAGAGAATACTTAGGCAACCTGTGAATAATGGAGTATCGTTATTTAGTTACCTCAGGCAACTGAGAACGTTTCAGAGGTGGCTGTTCTAGTACAGTACAATGGCTGCTGTATCTTAATGAAATAACTTGTCATTATTACAAGCCATTGCTGAGGTCAGGGAGCAGATAGTTCCACTCCTGAGCATATAAGATCAGGAGTTTCAGAAATGAATCAGGAGATTGATTTTAAAATAATGGCATTTAAAAAAAAAAAGCATTTTCTTTGTGTTGGATACTGTGTTTGGAGCCCTTCGATACTGCATTTTCAGGACTTTCTGCACTTAGCAGGGCTAGAAATTTATTTGGAAATGCAGACTGAGATCTTTGTGTAACAAGATGACTTTGGGAGTTGAGGCTTTCTGCAAAACCTCACACATCTCAGTAGTGACTCAGTGGTCATCAGCAATGCTCAGTAGCATTCAGCACCTCAAAGTCCTGTCCGTCCATGAAAAGACTCCTAGTGGCCCCAGAATGTGTCTGTGTGGTGGCTGCCTGACCAAAGTTACCTTACCGGCTGTTGATAAAAAGGGAATGTGTGCTGCTCCGTGTAATTTGGTGAGTGGGGTGGTATGCCCGCTTCCTCGCTAAAGGCTGCTACAGAAGGTCTGCAGAAAGGACAGAGCGAGCTTTTGGGCTGATGGCTGAAAAGTAAAAGGGCAGGCAAGGTTTTCCCAAGAAAGCAGGGTAGGAACTGTTAGAAGCATGGAGCTTTCGTTCAGTGCCTCTAGTTTGGCTAACTTTTTGGGGCTCCCCATCAAAAAGCCAAAGATACCTTGAGGTGAGTTTCACGGGGAATGTATCAGCGAGATGTTGAGCTTTCAGAACTTTGAAAAATAAATTGAGGGCTTGTAAATTACACAGAATGAATTATACTGCACTGGAAATGTCAGGAAACCATGCTGCTTTCATTATGTTTTTATTGTAGGATCCTCAGGTTTTCCCAATCAACAACTAACCTTCAGAACCATTTTATTACATACGTATAAATTCTGGACAGCTTCTATGCACTACAAATTTGGAAACTACTTATGATATCTAGGGGAAAGAGTGTTGAAAATGTTGGAGTTTTATGAAAAGCAAACAGTCAATACTTCTCTCCACCCTTCCCCACCCATGTACTTCTGAATTTGGGATTTCTCTCTCAACAGAGTTGAGGTGGGACTGCTGTCAGCTCGCTCGATGGTAGGGCTGTGATAGCCCAGTCACACAAACAAGCCGAGGCACCATCAGATTTTTGGAACTTACAGCCCAAGCCCAGCTTATGGGTCTCCCACGAAGATCAAAATCAAATGTTTGAGAGAAGGCTGGGTTAGAACTCAGTTGTCTGACACCTGCTCAGCCCAAGATACTTGAAAGCACGCAACTTGAAGGTATTTCATACTCTGCCTGTGCTCAAACACTTGACAACGGACACAAGTTGCCAGGAGGGAGCTCCAGCACTGATGTTTCTGGTCCCATGTCCAACTGCTGGGTAGGGCTATGGAGAACTCCTCTGGGGAAGTTGCATCAAGGTGATGGATTGAGATGAAGAGATCAGGCAAAACAGGATGCTTGAAACCTAGCCTAGTAAGGGCCAGACAGGATTTGAACTTTAAACAAATGGTTCTCATTTTCTCTCAGTAACTTAAATTTACACATAATCTGGATGGAGTCAGAAATACCTTCCTAAAATATTCTTCCTTTTGGCAGGATGCTGTTTTCTGAACCTTGTTTTCTTCTTTACGTCTTCAGAAACATGATCTGGGAGGGTTGGCTTGTAGCTGAAGTTCTCCACTGCTGGTATTAATAACAAAAAGCCCGATGCATTGCCTCTCCAGCTCCCACCCGCCTCTGGCAGGATCAGGCCCTGACACGGCTTAAACACAGATGTTCTAGGAAGTCTCAAGTTGCTTAATATTATTTGTTCACACATCCCAGCTGATGCTAAATCTTGTTTCAGAGGTGTTAAATGTCTGAAGACGACAGAGGCACTATCCATTCCCAGAATGAGTCACCGGGATGGGAGAGCGGAGTCCAACTATTACCACCCGCCAGGGCTTCCGAGACTTCCCCCACTACTCCCCCTTTTTCTTTTTAATGGAGATATTAATTCCATTCCCATGAATTGGAATTTGGACACAATCCCTGGTTTTCTTATGACATATTAATAGCAAAATTGGAAAGGCACAGGATTTTTTAAAAAATGCGGTGCATAGTCATAAATGTATAATAAGAACAAAACACTCAATTTTTCTAGAAGAGAGGGAGTTTTCTTCTAATTAAAAGAAAACTCTGAAGAATATATGACAGCTCCTGCCACACAAAGAAGCAGTTCTGTGTGGGGAGCTCCAAACACTTCCCGAACTGCATACACCTTCCCTGTGAAGAGGGCATCAAACTTGTTTGCTCTCCGCTTTGCAGATGGGGAGGCAGAAGCACAGCAGAGAAGAAACTTGCCCGTTGTCAGCTGTGGTCAGGCACGCATCCAGGCAGTCCTGGTTTCCAGGCTCTGCTTTAACCCATCAGATAGACTCTGGCTCTTCCTTAGTGGTTTTGCCGCCTCTCTCCATGTAGCCTCTTTATTGGGCTTCACATTTGCCGAAATCTATGTAGGGTCGTGCATAAGGGTGCAGCACACGGCATGGCTTCCTGGTGCAGAAACTAAACACGAAGATGCCATTCTCCCAGGCCTCAGCCCTACACACACATGGTGCGCAGCCCCAGTGAAACCCATTTAATGTGTTTAGTATGCATCATCCATGACTTATAGGTTGGATGCAGGAAAAGAAAAACAAAACATCACTGTAAAACAAACTGATTTCAGAGAGTTGCTGAAAACGAAAAGCAGGAACAGGCACCAGGGATCTTTCAACAAATGTAATTTAAAGAGCTCACTTTCAGCTCTCTGGGCACTTTGACAAGCATTTAGTGGGATTCAGGCAACTACTGAGCAGTAACGGGCAGCTGTCAGTGCAGCAGGGCTGCACAGGGCCCGGGGGAGCACTGGGGGCAGTGGGAGGAAGCGGGGCCAAGCAACATGCCCAGGGGTCCCCTGTGATCCCCAAGTTAGGGAGTGAGCCCGTTACCCTCCTGGCTGACAAGTCTGATAGCGAAACCACCACTGCCAAGCCAGACAGCGTGCTGCTGCCAGGAGTGGGGGGTGCAGGGGAAGAAAGGCTGCAGCTCCAGGTGGCTGAGGGGCAGAAGGAAGTGGGGAGGGGGAGACCGGAGGGCTGACAGTAGTGAGCAGCTTGGTGAGGGCTGGGGTTTGCCTGAAGCCACAAGGCTTGTTGGCTGCTTGCACCTTCCAGGAAGGCTGCTCCTTTATCCCTGCCAGGAGGGATTTCTTCCACAGCCAGCTTCAGGCCAGACCAGGCTCCAGGCAGCCATTTGCAGCTTGGCAAGAGGGAGCTGCGTACGCTGGGGACAGCGATCGTGCAGGCTGTTCTATCCACACCTTTATGGGCCACCTCTGCAAAGACAGTGGTGACACTGGGCCACCCTTCTTTGCCTTCTTACTCCCCACAGCTTTAGCAGGGGAAATCTCTCCTTTTGTAGGCTCCGTAAGGCCTGTGTTTCCACTGCCTCCACAAGTAGTCCTTAAAATCAGGCACTGAATACAAATCCAGTTAGCTTTGATGGGTCTGTGATAGCTCAAAGCAGGGTCACCTATAGAAGGTTGCCCAGACTTACTGAGTATTTGAGTATATGGAGGATGTCTGGATTTGAGTATCTCCAAGGGTGGAGACTCCACTTCTCTGGCAGTCTGTCCCAGAGTTCAGTCACCCTCCATTTATCAAGTGCCCTCAGGCACTTCTCTGTTTGCTCTACAGCATGAGTTGTGCAAATGCTGCTGTGGTTTTCCCAGGACTGGGTACTCTGATGGCATAGGGCCTGTCCCTCCTTGTGCCTGGATAGCTGATACCCCCTTCACCCTCATGTCTGCTCCGCCAAATCTGTGTTGTGCATCTTTGGCCTACCTAGGGCTAGAAACGGACAGCAATAAATATTTTTGTAGAATGTCCGTTATACATATGTGATTGTGATATGTACGAATGATACACGCATGATTTTTGATCTATTTTTTTCTTCCTGTAGAGGTTTTATGTGGCACATTCAGGCAACAGTGGGTTTTGGCTGGTTATGCTCATTTCCCCACCTGCTTTTAATGTTTGTGCCATAAACAAGGTTTGAGTTTTTGTAAAGATGATTTATGCCTCATAGTGTCTCAAAATTTTCTTAGGAGAAAAATACCCTACTTTGTTATCTAAGCAGTAGGAGAACCAGACAGTGTTTGGCTAGGTGATAATCGAGTTCCTGAGCAAGTGAACTTGGACAACAAAGAGATCGAGTGCTTTATGCCACTGGCTGAACGAGGCCATTTCCTAGTAAACCAAAGCTCGCCTTCCTCTTTCTGTTGCATGTAGTAGTGATCTCATTGGTGTAGATCTCTCTGTGGAGTCCAGCTAGGTCCCTGCGGCCTCTCCAGCCTCTGGCACGATGCTGTCTCCCTCCCCTGCCTCTCCCAGGTGGGAAGCACCCCCACGCTGCGGCCCCGCTCCCTGCATTACTTCCCGAGATAGGGATCCTTCCCACGGATCCGGAAGAGCTCTGGCTTTTAGGAGCGGGCTGTGAATGCCAAAAGCCACCCACTCAGCCAGCCGGCAGGGCTCGGCTATCGGCCCCCTCTCTCCGAGCGCCACTTGGGTTCGTTTCCTCGGAGAGCGGGGCGGCGGGAGGCCGGCGGGCGGTTTTAACCTTTCGTGCCAGCACAGCGATCTGATGCCGAGACACAGCCTCCTGGGGTATCGGCCAGCTGAGGTCACCGCCTTGCGGCAAACAAACAAACAAACAAACAAAACAAAACAAAAAAACACAAAAGAAACAACAGCCAGTGAGTTTGCAGTGTGATTCTTGTGAGCCAAACCCACGCTCAGACTCTGCCTCTGACTGGGACGCAGCCTCGCCAGGCCAAGTGGTGTAACGCAGTCCTCGCTTGGCTGTGTTACTTTTGTGTTTCTCTGGTGCCAGCCATGCCAAGGAAATCATCATTCAGGAGCTGGAGCAGGTAGAGAGGGAGTGGGTGCGGGTTAAATGATGTTCAGCAGCTTTTATCCCACTGTGGTACATAAAGCAGCTCGGCACTGCTGCTTTTGTGAACATGCTGAGCAGATGAGAAGTGTTCAGTGACCCAGAGAAAGAGATGTAACTGGCCCGGGGACCTTGTTCAAAACATGCTGTGATCTTGGACCAGGCCATAAACACAGGGACTACAGTCCTGAGGCAGCTGTGCAGCTGAAGTGTTGTTTTGTGATGGGGAGGGTCGCAATCAAAGCACGTGGGTGACATTACCGGGAGAAGCACGGGTTGCATGCATAGGATCATTCAGTAAGGACCAAAGCTGTGTGGAAGGTCCTGAGTGATTCAGATGGCCAGCTGAGCTCCCTGCCCGTGACAGTCATCCGGACATGGCTCTCGTCACTGTTTAAATGAATTCAGTGAGAGAATACATGCCATGGGGATTGTCTGCATGTATGTGCATGCATCAGGATATTTAAAGAGACGTGGCGGATTTTCGCCTTCTGCAACACGCTGCATGTCGAATAGCATTAAAATGTCATCTTCTGAAAATAATGCTTGGGTGGGACATTCTGAAAATACATCAGTCACAGTTCTATTCATTTATTAGGGTGAATATTTTATATATTTTTCTTTCATAGGACATAAGGTAATGAATGTCAGACTTGTAAGCTCTCCATTGTTTGATTCATTTAAATAAACAACAGCATATGTTGGTTTTATGTATGTGGGGTTTGCAGTAACATTTCTTACATTGTCTAAGAAATGAGCTCTGCATTTATTCTTTGAATTCAGAATCCGAGATATACCAAGATAGTTTATGCAACAAATCAATGAATTGATTCAACTTAATTTCATGTATCAAACAAACACATCACACTCCTCCCACTCAATCTGCAAGCCCAAATCTCTTTGCATATGGAATTTTAATGGTGGATAACTGCAGGTACTGAACAAATCTGAAAAAAGTGTAACATGAAAAAATTGAGAAAAATGTTTGAAATATTTGCTGTGAATTATTGCTTTGTTACTCCACCTGCATTATCAGGTTTGGTTATGGTACCTTTAGCATTAAGGTGCTCTCTCCAGCTTTACATGGGTGCTTAGATGAAGTAATCAAGTAGATGAAGTGTCTTTTACTGTAAAAGAGTAAATCAGCTCTGAGAGGATTTCCAATACATTGCTAAGTTGGCTTCAGTTTCCTCTCTAAGAAGGAAGGGGACCAATTAGTGATTGCCCAAAGGAGAAAAATCATGAATATTCAGAGGCCTAGAAAACATGACCTCCTGAGGAAAGATGGAAGGGGTCGGGTTTGCATGTGAAGGATGGAAAGGTTTGGGTTTGTTTAGTCTAAAGAGGAGAGGGCTCAGAGAGATAGACAGTAACAGCCTCCAAGTGTGTTGAAGCTGCTCCAGGAGAGATGGGATGAGCAGCTGTCCGCATCCTCTCTGGGCAGTGCGAGAAGTGCCTTGCAGTGAGGCAGGGGCAGCGCTTTGGCCACGGCTTTGGAGGGGTGCCAGTGCTGGTGGGATTACACCTCTGAGGAGCAGGTTAGAGAAATGTTAGGGGTTATGGAGGTGCTCCTGTTAATCACTTTAATCGCGCTCCCTCTGGTTAAACTAGATGACCTCTTAAAATCCTATTCTTAAAATATATTCCCCCTTTTTTATCCTTATTTTCTAAAATTTTGATTGTGAAGTAAGAGCTGAAGGTACCCATGTAAATTATGTTGTGCAGTAGTATGCTGTGATCTCACACATCTGCTCCCTCTTGTAAGGTTTTTGGTCATGACCATACTTTGGACACAAAGAGAAAAACAGTAAATGTGCGATGTAAGTCTATATTAATCACTGACATTCAGACACTGTTAATTATCGATGGAAGGAGGTGGAGATGGGAACAGTAAGTAGGTGAGAGGTGGAAGGGGCAGAAGCCTGTCTGGGAAGAAAGGTTAGGAGGAGTGAAACGGTGCTAGAGTTTTCTGCGGGGGAGTAAGGACAATTAATTTTGTGCAGAGTGCAGAGTAACAGGGAGAGTGCAAGAAGTGCAGCCAGGAAGGGCAGGAGGAAGGTGTTACATCAGGGTGAGTGAGAGAGAGCAGAGACAAACGCGGCTGTCAGGGAGAGTGGAGGAAGGGGGTCCCCGTCCAATACGCGAACTGGAAAGAGTTGGGCAGAGCAAGAAGGCAAGTGTAAGGAAGAAGGGAGGAATCCAAGCTAACACAGAGACTAGAAGTGGGCTGAAGGGAAGATTAACGTAAACTGCCATGGAAAGAGAGCAAACAGAAAAAAAGGAGATGGTCTGTGTTTACCATGTTCACAAAAGTGCTGGGGTTTCCGAGAACAAACGTCAGTAGCTGGTGAGCTATGTGGGAGCTTAACAGAGTGGGAGACTTGACAAGAGGCGATGACCATGCACACAAGCATAGGATTGTTTGTTTAAACTAAAATGCAGAGGAATAACTTTCATGAGCTAATGTTAACCCAAATCGGGTTTTGTGTTAACACTATGCCTTGTCGCACATGGCCAGATGTTGGCTGTGCAAGACCACGCAAACGGACTGTGTTGCCTGCTAATTAATTATTTTCCCCCCGCATTCATTGATAGATTTCACAAGATTTATAACGTACCCTTTACCCGTGGCCCGAAGTTCAGATTGCTAAGGAAACAGAGTCCGCAGAGTAATGGAATCCGCCGCCTAACCCCAACAAAGCGTTTGTTTATAAATAGGAGGAGAATAGCCTAATAACAGGAGGCAGATGTTGAACATCTTGATTCATTTCAAATGTACTCGGTCTAACTCAATGAGCCCAAAGTCAGGCAACAGTGGACGAGCACAGCTTTAGTTTTATCCTGGTGGGTCACATTAAAATACATGTTGTGCTTTCTGCAGCTCGTGAGCTGACTACGGAACAATTTGAACCAGTTTTCGAGAGAAACCTTCAGGATCGATTGTTAAACTATTTAATCATATCCTGATTTTTCCTGATTATTGTTTGTTTAATATTTTAAACATTCTGCACATTAAAATCCTCTGGAGTGCCCTGGGGTTTGTTAGTTTGTTGATTATATTACACATAGTTTTTCCACCGCCATCCCTATTAAAAGCAGTATTACAACATCATAAATAGTTGATTTTTTATGTTGTCAGTGGTTTTGGTGACAGCAATTTAAAAATATTCCTGAGTGTTCTTTTTCTGCTTGGCCATGTGTGCTCTTTGGGTGCTGTTCGTACACAAATAAACAATTGGGATAATGCTGTAAAGTTATTTTTGAACTGCTGCCTGAGCTTGAAAAATCTCAATGCACAAAGCTCACCGAGGTGAATGGAAACTTTCCAACATATTTCAGTGAGTGTTGGATCAGGCTGCTGAGCACAGTGCCATTTCAAAGCCTTTTTTTCTTTTTTAACATATTGTAATAGGCAGTGTTTACTGAACTTATCTAAGGTTTCCAGTGATTAATATACATCAGCTCCAACGTGTTTTGACTGGCCGATGATTAGGTATCACAGGGCAGTTTCTTAGGGTTTTTTATTCTGCACTTCACAGCCATTACACAACACTGCTCCAGCTGTCCCGATGTCCAGATGTTGGCTGTAAAGCTCTCTGAATTTAATATCGCATGCAATCCCCTTTTTTTTATTATTATTTTTCCCCCAACTGGTTGAAGCTGCAACGTCTGTGTTAGCTCTGTTTTCTTACAAGGACTGTTTTGAGGCACCTATTACTCCAATGTGGTTTGGAAGGAGCTCAGATTTCATCAAAACCTGCGCACAATCACATCGTTTGTTTGAAGCTATCTTTCACATCCAAGGTGAAAGAACCTTCTGAAGAGGCACGATGCCTTCTGCTCCTGCTTTGGCCCCAGAGCCTACCATTGCTGTCCCTTCAGTCCTGCATCCTTGCCACAGTGCCTAGTTAGTTTTGGCATTACCAAACAAACACCCTCTGCAAGTCTTCTACTTGTGTCCCTGTGCACGCAGGAAGGGTGCTCCATTGTTTCAGCAGCTTCTGTCCCATTAGGGCGAATGATCTCTTGCACTTGTTTTTTTTTCTTGCAGGCCATTGTACATCCTTTCTGTGCTCTCCCCTCTACTTGATCTTGCATGCCTATAACGCCTGCTGGTTGAACACCTCCGAGACCACTCCAGGTGCTAATCAGCCTTCACAACTGCTCTGTAAATCAGGCATTACCTGAATACTGGGTATTGATGTACACCCGTGAAAGCATGTGACAAGAAAAGCCAGCTCTTCTTTCGGGTTGTGTTTCTTCACTATACTTGCAAGCTGTTTGCTAAAAATGTATCTGTTTGGGAGGAAAGCAGTTAATCGTCCCCAGGTATTCAACAGGGCTCTTTGGTGTTGGCAAGGGGCATGTGCTTTCAGTCACTGTGTACCACTTAGTGCTTTGCAAGTCTCCTGAGAGCTCAAAGAGGGTTGAAAAATGTTGCTAATTCCTCTAATCTTTCAGCACAGAGTTGAGATGGGGCATGAAGTATGTCATTCAAAGGACACTTGAGCAATATGATTGGCTAATGGGGAGTCCTAGCAGCAGGTACAACGTTTTAAAAGTGCGCTGCCAGAGCGCAGGCTCTTAAAAAGCATTTCTGCTCACCCTCACCTGAATGTTTGCAACACTGCAGATAGCTTTTCTAATTGCAATAAGTCACAACAGGGCATGCCTTGTTGGGCCATAATCATGCTTCTCAGGCTGCTGATAGCACTCCTCCTTCGGGTTCGTGGCTGGCGTACACCCAAGGAGTGCAATTATGGTACAACAATGATTGCCCTGTTGTGCCTTATTATTCAAGCAAGGCACTGAGGCAAGTGTTTGTGTGTGTGCACATGCAGAGACAGAGTACATCTGAGCAGGCCCTTGCCAGATAATTAACAAACTTGCATTAACCCTATCCCAATGTTTCTATAATTCAAAATGTGCCTTTTAGAGCTGCCAGCTTACCCTACTTGCCAGCTAGATCCCAGAAAGCCCAGCAAGGACTCCTTTTTCCTTTACCCTTTTCCTTTTTTTTGTTTTGTTTTGTTTGGTTTGGTTTGCTTTGGTTTGCTTTGGTTGCTTTGGTTTGGTTTGGTTTGGTTTTAGCATGAATTTGAGCTCATGAAAAGTGTGGCATCCTGCCAGCCTTGGAGTAGGAAGATGGCCATTCAAAGGGCACACAAGTGACAGCCTGTGGCGATAGGAGATCCCCTCACATCACATGGAGTCAGGAAGGCTTGAGCTGCCCTTTGGTGTCCTGGTGGCCAGTAAGTCTGTGTTTGTTAGCCCAGATCACCAACAAGCGTGCCTTGACAGTGCCAATAACAACGGCAGGTCTCGAGAAGTGTCCCCAGCTCTGGTGAGACCCAGGCCAGAAGAGCCACAGTCTCATTTCACAGGGATCCTGCTACTTTTTGATGGGTGCACCTGAACCTGCAACAGGAAAATAAGCTGTGGCAACTCTACCAGACCCTTGAGTCATCGAGTCCGCTTTAAACATTTAGGTATATTCAGATACACAGAATATGAAATGTATTTATAATATGCAGAAGTGTGGCAATTAAAGCCCTTCCACAGTAATGCCTGCAGCAGTGGACTGCTGCACGCGGCTGGAGGACACCCCAGGATCAGCACACAGTCGTCTGTCACTGCCATTTGGGATTGAGGAGGCTGCTTAAACAACAGAGAGGAAAGAGGCATTTCTCTCATTTTTCTAGGATTATGCTCTCAGGTTTTTAAGTCATAGGAACGGAATGAGTTCTATGATCCACATGTTTTTTGGAAGACCTCTTCCAACACCGAGTAGTTTTAATTGCAGATGTTGTTAAGCTGTCATTTTTAACGGCCTTATAAAAAAACTCTGCCATTTCCACATTCTTGAGCTTTGAGCAGCGTGCATTCTTCAGCCACACAGCAACAACAGCCCGTCTCCCTCGCTGCCGAGGATGCTGAGGATGGGAGCACTCTGTCTTTGCAGACGAGCTGTGTTTGTCAGCGCACCATGGCAGGTATCCAGTTCACGGGACTGCGAATTTTTCTTTGGAGGTGCAGCTTTGTGAGGGTTGGTCATGAGTGAGATTCTGTGAAAGCTAGCACAGCATTTCCTGAGGTTACAGCTTGCTAGGCTGGGGTCAGCATTAGGACCGCAAACATAAGGTGTTTGAGCTAAAAATACTTCACGGCATCTGCCGAAATGGTGAAATTTTCCATATTTGCTGCTGTGTTCAGTTCTTGTAATGGTTACAGAGGATCTTGGCTCCCTCTTTGTCCTCCCCTGATAGCAAAAGTTAATCACTTGCACATGGACTGTCTTGAAAAAAATATGTAGTGTTTACTTGTTTTCCTCTTTCGCGTTAAATTTCATTTCCTCTCTTCCTACCATTTCTCCATGCTGTGAGCCTATTGTTCACTGGGCTGTAACACACAGAGCTGTTTTTCCTGAAAAAAGAAGTGATACTGTTCATTTCTTTGGGAAAGGCCACTCTTCTTGTTGGAAGGCAGAATCTCCGCCCTGATCCCTGCAGCTCTCCTGCATTCCCTCAGCTTCAGTCAAGAGGAGTAAACTTGAAGAGAGCAGACGTAATGGTGTGAAGCTGCATGGGTGTTACACCTGTAAGCCATTACCGCCCAGAGGTACAGAAGGAGCAGGGCCTGGGATGCCAGATTCACTTAGCACCACTTTTATATTCGCAGGAAACAGGCTAGTGACCTGGCTTGGCTCTCGGGATTTAGATCCAGCTGCAGAAAACTACCAGGAGGGACCCTCGTGATGGGGAGACCCAGCGCGCCGTGAACTGACTGTCGCTGATCTTGGCTGCACGGTGCCAGAGGTACGGCATCCCTGTGCCCCCGTCAGTCCCAAAGGAGCCCTCCAGTGACTGGGGCAGCCCCAGGAGCCCGGTTTCAGACCGCCCCCATTACCTCTGTGTGCTGCCAAAGGGACAGGATCCCCCCCAAATCCCCTCTAATTCCCTAACGTGCTGTTTCAAGTTGTTCTCGCTCTTCCTGGCTGTGTTGGTGATGAGGTGTCTCTGCAGTTCTTCAAGGGCAATCACCTCTTGTCTACGTGCTTTTCGTTCCCACTTACAGGATTTAGGGGCTCAGCCCAGCACACACCATTCAGGATGGTCTCTTAAAAGAAATCTCTCTCCATCTCAGATACATCCTCATCAAATTAGCCTCCCCTCCCCTCTGGATGTGCATGCCGACCCTGCTGCTTTGATGTTACAGCACTGAGGAATTTATAAGACATGGTATTTTTTCCCAGCAAGAAAACATGAGCAAACCATCTATTATGATAATTACTGAAACTGATTTACATGTTGTGAGAAGATTAGGCAGCTGCTGCTGCCTTGGAAATGTCCCATAATAATATCAAACTTCAGGCCTAAGGAGAAGCACAGAAAGGCAGCTTGCAACCTCTGGATGCGTATCTTCAATAAGCCTCCATGGATTTGCTGATAAGGCTGTCCCTGGGAGGATTCTTGCTTCTGGTTCTCTCGCCAGGCAGAGGGAATTTCCCCTCTCTGCAGTTGTGCTTCCAGTGAGCTTTTGAATTTGGTAGGACTTTAGAGCATGACAACCAGAGCAAAATTAGATTCAGACACAACTAACATTTCAGCTGGATTTATAGCATTAGCCAACAAGTCACACTGAGAGCTCTTCCACAAACAAGTCTGCAAAATGTGGTTTCAGAGAAAAGTCTGTCTAATGGGGTCCTTCAGCATTTTCTCTTCTCTCACTTCCAGCTTTTGGAACCTCATCTTGCAGACATGTTGATGCAAATAAATAGCTTCACATGCATAGTCTTCTACCATGGTGTAAATCCTTGAAGCATCTTGAACCTCTGCCATAGAAATGAACGGGAGTTTTGTCTTTGGCTCCAGCTGGTGTACAGGGACAGCTCAGGTTCATAGTCTGCTTTCTCCTCTTCTGTTTCGATACCTCTCAGGTAAGGTATATGTAGAATTGGGTGAAGTATGCAAAGTATTTGACACCTGTGCACCCATTCCTGCTGTTGTTCAAGTGCTGAGGTTTTATAAACAAGTAGTTTTTACTGTCAAGAATAGCTGTATTTCAGTGTTGAAGGGATGAATATCATTTGAAAATGAAGTTATTGCTTAGCAGGGATTCATACAGCCTCAAAGAATACCAGGTGATCTGTTTTGGGGCTGTTACCAGATAGGAAAGGCAAATAAATACATCAAGAGATTGTAAAAAACTTTACAGTGAGATACACTATTACGGCATTTTTATATTCTGATGGTTTTAAACATTACAAACAGAAGACATCCAACGAAACCAAAGAGCCTTTCCACATTTTAACATACAAAACAGTCATAAAATGCTGAGGTTCGTTCCAGTGTCCAGCAGGGTTCACAGTATGAAAATCGGTCTGGACTGTGGAAGGATCACAAGGCTGCAGTATGCTGCATTAAGGAAAACCACAAATTTGCTTTCCATCCTCGCCATCTCTGCTGGTTAAAACCAGTAGTTTTTGTATGGCACAGTGCTTTGTGCCGTAGAAAGCATGCACCGCTGCCTGGGTCAGGGGAGGTTTGGTGCAAAGAGTCGGTGTGCTCAGATGTTGGCACAACCCTGCTGGGTTTTGGGTGCAGTCACACAGGCTATTGGGTGCCATCAGGCTGTAAGGAGTGGGGAAGGTGGGCAGCAGTCTGACACAACGGTAGGTTTTTCATGTTCCTGTGAGTGACTAGAGGAGATTTTAGGGTATTTACGACCCCCTGCTGAGGGGAAAATGTGCAATATGCATTTAGTAATTTTAAACACTGCTGAACTGAAGGCAATGGAAACACGGAATGAGTCTTCCCTGGGCAAAAAGAATCATGTACTTTTCTGTATGTCTAGTTTATTAGATTCTGTAACCCCCAAATAGTTTGTCCACTGTTCCTATAATGGATCAAGAGAGGGCTGTGAATGTGGACACCTTTTGTAAAGTATCTAATCTAAGACACTGAAAATGCTTATGCCAGCACACAAATGTTGTTCGGTGAGAAAAACAAATCTGAAACCGAAGCTTTGGCCATAGGTAGCATTTGGCTGAGGGCAGGGGTTAGTGCCCACGTGCCTCAGAGACTACTTTCTAGGGGTGCCGTAGCTGTGGGTGTCCCTGGATGCTTTGTCCTGCTTCATGCAGCAAAGATCATTGTCATCTCTCAGCCCAAAAGGAAGGTGATGCTCTGTGTTTGTATGGTGCATCTGCACCGCCCTGTACGGGCTGGCCAGACGAAGGGGAAGGCTCGTTCCGTGTGGTGTTGACCATGTGCTACTGGGGCACCAGAGCTGAAGGTCTCTTCCAAACCCTCCCTTTCCCTGAGCAATTTCTAATCTCACAGAGGCTCGTGGAGCTGCGGCAGAGCTCAATCTGATGTAGATTATCAGCATTGCTTGACTTGTTTGCTTAGGAGCTCGCTGGCACCAGGTTTTCCCCAATGGCTGCTAGGATCTGTGTGGAAAAGCCCTACAGGATGTAATAGGAATCTTTGCAGAAACATTAAGAGGCCCTATTTAAAGTGCTCTGAAACCTGTAGAGTTTAATAGAGAGTAATATCCTTTCTATTGTTGTTTTTAACTGTCCTATATAATTCTATATTAAATTCTTGAGAAAGGCTGTAATTCTCTATTAAATTCTTTCAGGCTTTTTCACAAGGGTTCAGTAACATTTTTCATCCTTCCCAGAAGTCAATCAGTTCAAGCCGCTTGGCCAGATGTACATGTTACGTGTATGTACACGTGAGTATGTGCGTTGCTTCTCTGGAGTCCCTCACTCGGGGTCAGGTTCAGTTCCCCAAGAAGCGAGAGCCCCGGAAAGCTCCCTGTGAGCACCCAGCCCTGGGGAGATCGTTGTGCGCTCATCTTCTGGGTCAAAACCAGCTTCTCTGGGCCACCTTGCTCTGCTTGAATGGAGCCTGCATCCACCTCCTGCAGCTGCAGCATGAAGGTGGCAGGTCATTGCCCTGCAGGGACACTTGCATTGTCACCAGGGAGGTCCTCTGGGTGAAGCCACAGCAGGCTGGCAGCAGGCAGGCAGACGAAGCCAGCAGTTGAGCAGCAGCTCCCACTGAGCTGCATGGCTCACATGAATTAATCTGCCCCTTTTAAAACAGGCACAGGCTGATCTGCTGCCTTCACCCACGCGGCTTTACAGCCTGGTGTGGTTGAAAGGGAAATTCTGACTTCTGCTGCGGATTTGGTTTATCCCAGCGCTGGCACGGAGACCACCTGATGTTCACGGTGTGTTTGCTTTTTCTGCTGATACCCTGGAAGGTCGCTGGCAGTCTGCTTCCTGCTCTTTGGGTACACGTGCCGCCGCAGTCACTCTTCTCAACGTACAGTATGCAGGAAAGTAAAGCTCAGTGAACAAAACAAACACGCACAGTCTGTGAGTTGGAGAACGGTTTGTTCTTCCTCCTGGACTGCAGCATTAGTCCCACGTGGTGGGTGTAAAGGGGCTGCCATTCTGGAAGCCAAGCCTGCCCCGAATGCCACTCTCTCCTGTGCCAGGACAGGTCGGGCGCAGAGCCCCAGAGCTGTGTGTGCTGGGCTGATGGCACTCGTCTCCCAACCTCAGTTCACAGCCCTGGGGTCACTCCTTCTCCCTCGGGAGCAAGAGCACGGCTGCAGTTTGGCTGTGGGGCCTCTGCCTGCTTCTATGGCAGAAAGTCTGAGCAGGCTTGGGAACGGCCATCAGAAGCCTGCAGGCTGCTCGCGCAGCACCCGCAAGCGGTCAGGAGGTCAGAAGGGCACACCGCTTCTGTGCTTGTGCTTTTGGTTCACTCACACATTGCCATAGCCCAGGTGGTGATGCTGAAGCACACAAGGGAAAGGGCACGCCGAGAGGCTGGATTCGAGAGATTCAGCTGGGAGCATGAATCTTTTAGCTGGAGGAATCAGCTTTCGGTAGGAATTTTGGGGGTGTCTAGGTTTGGAGCGGATACCTAGGCTGTTGTACTGCAAAGAGAAGCCATTGGGCTTGCTACTGCTCTCCTTATCTCAGCTTGATTACATGGCTAATCTGCTAGGATGCCTAGGACTAGAAACTCTTAATGTCTGGATGTCCAAATCAAGGTATATGAATAACAGTGGATAAATAAAAATGCATGGCTATTTACAGATCTATAAATAAGTAGGGCATTTAGTACAGGCTTGTGTACTGAGCTGTCCATGCGTAGCCATCTGCTGGGTCTGTGCCTGCCAGACTTGGAGAGGGAAGAACATGAGATACAGAGCAGCTGGGAATACACACACTAAGATTCACGTATCAAGCCCCCTGACAGCTATGCCGGAGAAATTTGCAGACCTGTGGAGTGCGAATATCTTGAAATTTGGGGGAGCAAGGAAAAGAGCACCAGAGTTAACCCATGGGGAAGTGCTGCTCCAGCAGTGGTGAAAGTCTGTGGTGACTCCAGTAAAATTAATGGAGTTGCAGTAATGCAAAACTGTTGTGAGATCGGCATCAGGCACTTTGCTTTTCAAGGAGATATTAATCAAAGTTCTGACCTTTTCCCTGGGAAGTTTTATTTCTTTTTAACTCTGCCCATAGGGTTACCAGATGTGCGGTGTTACTGGGACTGTCTTAGCTGTGCAGGGCATTCTTGGGGTCCCAGCTGATTTGCTGCAACTGGGATCCATCCTGATCTCAGTAAAACACTGGGATTTCCCAAGGGCTTTCCTGACTATCTTCTCCATTCTTGCAGTAAGTCCCTGTGGCTGAGCACATCTTCCGCTTCTCCAGTACCCTCAAACCCCAGCTGCCGGTCAGCTGAAAGGCTGGGACAGGTCCTGGTATTGCTGCTTCCGCAGCAGAAAGGTGTGCACCATGCCAGCAGGAGCACAGCGGCAGCAACAGTTTCAAGACTGACATGTAGGTGAAAATGTCTTCATACTTGCTTGCAGGCATTCACAGCAGGAGTGTGAAAGGGGCAGACCAAGTCCACCAGCTGGGGAAGGGTAAAGAAAGGAACCAGAAAACCCAGCAGAAGCAAAAGAAATTAGATAGGACTGGGAAGCAAGGGGTAAAAAGAATTGTGGATTGTATTTAAGGGTTCTTTTTCTCTGCAGAGGCATGGTAAGATTAGAAACAAATAATGATCACTTATACAATTTCTCTGAACTCGAAGCACAGGTTTAAAAGTTAGTGCAGGATCTTCTGACAAAGCAAGGGAGCTGATCTTTAGGTGTGAATGGAGACTTAGGCCAGGAATGTTGGAATGATTTAGTACTTCCTAATAAAAGCTCATAGTGCCTGCCATTGCATCCTACTCTTGTTGAAACAGCAGTAGAATTTTTAATGAGCAAGTGTTCAAGAAATTGCTTTAATGTGCTCTTCAAAACAGCCCCTTGTATCGCAGACTCCTTAACACCCTGCGTGGGACTGGAACTTTACAGCCTGCCTGGAGCAATGCGTGGTGCTCAGCTGTCCCAGACCAGAGCAAGCAATGAGCTGCGATGTGGTCACAGACCTGTGCCTCACTCCCTCCCCCTGGGGTCTAGCAGAAGGTAAGGACCATTCAGCTCTTTACATTAAATAAGCTCTTGCACCTCATTTTGCATTCTGTGTGAGAATGAGAACGCCCCAAGCTCAGAGTATCAAACAGGTTTGATACCCTTTACTGTGAGATGCTGCAGGTGCAGGCAGCACTGGCCAGGTGCAGACAGAGCAGCTTCCAGCTGCTCCCCATGAACTCCTCCAGGTCCCTCTGTTCCACCTCTATGTGTATTGCTACATAAAATCCTAAGATTAGGCCTGGAAGACAACTTGAGCGGTCACTTGTGCCAGCTACTGGAGCCTTCTTTCTTCCAGCTGTGTTTAGTGGTTTATTTTCCTTACGTGCAAGCGTTGGCTGTTGGGGCAAAGCACAGTGAGCCCTGCCTGTGTCATATGCTGCCGCTGCCGATGGGTGCTCGGGTGTCTGAAGAAGACTTGTAGCAGTGCTGCTGGCAGGCGATGTTGTCCCCTCATTTTGCCAGCCTGATTCTCTTTAGTCATGGCTTGACAGCCTGATGTGCTGTGGCATAAGCCTGCTCTTCTGAATTGTGTGCCATAGGCTGAGGCTCACCGCATGTCCCCTTGGCCTTGGTTTTATTTGCTCCGTTGCACTGAATGTCTTCTATCTGCAGTAACGTTTTGTCTTGCCATCCTGTATTTGTAGCTACAAGTGCAACTTGGACATTGCCTTTTGCCCTTACTGTATGTAGCTATTTGGTGGCAGGCTAAAAATCCATTTGCACTCTGATGCCAGGTCTTTCACATTTTTGTGACAGGCAAGTTGCTGGCTCTCAAGCTGTTCCCTTTCCCTGCACTGCACCTTCTCTGGGCTCTACGCAGGAAGCAATCATGTTTCCTGGCACTTCAGTCAATGCTGAGTAACTATCTAGTCCTTGGGAAAGTGCCTCATGTTGGCATGTGATGGTCCACACTGCCTGATAAGCAGCATACTTCTGTCTTCTGTGTCTTTGACATCGATCTCTGGGCTGTCCCTGCTGCTGATGTTACTTTTGCAGGCATCTGAGAGATGTGTTGCACTTGCATTCCCTTCTGGCATTGGATTATGTGGATGCTGCTGCAGGGCACGCTGGGCATTTTGCTGAGCAGAGGTTGTAGGGTTGTGACCCCCCACAGAATTAGCTCCCTGAGCTTGTTGCTTGCCCTCGTGCTCTGGAGAAGATCTTCACAGGGATGGGAGCAACATTCTGCTGCAAACATATAGCCTGAGTTACTGACAGTGAAAATCCTCCTTCCGGCACTTCCCTGGGTTTGGATTTGAGGTTTATTGAAGTTGTAGAGAAAATGAAAAATTATGCCTTTACACTGCAATTCTGTTTTTTTTTATACAGCATGCAGCATACTTCTTTGGATCACCTCCCATGGGACTCCAGGTGCGAAATACGTACCGGTCTCATGAGATAATTCCCAATCTTTTGGGATGATTGCCAGTCACCCCAAGGCAACGCTGCTTTTCCCAGTTCAGCTGGAAGTGTGGGGCTACCTCTTCTGTGAGTTGCTTCATGCGATTTGATCAGCCCTGGGATTTGCCTCCTTTGTGTCCCCTGGGAACTCAGTAAAGAAGCAAAGATGTTGCAGCCCTCTCATGCCATGTTGGGCAGCAGCTTTGCCTCCAGTGGAGGAATGCCTTGATGTTGCTCTCCGAAAGATTTTTGGGAGACCAGAGCTTGGAGGGTGTTTCTGGGGGGTGTTGGCCTCTCCGGTGGTAGTGCTGGGTTCTCAGCTGCAGGCGCTGTGGACACATGCATGGCTCCTAGGTCTTGGTCCAAAATGCCACGCAGTGGCACCCCATGCTGCTGATATCAGGACAGCCCCTGCTTACCATTTCTCTTACGTATCCCTTACGATGAGGTTCTGCACTGACTCTGACTGTACAACTGCCCTGCAGCTCTCAGTCTTTTGTGTGTTGTGCAGCCTCTGGCAAGATGGCTGCCTATTTCTGTATCCCAGGGTTTCTTTCACAACCCCTCGTGATTTCCCTAATGCTTTCCGGTTTCTCAGGATGTTTTGATATCATAATCCTGAATCGCTTCTCTGTTGTCAGCTCCTTCTGTATTAGCAATGTCATTAGTTACAGCCTTGGTGGCTGGGAGTCCTTCTAATGAATGGTTCAGTTTACCCAGCAGCCTGGGTTGATGCCAGAGGTATTTGTGACCAGCCAAAGGTACTTGTGTACTTGCCAAAAGGTACAGCAGAGGTTGTCAGGAGAGCTCCACTAGCACAGTATGTCTGGGTTCACTCTTCAGCATTGCTAGCAAGGAATGCTTTTGCCCCAAAGACCCTGTAGAGTACATTTATAATGTCACTGGTTCCAAACCGTGTAATGGTGCAGCCTGGCGTACCTAAAGCCTCTGTTCTCACTGCTAGGCTGGGAGCCACAGTGGGAATAAAGACATAGCTGTGCCAGCTCTTTCCTTAGAGACTAGGTTACAGATAACGGAGCTCCACATTTCAGCAGGCTTAGGTTGCCAACAGGGATATGATTTTAACCTTAGTTTATTCAAGGTGTCTGTCCTTGACGTGTGTCTGTATATTCAGTGCAAAGGGACTGTTCTCCCCTCCCTTTCATGCTGAGAATATCTGGCATCAAACTAAAGTCCTGTCCAAGGCTTGTCTTGTTCTGCATACATCTCCTTCTGTAAGCCCCAAGTGATAACATCTCCTGCTTGGTGGGCTTCTCGCCACAGCCACAATTCACCCACCGACCTTTCAATGTTTTCCCTGTACATGGGTAAGGTACAGTTAGTTACATGCCCTCAGTCAGCTAGATTGTCTGCTTTCAGTGTTTGCAGGATTGCATTGCAGCTGATTCCACATTCCAGCTGGAATCAAATATTGGGTTGAATAGCACACTTGCAAATATGGAAAGTTAGAAGCTTAGCGACCTCCTTCTGCAGTGTGTGCATACTGATGATCTGTAACATCTGCTGAGATCTTGCTGCAGTCATCAGCAGAGCTCCTAACAATACATCTAACCCAGAAAATGAGAGGGTGTCTACATAAAGATTGCAGAAGAAACAATACAAGTGAAGACCTGGACACCCAAAATTTAGCATAAATGAATGCAAGGTGTGCAGTGGCTTGTGCTGCCCCTTGGAGGTTGATGCTAACCAAGCATGTTTGCATGGCTAGCAAAAACTAGGGATGGCATGAAATCATGAGTTGCTATACACAACCTATGAGGACATCTCTTTTTTTTTTTTTTTTTTTTTCCCCGTCCCCATGGTAGCAGGTTGTCCTTACGTCCTTAGTTGGGTTGGTCATTTCCTATTTCTTTCAGCTGTCCTTGCTAGCTGGAAAGATTTCTGTAGATGAGAACTTTTTTCCTCAGTAGCCTCCTTGGGGTACTTGAATCTCATGTTTCACAGAAAAGCACGGTGTTCATGAGGGAATGCAGATTCATGTGTGGATACCATTATTCTCAGTCTATCATAGAAGTATATTTTCCCTCCCCACTTTCTTTATGGTAGGAGAGGGATGAGAGCACCACTGTCTTTGCATGGCCTCCTTCCCCATGGGGTGAGAGCCCGTTATACCTTTCCCAGCTCCCACAGGGCTCTCAGGATGGCTTGTGACTGCCGTGTCTCACTCGTGTCTTGTTGCTTTTCAGTAAGGGGACAGTCGGATGCTTTCCTTTTTCTTTCTTATCTTATGTGATCCACCGTGTGGATCAATCAATTTCTGATTACTCTTCTTCAGGGCTTCTACACTGATATCTATGTAGAAATTCAGCTATGTCTGTCCTGCTGCCTGCTTCCCTCCTTTTTATGTACTTATAATTTACCTTGTAAACACATATTTTTATTTGCTATTGGGCTTGCTGAAATTACCACTGCCACAATACTTGAATGTACTTTATTTATGGTGAGAATCTAGAGAGAATTAAAAACATTCAGAAGAAAAGCAATTGGAATTTACAGAAGTCTATGGCTTTGATAATGCTTTTCTCTGAAGAACCCTATTTGCAAGATGTGAAATGAAATCAGCTTTTATTAAAACAATTGATCACAGAAATGCTAGGGCTGTAGCCAGCATTTTAGTTGGATGGACATGGTCAGATTTTCTGGCACTTCCTCTGACCCCTTCCCTTCCTCACTCCAGACGCCCTCCTTCAGCCTTTAGAAGGGCTGTGACCATCCTGCTGAAACACCAGCTCCCTACCAGCTTCCCTTGATGGGAAGGAAAAGGGCTGCTCTCTGCATCATTGATGGGAAGGAGAGGAGAGGGGAGGGGAGCAGAAAGGAGAGGGAGAGGGCAAGGGGCTAGTACACCAGGGTGTGCCAGGGCCATGCAGGCACAGGGAAACACAGGAAGAGGTGTAAGTGTCAGTGGGAGGCGTAGGGCTTCTCTGTCCCACTTTCTCCCTTAGGCCTGGAGAAAGAAGGAGGCTGAAAGTCTAGCCTTATAATACTGTGACATACTCAGCTTTGCTACATGTTGCTGATGCAGAGAGAGATGTAAAACCCTCAAATCTTTTCTGTTTCAGCTGTTTGTCACAATAACTCCTACACAGGCTTTCCATAAAAATGATCAGTGAAACCCTAAGTCCCCTGAAGTCAAGCGGAAAGCTCTTGTTTTCCTGGCTGGCGCAGGGCAAGGCCACTAGCAGGGCTGTGGCAGTGACCCATTTCATTTTTACCTTGTGTATGTTACAGTGCTGAATGTAGATTAATTTTTACTCTGTGTTCAGTCCCTTCCAGTATATTGTTGTTAAACATACAGTATCCAATTATCCCAACTGCATGATAACTGCCAGTAGAATTGCATTAAGTGCTTTAAATGAAAGTAATTTGATAGCTAATTACACAGGAGGGAAATGAACAAACCCTGAGTTAGCTAGAAATTCCTGCTAAAAAGCAGGTATTTGGGATGGATTTAGATACAGAATTTTGCTTCTTTGACACAACAATGCATCATGCTGCATTTATAGCCTGTGTTATAGGAGTACAGCTGGCTGGGGGAAAATAAGCTTCCAAATTTATAATTTCCACTTTAATTACACTTTAGATTAATATTTGTTCCTTGGAATTTTGGGCCTTAAGGCAATTTTCTGGGACAATCTTTAGAAAACAAACTTCATCTGTAGCAGTACCATCCTTTATTTGGACACTTTGATAAAGACCCACCTAGAGAATCACTTTATTGTTTTAGCCTTTATTCTCTGACTGTGTTTCTTGGTTTTGGGATACAAACATCCTCCATAGTTTATACTAAAAGAGACTGACTCATTTGGAAACAAGCTTAGTGAGTAGGCATGAGTACGGATTTGGGACATGACCTTCCTTTGGCACAGACCAATAAGGAATTTTTCTAGAAAGGGTGAATTGTTGTTAATGCAGATGTTCTTTAGTGTTCAAAACATCTAATACATGGCTGCTTTTTCAAAATGTCTCATTATGGATCCAGACTGAGGTTTCTGGTTTAGAAAGTCCCTTCTCATCAGCTTTTCTCGAAGACTGCATGAATTCTCATGCCAAGCCTGGAAAGAGAAAAATTTTACCATAATCACATTTGTCCCGGTAGATCACAACAAATACAATATCTTGAAGGTTTTCATCGGTACCGTCTCCCAGATTTTTGCAAACAGATGATAAATTATGAGATAGACTCTTAGAGGTCTTTGGGTTACACACCCATGTTGGAAATGGGCCTGCGTAAAAGAAAACAACCTTGACTGGGAATATTTTCAATGCTTAGAAAGCTCACATCTGGCTCTAAAATCCAGGCAGTCCTCCAGCCCCTCGCTGTGAGGCTGCAGACAAACTTCAGGCCTGTTGCGTGGTCGATGTTTGTGAGAGCTCTGGGTGAGTCAAGGCCGTGTTTCACCGAGGCTTCCAAGGCTGCTCCCCGGGGCTGGGCGGTGGGCCTGATGGCTGAGGAAGGCAGACTGAGCGCTGCCCCGGCCTCTCCCCTCTGAGCTCTTGGTCTGAGCCCTCGTCCGAGGCACGGCCGCTCCCCTCCTCACCCACATTGCTGCCTGAGGGACCAAGTGGTGCCCAGAGGCCTTTCGGGGACGGGGAGCTCATGGGCCTTCTCAAGCACTGGGTCGGGCCTGCTGCGCCTTGTGCTGGGAGCCTGCAGGGCCATGCAGGCACTGCTTTCTACACCATCCTCTCAGGCTTGTCCAACCTAATGGAAAAACCTTTGACTGACATGTTGTCACCGCAGCCGTTAGACCGAAGCTGTTCTCGTGCTGATTATCATACTGGTGTGAAACCTGACTTCCTGGAGTTACTCTGGAGTAGCAGCAGCATAATTGAAAGTGGAATCAGGCACCAGAGCCCGCTCTGTTCCTCCAGCTGAGGAGAAGTGAGTTATCAGGGTGAACATTTGAATGTGAATACAGCGGAAGAAATGGAATTCTGTAGCCAAAGGCAGCAGCGAATCGTCTTCACCAGAGTTTAACACAGGCTGGCGATTTTCTTTTATTCCTGAATTCAGTACCAAGGAGGAGTACACCCGGCCACTTAGTGTATAAAATCACAATTAACGTGGTGTAATGGGCTTTTAGGGGAGAACCCTGTACAACTGATTTATATCTCATACAGTATTACTTTAAATGCTTCTCTTTCTCCTGATATTTCTGTTCTATTTCGCCTCCTGGTTGTGTTTTAAATGCAACTGTTTCTTGTTTCCTACTTATGTAGGGGTGCAGGGCAGTGCAGGCAAGGTACAAAAAGGGGAATTTGGGCAAAACGTAGCCATTTTGGAGGGAGCATGATCTATCAGTGGAGCGCATCATTTTCTGTTTGCAAACAGCTTTTAAAGAATGGTAATACAGTGAGGGAAGAAGGACAAAAGATAAAAGAAGCAAGCTGCAATCTCCCAGTCCTTTGCTTGCTCTTTCCTTCTTTCTTTGACAGATACAGGAGTAAAATCCCAGTGTCACAGACTTCTGCAATAGCTGTTAGAGACCCAGTCTGCAGCTGTTAGACCTGTGAAATGCCACCAAATGTAAGGCAGTCAGACAATGTGCAGCAATAAGTCAGTAGGATTGAAAGGAATGGCAAAAGTAGCAGTTCATAGTTTACCTACATCAGCCTCATCTACATAGGTCCACAAAGGGATTCTGACCATTGCTGCAGTGCAAATGTTTATCTAGTTGGATTGTATTTGCCCCAGTTGTAAGAATTCCTCCTAAAAGTGCATTCACTGGTAATTCGTGGTAGCAACCTGGCATTTTTACCTGTGTCTTTGGTAAAGGTTGAGTGGTGAGGCTTCTGCATTCAGGAGTTTAGGAAAATCAGGCTATCAAGGCCAATCTGCTTCTGTCAGTTATTATCAACCGATCAGGTACAGCTTGTTTTGGTCTTGAGTTGTTCTTGCACGTTATTCAGTTTTAAGATGCCTGGAAAAAATGGGCACAACTTCTCACTGAAATAAATTGCCACAACTCTGCTGACGTTGAGATGAAGCTACCGCAGTTTGAACCACATAAGGATTTAGCCTGTGGTGAAATTCTGTCCTGGAAATTTTATTTTTTTTTTCCTCCAAATGCTGCACAGGATTTTCTGATTTTACAACAGTTACTCAATGCTGTGTGACATAAAGGAGATTTAAAAAGTAGAGGACTGCATCAGTTGGTGATGGCTTGCACTACTCCCTACAGTGAGGCAGGAAGGTCAGGCAAACACTGTTGACGTTTTGATGCCTTCTAATGTGGGATATAAACAAAAACAAAACATGTCTGCTGTCAGTGCCTTTTATGGGGATTCTCCAAAACCTGGGTACTCCTGCTGGCTCTGCCTGTATCAGATTGGAAATAATGCTTATTTTTACTAATATCCTTATTGGATATGTGCTGTAGACACAATGAATTGATATTTGAACCTGTTGCTCCACTGTAGGGAAAGATATCTGTGTTTAGGAGCTGCATGTCAAAGAGCAGGAGCTCTGATTGCGGATATGAAATGAAAGTTATATCTCATTTTAACTCTTGAGCTTTAAAGTAGTGAACAAATCAAACTGAATTTTTATCTAAATAAGTGAGAATTCCAGCTGAGAGAGTTTAAAAAATTCCACTCAGGCCTTTCTAGGCAGGATCAAGGCCCTCTTGCACTTTCCCAGCTCTTCAGACAAGAATATTCACAGCTCTTAGAGATCTTCTTGCAGTGTGTGTGCATATGGGCATATGTGTTTTGACATCTCAGGTAGGAAGGGGAAATAGAATAATACAATTTGATCTGAAACTCAGGGTTGCAAGGAGGAAGGATCATCACTGTTTCAGGATTTGTTTTACTCCTCCAGCAGTCAGTATATCGTAGTTGAAATCAGAACCCTATAGCAAACTCCCCAAAGGAAGCAGCGTAATGAATAGGTCTGTAAGGTCCTTTCTGAATGACTTGGAATGAATGCCCCTCTCTTTTTGCCTTCCCCTCCCAAGGCAGAATTAGAAAATGATTCTCCACATAGAGATATGTGATCCTGCTAACGGCAGCAAATGAGAATGCCAGCTGCTGTTTCACCTTCTCTTGCACCCCTGCCCTGCTCCCACCTCCCCACAGTCACTCTGGCAGGAGTTTCATGCTTTATTTCAAGCTTACTGTTTGAATAAAGATAACAATGTCTTGCACTCCTGTAGCGTTTTTCATCTGAGGACTACAAAGTGTTTTCACAAACGTTAGCTCTATACATTCTGCCATGTGCTGAAGATGATCACAGAATGGACATCGAGCTGTAAAATCACACGGTTGATTATTTACCCCTTGCAAATCTATGTCATCTATATTTGCATCCATCTCAGAGTAAAAACATCATGACTGTTTTTATAAGGTACAGTGCATGTATGCCTGTATAATGCACAGAACAGAATTCAGAGGAAAACTGAAAGCCCTGTTCCCAAGACACCCATCATATTTATTAGCTCCCTCCTATGTTATGAAAAACAGAAAATACTATAGTATTGTGCTTCAATGCCGAAGATAGGTTTGAGTTCCATCAAGAAGTTGTATGCTCTCTGCAATTGGAGTTAAAATGTCTGTGGCCTTGATGCAAAGTGCCAGGTCCAAATAACCCTGAATTGTGTGGCACAGGAGAGGCTGAACATGCACCCTTGAAGCGAGGTCCTCTGTGTGTTTGGAAGGCTTGGGATTCCTGATCTGAGCTATGCAGCTTGCAGTTCCCTTCTAATCTAAGCTGCGTGTGAAGGGTTTTGTTGTGTTTTCCTGTTATTCTCATGTAGGGTAAGGCCAAATTCTGCCCTTTTTGCTGTTGATAAGCAAACTTTACTACTTGCAGTTCCCATAAACAAAAATGAGTTTGCTCATTATCATTACCTCCCAAAGCCTCATGTTTTTGCTGGAAAATTCCAGAACTGAGCTTTTGTTAATCAATCAGAGTCCTTCTTTTACATCAACATAACAGGATCTCTCATGGTATGTCAGAATTTTAATTTTTCCTGTCTCCATCTCAGTAGGAAAGGAACTGACTAGAAATGACGAATAGATTAGCTGGACGTTTTAGAACTCAAAATGAAAAAGGGATTTGAGGTAGAAATAAAAATATATAGCTCAGCAACATATACTTTTACAGCTTAACTATTGATTCACTTGATTTTGACCATGTCACTTAGTTCAGACTTTTCAAAAGAACTGATGAACTTTGGTCATCTCCATGTCTTGTGCCCAAGTGAAAATTCAACAAACCCAATTTCCATCACCACTGTGCAAGGTTATGTGCTCAGCATCCATAACTGGGCACTTTGTTTTGTCAGGAACCTATGCTCACTTAGCCACCTAGATAAAGCCCAGATAATGCATATGTTCCTCAGGATGGCCCTTGTGTTTTGATTCCCTGATGATAATAGCAGTTCTGTAAAGAATTCTGCCATCTTAATGTGTCTGGAGACTGGCCATGCATTTTGCTTGGATTATTTAGTTATGATCGTTGGTAAAAGTCTCCTGGATAAAGCAGACATGAGGAGACGTGTGCTCATATAAGCCATCCCTTCTGAAATACCTGAGAGGTCTTAGAAGACAGAGTCACTGGCCTTGTAGACTGCAATTCAGCCCAGGATTGCAGTTTGATCAGAAGAGTGAGTCCCAGATCTGCAGGAGAGCTCAGCATGACTCAGAGGAGATGCTTTCTCAAGGCACAGCTCACAGCTGCCAGGAAGAAGCAAAACTGAGGGAGCTGCACGGCTGCTTGAAGCTCGATCAGGTTGTCCCCTGGAGGTGATAACTTTCTGGACAGATAAAGATGCATGCAGATTTTTTGTTACTTGAAAATCCCGTTCTTTAAAAGCTTTTACTTCCAGTATACTTCTGGGGTGATGACTGGGCCACTTTATGGCTGTGATTACACTAGGCCAGTAGCCACAGGGACTTGGATTTGATCTGTCCTTACAGAAGGCATTGCATTTATATCCCAGTCTAGGAGAGAAAGCATTCCTACCTCAGGCATCTGGAAGAGAATGGAGTAAACTCTGGCAAAACAGATAAGGAACAGAGCTTCAGCATGCCTGTAACCAAGCAAACCCATAGCCAGTGATGGACATTGTTAGGATGAAATGGAAAGCTCTTTTAGCAGGGTGGTCAGAACAGGATTGCTGCCTGGGGTTGACACTATGAGGCAAGGATGTACTGGAGAGGTGCCTAAAACCCTTTTTAATTTTTTTTGAACTCTGTCTGTTGAATGAATTCTGTATGTGTTCTGCTCCCCAAAAACAAGTCCCAAAGGAAGGCCAAAGAAGCCCTCCAGAGTTAGCACTAAATGTCCATTGATCTAGCCAGGAAAACCATTTCAGGCTTTTCTCCAATGTATTTGAGTTAGGGTAAATTACCTTCTCAGTGCTACGTTACTTGTGGCAGCTCCCAGGGACATGGGTTGTATTCGAAACACAGGCAGTTCCTACAATGTGCCTTGAGCTTAGAACAAACTGGGATTTCTTTATCCAAGAAAGTCTAGTAGCCATTCTCAAAAAGTGAACAAATTTTCATAGAAATGTCCACGGAATTCCTACTTGGAAACATTTCTTGTGGCCATGTGACTTAAGAATGCCATCCTTCTCCAAATGCTAGCCTCCAGCCATTTCTGATCTGTGGACCTACAGAAAGTTCCCCATGTAGGTGTGGGCTCCTGTATAGGGCCATTGAGCTTAGTGGCAGCGGCTGGTCTTCCAGAAAATCCCTTCTGTTTGGACGGTGGATAAGGCAGTGTGCTTTGCTCTCTGCCCTGGGCCCCGGGTACCCCTGCAATATTGCTGTTTCTTAGGAGAAGGATGGTTGGTTTCTCTTCTCTGTGCTAGGCTCAGGGCTTTGGGGTCTTCCCTCTGGCTGTCTGAGCCCTTCTGTGTTCGGTGGGAGGTGAGAATGCCCTGTACCTTTTGGAAAAGAGAGGGAACATCCCTCTGGCAAAGGATATCAAGAAACATGTGCTCTTTACCATTGCAAAATGGTCCAAAATTAGCCTTTAAAAGCCCTAAATTACCACAGTAAGCCAAGGAATTTGCATTTGTAAAGTACATGCCTGAGGTGCAGAACACATTAACACAATACACAAATAAACAAAGCTGTTCAAAACCAAACGCAATTATACATTCAGAACAAGATACCATGGAAATCTGAGGCAGTTGTGCATGTATGTTGAAGGAAGCATTTGGCCCTGAGTCTAAACTGTTTTGTTTCCCTCTTGGGGAAAATATACTAGAAAATACTGGTGCTGTTTTGTTGTTTACAGAGTAGCCGTTAGCAAAGGAAATGAATAGCTTGAAATACATTTGGCAGTGGACATGGCTAGCGTGCAGAGCACACATCTGAAAAGTTTTTTTTTTTTTGTCTGTGACCCTGCTAAATGCTGTTGCTTGTGCAAGGAGGATGCCAGCAGCACCTTGGGGCTGCTGAGGCACTGAGGATCCCACTTCTGCACACACCCTCCCAGCCCACTCGACGTTTGGAGGAATTCAACGTGTCTGTGCACTCTTATGCACAGATACCACCCAGCTTCCTTGTCGTGGCACTCCTAAAACACCAAGAAGCTGGTGATGGTCCAAGAATATCGTAATGGTACGGAGATCCATTTTAGTATTCTTCCCTAGCATCCTGGAGACTGACCTGCTGATGGGTGTGACTTTGGAGCAGAATCATCTTTCGGATGCCTATCCCGACATCCCACGGTTGGCTTTCATTATAGCAGAGCACAGCCACTCATTTTGCATTGCTCTCACGCTTTTCCAGCAAGGGTTGTGGGGCCTTCATGAACGTAATGGAGAAATAAAACTTCACAGTCCCTGTGTGATGTAGAGGAGAATTAACTCCAAGTTGTTGGTGGGTAAATGAGGTCTCCAGATTCCCTCGGAGCTGTGATAGAAAGCCTAAATCAGATCCCTGAATCTCTCTCGTGTTTCTTAAACACGCAGCAGCTTTCCAGCTGCTATGCAATTACACTTCTCACACCTTTCACTGGGGAAGGAGCCGTCAGGTTTCTGCCCTGCAGGCCGGTTAGGAGCGCGCTGTAACTATTGAACTGAGGACCTTCACCCAAGTGTTATAACAGACCAGGGCCCCAGGTTACAGTATTGCACAATGTTTGTTTTTATTTGTATAACTGCTTCCTGAGACCAAAACATTCAATTTTAAATTGTGGCTACTTGAGAAAGAGATCTGTTGTTTAATAGTTTAAGAAGGAAAGAAACGGGGGAAGAATGGCTGCCTAGTTTTTTAAAAGAGCCACTGAGGTTTCAGAGCTGTTCTAGTTCTCGAGGCTAATTTTCCAAGTGAAATCTTGGAAAAAAGAGCTTCCTAATAAAATTTTGAAATTTGGAAGCTGCCATTCTCTGGAGTTTTTAGCAAACTTGGTGTATTGAGGGATTTTACCACTAATATTTCTTGGCAGTGACCGTGCCAGTAAATGAAAAGGGCCTTGCAATGGCCATGGAGTGTGCTAGTTCCCCCGGCAGCTAAGGACCAGAAGGGCAGATAGCTGTAGCTGCCGCCTTTATCCATGCTGTTCTGTGATGAGAAAGTTGCTTTAAGCCAGCTCTGCTCAGCCCAAAGCCCTGTTCAGACATGAAGGTCACATCTCACTGATCCCGCGACTCCCCGCTTGCACCGGCTTCGCCTTACACCCACGGCTCATGCCCGAGGAGTGGGTCGCCGGGGCTCACGCCGTTTTGACAGAGAGCTTAAAGCAGCTCAGCGAGTCAGACTGAGACTGACCGTGCTGGGGCACGTGGGTCTGATCTGCTAAACTTCGGGCTGTGCAGCTCAGCATAATGGTGCTCTTTCTCTTTACAATTCCTAGAATGCGTTGCTTATGTGTAAGTTTTTCTCCCTATCTGACTAATAAGATTTTTCAAGGCTCAAAAGCCATGCAGCCTTGAAAGAAATCCTTTCTTAGTTGCTTAACAAAGATATGTCTGGATTTTCCACAGTGGATGTGGGTAGCTGTCACATTAACCTCTGAAACTGTTGTCAGGGCTGCTGGCTTATTCCAGAGGAGGGCAGAGAAAAATAATGCCTTGTAGTGAAGCAATATTACAGCCGTCGATATTTGTAAGACTTAGGGGCTTTTTCACCTCAGAGGGCCCCTGAGCTGATGCCATCTTCCTTTCATCCAGAGGAAAACAAGAGGCAGGAGGTGCAGCTCTGCAGTCCGCGGCACAAACCTGATCTCTCCAAGCGGGACCCAGCCGTGCTCGGGTCTCCCCCCTCTGCAGCCCACAGCATGGATACGTTTCATTTCCTCCCACCTGGGGTCAGGTAGGCAAACAGAAATAATCCCCAAGATTGCACAGTAAGGCCTCTGTCCTCCCTGGAGACCTGTTGGGATCTTGCAGGCGCAGTGCTTCTGAGGAGAGGCAGCAGCAATGCCTACACTTGCTACATTTTGCCACTCCTCTGAATTTTGTTGGAAAAGGCATATAAAATCCAAAAACTAAAGTGGTAACTTTGGGGTTGGCTTGTTCCTGCAGGAGTCCTGTAGCACGTTGCCAGTGGCATCCCATGTCCAGCAGGAAGCTGTTTCTGTTGATCAGGGGTTTGTTCCTACATGAAACAGAAAATGCTATCCTTGATGATACGAGCACTGAATGCTGCCACTGGAGTAAGAAATTGCCGTAGTGGTTAATATTTAAAAGGCAGATTTTTCTTTAAATATCTGTGCAAAACCATTCTGTCCTTTCTTTTTCTTTTTTTCTTTCTTCTTCATTGGAAACTACTAGAAGAAACTAAATACATATACATCCTTAAGCGTGGTTGAAATGAAAGTGAGGACAGTTGCATAAGCTAGCCTGAAGTTGCTGCTAGGACTCAGAAGTTCAGTGCAGCCATAACTGTGTCTCTTGAAGCTTCAGCTGTAAGTTTTATTGTAGCATAGTTTGTGGGTCTGCAGAATAATAAACTCAGAGATAACAAGCCACCCTTATCCCAGCTTTGAACAGGAGTAGTAGATGCTGACAGTGCTCACCAGCGCCTGATGCTGATCCAGACTTCTTAAATTTTTGGCTTTACTCACATTCAGCCGTCCAAGGGGGGATCATCACAAAGCCACACTGCTGAGATCTACCTTGCAAACTGTGCTTAAGGCTGAGAATCAGACATGCACACAGCCTGCTGAGTTAACACTAGTGGTCTGGAAAGGCAGAAAGATCTAAGATGTTAAAGCTCCAACACTGTCTTTGACCCCATCCTTCAGACTCTGTTTTCTACTTCTGGTAGGGGACATTTTTAGTGTTTTTAAGGATCCCTGATAATTTGGGAGCTGTTTGATAACTCTTTTTACTCAGCAAGCTGAACTTACTGATCTGTTGGAGAGCAGCGTAGGGGAAAGGGACCTGGGGGTCCTGGTGGACAGCAGGATGACCACGAGCCAGCACTGTGCCCTCGTGGCCAAGAAGGCCAACGGCATCCTGGGGTGGATCAGAAGGGGTGTGGTTAGTAGGTGGAGAGAGGTTCTCCTCCCCCTCCACTCTGCCCTGGTGAGACAGCATCTGGAGTATTGCGTCCAGTTCTGGGCCCCTCAGAAGGACAAGAACTCAAGAAGGACAGGGAACTGCTGGAGAGGGTCCAGCGCAGAGCCACCAAGATGATTAAGGGAGTGGAGCATCTCTCTTATGAGGAAAGGCTGAGGGAGCTGGGTCTCCTCAGCTTGGAGAAGAGGAGACTGAGGGGTGACCTAATTAATGTTTATAAATCTGTAAAGGGTGGGTGTCAGGAGGATGGAGCCAGGCTCTTCGCTGTGACATCCAGTGACAGGGCAAGGGGCAATGGGTGCAAGCTGGAACATAGGAGGTTCCGCTTAAATATGCGGAGAAATTTCTTCACAGTGAGGGTGACAGAGCACTGGAACAGGCTGCCCAGAGAGGCTGTGGAGTCTCCTTCTCTGGAGACATTCAAAACCTGCCTGGATGCGTTCCTGTGCAATCTGATCTAGGTGTTCGTGCTTCGGCAGGGGGATTGGACTAGATGATCTTTCGAGGTCCCTTCCAATCTCTAACATTCTGTGATTCTGTGATTACTGGTAAAAGATACATGATAGACTCTGCAATGAAAAAGTTAATGGCAAATATTCAGGGCAAGAATCTCATATGCATTAGAGATTTGTGTAAATTTTGGTTTCCTGCTCTTTGAAGGCTGAGGGAGTAGACACAATTTGGTTTTTCCCTAATACTTAATCTTAACGATTTTGGGGGGTTAAAAATACTAGCATAAAATCTCTATTGAAAAAACATTAGTCAGAACACTGACAATATTGTAGATTTTTTTCTTCACCAAGACTGCATTTTAGCAGTTTGTTAAAGTGAATAACAGTGTAAGCATGATGTAATGATTTATCACGTGGAAGACTTTGGAAGCAGTTTCTGTTCAGGGATATCGTACTGTTCTAAACCGCGTGCTGTCTGCTTTGTGTATTCAGGCTGGGAAGCGCACCTTTCCCTCTCCCCTCCTCACTATGCTGAGGGCAGAGGTGCAGCTGTGGTGTGCACATTGACTGGAACAGGCCTGTGCCTCACGCAGACTGGAAGTCTGTTACGGACTCACTGCATGGTTTGCATCATCACTGCTCAGCAGATCATGAATCTGCAGGCTCTAATGCTCAGTGCTGGGAAAGTCCTAAAATTCCCAGTCCATGCCTCCACCACCACAGAGTGTTCCTGCCGTGCCGTCACCCTCCTTTGGACGGTCCCAAACATCTCCCTTACTGGCATCTTTCTTCTGGCAGATCCCACTGTGAGGAAACTCCTCCTTAGTTTTACCACATTTCCTTTCTTTCAAGGCTGGGCCCTGTGCTCCCCGCTGACCTTTCAGCTCGGCATTGGGGTCCTGCAGATAGCTGCACCCTGCCCTCTTGCAGCCTCCGCACCCACTGCTCTGTCAGGATGTGCTGTTGGGAATGGCTCACTCTTCCCTCTGTAGCTTTGCTGCCCTGCTCAGAATTCATTCCAGCTACTTAGTCTTTCAGGTAACAACATGCCTAGAAATTAAGCCTACATTCCAGCGTCTGAAATGGAGCTTCTGGTGACTCAACCCAAAACAGCTTTGCTCTGTTTCACTACTGTATTACTCTTTACTGCGTGTCCAATTTGCTGCACACTATTACTATTAAATCTCTGTTGACATTGCTGCTTTCCAGGTTTCTCCTTCCCATTGTGTGACTATTTCCCATCTGGGCTTTTCTCATGTGGGAAATATTCACACAAATTCAAGACTTCAGCAGAGCTTCCCAGCTGCATTCGGCATTTCACCCATAAATCACTGTTTCCTGTGGCAGAAGAGAAAACTGACTGAAACGGCCGTTCAAATCCCACATGCAGTGATAGCTCACCCTTCCCTATTCCCTTATTCCCAAATCCTGTGTAATATCACCAGCAAAAATTTAAATAGAAAATTGAATGAGGCAGGATTCCAGGGAGGATTCGGAGTTTCAGAGCTAACAGTTGGCAAGGATCCACACACTACCTCTGAAAGGCATTAAAAAAAGAGCTGCAAACACAACACTGAGTTTATTTTTGCTGTGTTAACTCAAGGTTATGATCTGCTGTACAGCCACTAGGATCATTTCCCTGTTCCTTACGCTTTGGCTAAAGTGGTGCAATCATTTGATGTTGTTTACATGTGGTAGAGCTGATGTAGGCACCTGGCCACCCTGCAGGTGCTTAGAGGTGCTTGGGAGCGCCAGCCTCTTCCCGGTGCAGTGCAGGAGCAGGGATCCATCTGAAAACAGTGTGATTCCCGCTGGGGCACTGTCAGTGTGACGTCAGCCATGGCTGTGAAGGTAGAATGTGTCATCTTGGGTCCACCTGTGTCACCAGCGAGGACATCAGGATGGCCAAGCTGTTTCATACCCCTGACCATCTAGCCCAGTGCTGTTTCCAGCAGTGACCCTGAGCATGCAAGGGTGAGAGCAGGGCAAGCACATTTAATACTTTTTTTTTCTTTCAGCCTCCAACTATTTTCAGCTTAGGGGATTTCCTGGCCCTGATGAAGCTTCTCTGATTTGTAACCCAGGGGAATTCTATTTCAAGTGTTAGCCCACTCTCTCCTCAAGCCTATTTAAACTTTTTGCATCCAGATAGCTCTTTGGTGAAAGCTCTACAGGCTCTCTAACTGCTGGGTAAAAATCCCTTCTCCACATGGCAGACTGGGCTCCTCATAACTTCACCTGGTGACTCTGGTTCTCGTGTTGGAGGAGGCAGTGAGCTGTCATTCAGCATCCACCCGCTCCATGCCACTCTGGAGTTCATAGGCCTTCTTCCTACCCCCACCAAGTCCAGGCAGAAGAGTCCTGGATGACTCAGTGATCCCTCATATGAAAACTATTTCTTACAGTTGATTGTTCTGGTTTCCTTCAGTTGAATCTCTCTTGCAGTTCAAATTGGGCATGGTGTTGACGGTAGGGGTGAATAAAACCTCACTGTGGCACCGTGAGGTTTCCTGGTGTGCTTTTTCTTTTCATTTTCCAGACTTTCACTGACTTGAATTGCCTTTGCATCAGTCACATGGAGCCTTTTCACTCTGTGTGCTGACAGCAACATGCAACAGCCTGTGTTGCGGGAGAAAGGAAAATCTTGGTGTCTGGTCACTGCTGGAATAAAGTTTTTTAGCAATAGATCAGATCTAAGATGCCAGATTACTGATACAATTCAAACCAGTTCCTGGATTTCTTAGCCAGAGGAATAGCTGTAAGCTAAACAGTTTGAAGGGCTTGAGTCACTGGCACGGTTCTTGGTGTGCTTTGGGCTGTGATGCTGGCCTGCACCAACCTGCCCTCTCCCAGACAGCTCCTGAGCATGCAGGAAGAGTGAGCACAGGCCAGGGATGGTTCCCAAAGCAGTCTGTCTGCCTTTAGCCATGATTTAGAGGATAAAAGAGATCAATGGCATCAACACAGCCAAGCCATGCCAGCTGGACTCAGATCCAGGGAACAGCCCTGGCTGTACCTAGAAGCTTCCCTGTGGGGATGCAGCTGTGGTGGTCACAGCAGTGAGGGCAAAATCTGCAATGGGCATGGAAACGTCCAGACCTGGCTGTAGGGTACCAAGACGTTTATGCCAGCCATGGTTATGCTTTGTGTTTGGGGTTACACTGACCTTCTGGCTCTAGAATTTTCCACCTGCCCACTTTCCCTCCAGCATTCAGAATTGGAGATGATTGAATTATTCTAGATGAGAAGATCTATGTTATTATTTTACTGCAGGACATGAAAGATTCCATGCTGGGGGGAGATGCTGATGTAACTCACTTGGTTGCTAAGCCAGTTTAAGGAAATCCATGTATGACCTGTGTGGGGAGCAGCCCTGAGTGCCTGCGACTGAAGAAAGCCTATCCATGTGCTCTGTGCAGGTAACCACAGTGTGGGTGTAGAGAGGTGCAGACCTTCACCGTTTGCCTCAGTGGTGTGTTGCTCCGCAGCATTTCAACTGTTCTAGGTGTTGCCACGGCCATACTTACTTTGCTGTTCTATCCTAATGTATTTCTCAATTGCAGAAGCTCTGGCAGCATAAAAACAAGTTTCCATTTAAATTTTTTTACCATCTGGGGTAACAAATAATGCATAAGGTAACTGTAGTGGAAAATGATGAGGGACGGGAAGTTTCTCATTTATTGCAGTTAATTTACACTGTGCATCTAGAGCATTTACATACAGCTAATGCACTGTTGGCAGTGTTTCACCTGTTGTTAGTGTGGATTTTTCATACAGCAAAAGGGAGAAGAGAAGATTTGAACGGATAAAAGGAATGAGGCACAGTGAGCAGAGGTTCAGGTGTATGTAAAACTTCAGGTGCTGGCAGAGCTTAAGATAAGTCTTCTGGAGGAGGACTGTATTGGCTGTTCTGTGAAGTGTTGTTTTTATAAAAACTGTTGAAATAATAACCATATTTATTCATGAATACCAGCTCAAAGACGAGAGGCCAGCCTTCCCAGTGGATTATTTGCTTGCTTTAGTCATATAGGACTGCTCAGGCTGTGATTTTCGTGATCCTTCCTGTCCTGGGCCCTGCTGTTTAGCAACACCTATTTCCTGATGACGTCTGCCAAGTTACTGTGGATAGCTGAAATCAGCCAGTCCTAGCTCTCCTTCTCTGAAAGTCGCCAGTCCTTGTTCAGTGTCCTTAGCACCCTGGGCAGCATACATGTGTAACACCTCATCTGAGGCATTTCAGGGCCAGAAAGAAAATGAAGTCATACAAATTAGTGAAAGTAATGGTCTTCTGGGAAAATAAAACAATGAGTTTAATTCAGCAATGTGTGAAACATTGTATTTGCAAAGTAAGGACTAGTGTATGTAAAGGCATTCACCTGCAGGAATCTGAATTTGTAAACTGTACGGGGTGGGGACAGTATGTGCTGAGACAGTGAGGCAGGACTGGGAACAAGGATGCTGTGACACGAGCCCATCTTCTTGCCTGTAGAGGAAAAAGGAAGAAGGAGAAAAATAGCTTCCTTGTTTTACATGAGAAGAAAGAAGAGATTGTGTCGTGCACGAAGAAACTTAGTTGGAAGGACACTTGTTGACCTTACGAAGATGAAAATAGGCTCATCTTCTGCCGAGCTTCGTCTCATTTTGGCTCTGAGGTCTCCTGTTGCTGTGAAGGTCGTGCACTAAGATGTAGGAGGTGGCTGGAGGAAAGGAACTCTTATGTCCTGCTCCGGAGAGACAGGCCCAGTGCACGGACCACTGGCAAAAGGCAGCGTGAAGCAGGCAGGTTGTGATGCATCCTCAGCTACAAGTTGTGCAGGACACAAAGCCCTGCTCCAGTTACAGTCACAGCAGCTCCTAAATCATGTGGACTTGTCTGGTACTTTCCGCCTCCATCTCTTGGATGACTTCTGGTCAGCAGGTACCCTAACGTGCTGTACTCAGCAACGTGCCTGAGCAGGTGAATGGTGCTTTGGGGACCAGTTTATCTGATCATCACAGGGTGAAGTTCCTTGTTCTTTCCATTCTTTCTGTTTGATCGTCTGTTCCCTCTGTGGAAGCCAAGTGGGCACTGAAACATACAGTTACCTTCATTTGCAAGGAGTGTTTTAACTGTTAGGTGCAGCATATCTGGCCTTATGCATTTAGAAATGATAATTGAAGCCCTCAAAATTGATGTGATTCACTTATTTTAACCTAATTTTAAACCCATGTTTTTTGAAGTAATACTTTTTGAAGTACTTTTTAATCTTTTTAATTTTCTTTCTGTTCTTTTCTGTTTTTTTTTTTTTTTTTTTTTTTCTTGGCTCTTGTTATGTTTTCAGACTTGTTTCTGCAGGCACAGAATCTACTTTCTCTCTTAATGAAAGCTGAGATTTCACATAATCACACAACTCCAGAACCTGGAGCTCAGAACAAAACAAACATTAATTACAGTTCTGAGAACTGGCAGTACCGAGAAGGCAAAGTCTTCAAAATGCCTTCTTGTCTCTACTAGCAAAACTCTTCTCTTGCTGGATTCAGCTAAAACCTAGTCACTCTTCACCTAGATGATCTTCTAAGATACTCCAAGACAGCTGGAAGGAGATGCAGAGGGTAGTTGGTGGTGAGGTGTGGACATGGGGATGCAGGGAGTTACTGCTGGTACGGTGTGGACATGGGCACTGTTCAGTGGTTGCTGTTCTGCTCCCCTGTGACCATGCACATCCCCAGGAGCACACATGAATTCCTGTGCCTGGAGATGGGGAGAAAAGAAAGCAAGCTTTCTAGACTAGAGCAATTCTGGTCTGTAATGTAACTCACCCTCATACTTCCTGAAATCATCTGTTCCATACTTTCATCCACTTGAAACAGAATACTCGGACTGGGCCATGAGATTCCTTAGAGAGTTTTAGAAAGAAAAGGGTGCATATCCTTCTTTGCTGTCTGTTGCTTTTTCTAACTTTTGTATTGCTCGTGTTCTTACAAACTGCAGTCTGGATACAGACTGCCCCTGGGGTAAGTACTGTGCAGGCATGTAACAAACACATACGCTGAGTATGAGCCTGCAGAAAGAAGGTGATTACCCACTAGAATAAAATCGGATCACCCGTTGTCCTTAGTCTTCTCGAAACCCTTACATGTGCTCTAACTCACACAATTTGTTACCCAGTTAGGCTTCTATGAGCTTGTCCAGTTGGACACAGTACCTGAAGAAATGAGAATGAAATGATCTTATTGAAAGACCTATGCTTATGCAAATATAGTTTTGATTCAGCTCAGACTACTTAGAGAATTTGCAAAGTTAACTGTAGAATTTCACCCATGTTCATAGGTGCAGCAGTTCAATGGACACTATTCTGTTCAGAGTCCTGCTTCCTGATAAAATCCTATATCCTGCACTACAGCTGGTATTCCTGAGTGACACAATTAGAGATTTGTGTTTGACAAAGTAAAGAGCGTGATAAATTTGTCAGATCCTCAGTTTAGCCTTTGCAAATATCTCCAGGGGGAAAACAGTCCTTCACTGTGTGTTTATGCAGCATTTATGTCTGATAAATTAATTGAGTCACAGGTGGTAACTGTGATTATCAGTCACTGTCCTATTTATCTCCTATAGCGGTTCTTACGCGTCTGCCAATGTTGTTTCTCTTTCAGTTTCAGAGGCAGCAAGTAAAGGACTGTGATCATTTAAAAATATGCATATGTGTATGTATAAATGCATGTGTGTGTGCATACATACATATATAATATATATACCTAAATTTTTTTAAGGTTTCTCTTAGAAAGCTTGAATAAATCGTTGATCCTGGCTGTTTTTGTTTTTCCCAAGCCAGAATGTGTGTGGAAAGTCCCAGGATTACCAATCTAAAAACGTAAGTTCACCTCATCCTGCCGCATGCGCCCATGTGCGCAGTCTCACACGGCAGCCCGTGCACCTCACTTATTTTCCAGCTGTGGTCCCTGTGGAGCGGGTGCCGTCCTTGCTCCAGCACTGAGCCCTGAGTGCACATTCCTCCAGACTCACTGAGTTCCAAACCTTTTTTAGACAGACCCAGCTTGTAACTCTTCCAGCTGACGGTACAGGGTAGATGGATACCAGGCACCTGTTGCCTAATTTCTTGCCAAGTTTTTCAGTTTTAAATTGCAGTAGATACTTGTTCGGGGGAATCTTTATTAGCTGTCCACTGTGTGGGAAAGCACCAGCCATGTATGGGAATGGCAGAAAACTGGTTTCTGAGGTATCAGAGAAAAGCCACAGCCTCACACTTTCTGTATAAATGTGAAGCAGCATCTGGTCTTAATTACTGTTGAGGAACGTACATACATCATGCATGGAAATTATATCCATCAGAGGAAATTCCGCTCTGTTCTATACCAGCGTAATTCGACTGAATCCAGGGGGCTTGCTGCAGAGTCACCTGTAGCTCAGAGTGAAGCCTGGTCCACCGACTGACTGCTGTGGGCCCGTGTAAGGAAGAGCATGGAAAGAAAACATGCAGTGACCACTGCCGAGTTTGTACCTCAGCAGGAGAATCGGAATGAAACAGGGACTGGCACGTCAGGGACCTCCTCAGTAATCCTGACTGTCTGAAATGATCACTTTAACTCTTAGGAAAGGTTATGAATATTTATTACTTGGATTTTAGTTGTGTCTGTAGGTCTCAGCTGAGAGAGACAGCTATGAGATGTAAATCTCTGTGTTCCTGCCGTGTCCATTAGAGTCAGATAGCAGTTGCAGTGCATCGTCCCTTTCCCCGTGTTAACTGGCAGCCAAGCACATTTTTGGTGTTTCCCTTCCAGTAGGCAGCACTGAAAACATGTTGCTTACTTGCCTTGTCTTTGCCTGTGGAGGCTGGAGAAACTGGCATGACTTCTGCCACGCTTTCTACCAAACATGATGTTCTTGAGCCTCACCAGGACTCCATCCCCCATACTTCATCATGATGCTGGGAGTTGTTCATTTTCTCCTTCTCAGTAAGTCAGTGCATCTTAAGGAAGCTGGGGCTACAGAGTATCTCCAAAGAAACCTTCCAATGCACAAAGCCTTCTGTGTGACTATTTCAGCAAAGCACCCCACAAAAACTGTAGTGGAAGGGTTCCCAAGCATTTTTGATGGCACTCTGTGAAGCTGCTTTGAGCCATTTTGCCAGTGTTTTCTCTACCTGTTCCTGAGCAGAACTTAGAATCATCGAATCATAGAATCATAAAGGTTGGAAAAGACCTCTAAGATCATCTAGTCCAACCATCAACCCATCACCACCATGCCCCTTCCCATCCTCTCTAATGTTTTGTTTAGCAGAAGCATGACAGAATGTGATGTCCCAGTAAGCATAATTCCTTTTGAATTTTGCATGGATTACCATTCTCCCACAGGGGTGGCTAACGGTGCTCTGCATCTCACTGTGAATCAGCCACCTTCTGCAGTGATGTCTGAGACCTACATCTCACTGTGAAGAAGGAACTGTAAAAGGGAAAATCCTGTAAATTGCGGGGTTTATAAAACGAGCTGAGCTTATGACAGAAGACGGCCTTGTCCCTGGGATCATTTCTACCTGTCATCAGGTACCTTAGAAAAAAAAGACTAGGTCCCTTCAGAAAACCCATACATCTAATTCAAAGGTTCTGCTGCAAGTAGTTTGAGATGGGTAACAATTTGAAACTTACAAGTAGATGGGATTGTTCATCTTCTGAACTTTACGTATGAGGTTTTACCTGAGAGATGGAGGGCAATCCATAGCTCATCCCAGTGATCTACCCTCAGCCTTGTGGCCACGGATATGGGGAAGGTTGATCTTGGAGAGTGAGTGCCGGGGAAAAAATGGGTGTGAAATTTCCTTTCTCAGGCATCATGGCTGGGCAACCGCTGTTGTGGAAACTGTTTGCACAGGCTGGAATTTTTGTCAGTCAAAGGGATTTATGGTCAGCCTTGACAGATTTAAAACTCAAACTTAATCATAAATGTCAATTAAAAATAAAATCATACTGTCTCCCAAATCCTGTTAACTTTTGTCCCCAGGCTTGCATCGTATTCTAAAAAGCAAGCTGTTGGAAAAATACAAAATAAGAAGGATATGTTAATGAGAAGAAAATGTATACAGCTGCTATATATAGGGTACAGAACATTACATGGTAACTGATTTCTGTTACTGCAAAAGAAATCTATAATGGTGTTAACTGCCCTTGGCATATGTTTAATTTCTTAATTCAGTTTTCACTTACGGCACGTTTCAGTGCCTAACCTGTGATTTTCCCTTAAAGATGGCACATTTCATGGAAAAATTAGGTCGTTTACTCTGGAAACGATGAGTGTTTTGTTCCAGCCGTGAAGAACCCTCTGTTTCCTGTCCCACACAACTCCCGGTGTATAGCCGCCTGGCGTCTTTGCCTCCTTTAGCAGAAATTAAAGGGGAGCTCTATTTATTTATTTATATGAATATATTACTCCTAATGATACGGCGTGTACTGGGCCTTTTAATCTTTCTGAGAAAATGCAAAATTGACTGTGTGCTAGCAAAGGATGCAAGTTAACTTTGGTAATCAGTTGAAATATCTACTGCTCAAATTCCAGGTTTCCTTTGATTTATCAATGTCACATTTCACATTAAGGCACCCCACTGTCCATTTTCTTCATTTCCTTTCTAATTGCAGCTCTTCACTCAGCTCAGTAATGTGTAGTTGCACTTTTTTTGAAGTCTTGTTTTTAGTTTATTCAGCAAAGTGCAATAGTAACGTGATTGGTTAGCCTTCCTGATAGCCTAGTAGTACAAAAAGCTTTCTTCTCCTTCATCCTGCAGTTGTGGATCGGTGCTGAAAAGATGGTTTAATGCTGCACACCGTAAAAGGGTCTAGCTTGTTTTTCTGTTCTGGTTCTTACATTAATACCTTCCAGACTAGCAGTTGGAGCAACAGAAGTGGCATATGAACAGTCGTATTAGAAGCAGGTCAGGGCTTAAAGAAAACCATGTTCCTACAGTATGCCCCGTCGGTGTTTGTTAAATCCGTGCAGGAAATGTCTATTTAATCATCCTACATGCAGAACTGGGTAGTAGTATTTAAAACCAGAAGAACCCAGACACCTTGTTTCATTATCCGTAGTAGGCAACTTCCAACTTGATCCCAATCACTCTGCGATCTGCCGAATGCAGAACCTTTCCAGACTGCTGAGAGGGCGACCATGAGACGACATGGTAGGAAGTGGGATGTCAAGACATCCACTGTCTGCATTCCTTTGTTTGGCAGTACCAGATTTCTAGTAAAATGCCAGAAAGAAGTGAGATGTGAGTGTGTTCGTGTATCAGGAGAGCTTTCACTTCAATGGTGGCCAGCGTGCAAAGCGGTTAATCCAAAGCCAGGCAAAGGGGCCCCCCTTGCATCATGCTGGAGGTGAACAAGTGCTGCCAAGTGACATCTGCAAAAGGTCTCCCAGGGCTCCAGGACTTACCTGGGATATCTGCAGCTTTGCATGAGGAGGAGGGTGGATATATAAAAGGGAGAAAATTGGGAAGGATGAGCCAACTGAGGAGTGATGCTTCCTCTGTCCATTTTATGCTCGAGCTACTCCATGTCATGGAATTTCCATATTGTGTAATTGCTGCTGATTTACACCAGGGTGCAAGATCACAGCTGGGCTGCGTCTTACAACTGGCATTACACCTTAGATGCAGACTAGTGTCTAGTCAGAGACGTGTTTAGAGGGATTCGCTGCCTTTCAAACATCTGCCAGGAGATGAGTCTCAGTGGCTCAGGCTGAGGGAGCAGCTGAGCAGACCTGCAAACGCTGCCTAAATTAGGACTAGTCCTAATCCTCAAGAAGGTAACTTCTGTTTCTTCTCTGGCCATGGAAAGAGAAAGGACAACCTGCTTACCAAAACCATGTTTGAACTTGATGCTGACTGGATAATGGTAAGTGTGCGGGCCAGGCTTAGCTGTCTGCTGTAGATGAAATAGTGCAGAACTGGGAGAGGCTGGAAATGTGTTTGCTGGGAAGAAGAGCAGCAAACGAGATGTTCTTTAGGCAAGTTAGAGACACGTCTCCCCTGCAGTTTCTTCTCTTCCTTTCCCCATTTATTCCTCCTTGTCTGGAGCTGTCATTCCTCTGAGGAAGGAGGAAGCACTAACGGATGTCTGAGATCTCGTCTCACATCATGTCTCCTCATGTTGCCCCCTCAGTAACACCAATAATGAGTCTGGCCTCAACACCCCATTTATTTCCAGCTCACACTCCTGTCTCCATTAGTTTTCCCTTGATGACTTTGTGTGTGTTTCCAGAGTACCTAGCAAATGGTCCACAGATCCTGATTACGGCTCTTTGCACTAACTCATTAATAACAGCAGCACTCAGAAGAAATGAGTGTGTTAATCAAATATTTTAAAAGCTGCCAATCCACATCTCTGAGGTTCCTGGTGTGTTTTGTACTTCATGTG
>VXAV01011432.1:152947-194705 GCA_013399715.1 Alectura lathami
GGGGCCTTGGGGGAATTTTTTTTTTTTTTTTTTTTTTAATTTGCCACAGTCTGCATTTTTTAGTTGGTTTTTAAATTCTGAACCTGAAATGACACACAAAACACACACACAAAAAAAGTGTTCTTTTTCAAAAATATCACAGAAAACACGTTTTTTTGTTGAGTGTTTTGATTACCTAACTATAGTATCGTACAAATCAACAAAATAGGCTTCACAAGAAGCGCTCATTCATTTCTGATTGGAAGTAGTTTGAAAAACGTAGACGTAAGAAAAACATACATTCAAGGAGATCTTCTAGAATAACTAGAGAAGGAGATAAAGAAAGAGGAGGGAACTAAAATGCATAACTGAAGGAAAGACTGTTATTTAACAGCTATAAAAGTATCCCATACAAAATGCTTAGTTTTAGGAACTAAATGCAAAATGTTGACATTTTTCACCTGAAGGAATGTGCAAAAAATGCGAGACCATGTACCCAGCTGACTCCTCTCTGTTTGGGAGGTGAGCTGTTTGGGATATCTGTGGAGCTGCTGCACACAGCTGAGATGGGCTCTGGTGTTGCACCACCAGTGAGTTCTTCAGCAGATAATTACAGTCTGGTTAAAGCCCAAGGGACTGTTGGTCAGATCCATCTGCCTTTCATTCTTTCTCATGGTTTTCTCCAGCAAGAATAATTTATTTTTCTTTCTGCTTACTTTCATGTTTCCTGGAATGAGAGCTCTCTTAGGATGCAATACTCAGAAGTGAATATGCTGATTGTGCACAGATAAAATTACAGTGAAATGCAAAGCTGACTGCATGTTGCTAACCGGACTTCAGTCTGCTTGGCCTACTGACTTCTGTCAAAGGGCTTTCACATCAGTATTTATTCAGTTTTAGGAAGACACTCATCTTGGAGGAAGAGACCACCCTGTCTTTGCCTGTTGTTGGGGCTCTTTCATGTTCATCTGAAGAAGGCCTTAGTACAACAACCTGTGGAGAGCAGACACTGGTGTTCTCCTTGTATAATCTGCAAATTTCCAGATTCCTATGACAGAACAAACTTAAGGCATCTGCGCTATATTGATTCATAGCAACATGTTCAAGTGAAAAATAAAGCTTCTTGGAAGAAGATTTTTGTACAGTAGCAGCTTCTGATTGTTGAACCAGCAACAAGTGGCTGAGTAGCACAAACCCTCCTTTGGAAACAGCTTTCTTCACAGTAAGATGAGTTCTGATTTAGCCTGCCTTTATCCCTTTATTACATGCTATTGAGGCGCATCAGTAGGGGGAGAAGTTTGATTTACAAATATTCATAAGTACTTCAGAATCAAGTGTAAGATTGAAATTCCTTTGGGGCAGACATTTTTTATGAATCTATCAGTCAACGGCTACAGCATCCCATGAGTTGAGTGCCCCACAGTATCTCAGATGTTGTGTTCAATTCATTGGTTATCCTTGGGTTGTCAGTAACTCTTATACATACATTGAAAAATGAATTACAGTCTGGGCAGATGTTCAGTAGTTACTAGGTACTTTGCAGTAACATCTTTATTTACAAAAGTGTTATGCATTTTTGTGCTTGATGTAGTTACTTTCTTTTACGAAAAAAAAAGTAGCTTTAATGCCAACAGTAATGATATCCACTGAATATGAAATGGTAGTTCAAAAAGAAAACCCCGCTGTCAGCCGATAGGCAGACCTTACATGAGTTCAGTGGATGTTTGGCTCATACACCAGTTAAGAATAACCCAGGAGGCATAAAATGTCCTCAGTTAATTGTTATCTTCTTAATTTTTTCTGCTTTTCAAAGTTGGATATGATAGTTAAACGCACAGGCTTTGGTTCTTTTGTACCCTGAAGAGCTGAAATAGGACGAAAATGATGATAGAACAGGACACTATGTCTCAGCCACTGTTTTGTTTGTTGGTCTGGTTTGTTTTTTTGAGAAGCAGAGGAGACTGTCTCAGTACCTGTAATACTTAAAAGATCACAGACTCTACTTTTGCTTTGGCACCTGGGAACTCCTGCTGCAACCCTTTGTTGTTGTTCTGGTCTGGTAGCAGTCTGCACTCACTCTGCACGGCTAAAAATGACAAGATGATGTATAGGTACTGGAAGATCACACTTCTAAAGTTCTTTCCAATTTTTGAGGTGTTGCTGGCTCCAGCAAAATTTCCTACAGTTAATACAGGAAATAGTTCTACAAAAGGTTATTTTACCTTAAGAATGTTCTGTAGTAAAGAACAAAACAGAACAAAACCACGTATTAGAGACAGAAGATCACAAAACATTGAAAGTAATAGTTAAAATGAATTTCAGGCCTCATACTTTGTGGATTCATTTGTAGCAGCAAGTTGTTACTTCAGTGGTGCCCTTCATCTGGGATTCTGTCTGCCAGGGACTCTACCTGTGCATAAGGAAATGATTGCTCCTGCTGCAGAGATCCTTCAGCCACAGAGGTGAGCTAAGAAGGAAGTCACTTCCATTTCCTATTGCAGGGCAGGTATAATAATGAAAAGCGCTGAGAATGGTAATGAAGTCTAAGCTCCCCTTTGAAATGGCTTCACCAGGCCTTAGTTCAAACAGTCCGGGGGGGTCTTGTAAAAGCCAGTGAAAGACAAGCAAAAATGGGCTTTGCTTAGATATTGCAATACCAGGTGCCTTGCAAACGTATCCCGTTCTGTGCATGCATCTACAAGGAGGTGCATGAGGCTGTTCTCCAGATACTGGGTGACACATTTACTGGTGACTCAGATGTTCTCAATGCCGGTGTTGATACTGCCATGGAGAAGATGCAGGACAGGGTGAACCACTGGTGTCCCCTCATATGTATCAGGTGAAATTTAGTTGTTTTGTTGTTGTTGTTGTTACATAACTGTGATTTGTAAATCGGCTTTTGACCCTATCTTAACTCTTCTAACTTCATTATTCTATCTTAATCTTAATTTCTTCAGCACCTCATTTAGGCCATGAGAGATTTGTATGGTGAATAATTTGGAGAAGGTGTAGGAAAGTGTTGGATGGAAGGAAAGCAGTATGTGCCACTCTCCAGGTTCCAGCCTGACACGGACATGACCCCTTTGTGCTTTGCTATGTTTTGTTTTTGATTCCAGAAAGTTGTGATGATGTTGCTGTTCAGGAAACAGAGCAAAAGCACTTTGTTTTCCCAGATTATCTCCTCAGATGCACTCCTAAAGTATATTGCTTGGTCCGACTGCAGATCAACCACAAATGCTAAAGCAAATAGTACTGTGGGAGCCTGAAAGTGCAAATGCCATTCGGAGTAGTCACAGATACTTTGATGTGGGCACTTGCTTTGCATTTCCTGCATTTTTAAACTCTAAACCTAGCTTTGGCTTTAGCTGTTTTTACAGGGTCTCTCAAGTCTGATCTCTGTGCCATTAAATTACAGTATATAAATTCTGTTCACCTGATTATTTGCTTTGGTACTGCACCATAACTTAGGCCTCTAGTACCTAAAACGAAGGAGTGGATTTGGGAGGATTCACACGTCAAATGTGTATGTGGATCGCAGGGGAGTTTGAACCTCTGGTATTAATTTGTTTGGTTATAGAGGGAGGTACTGCCCAGTAATCCAAATCTCCAAACTCAAGAAAATTAAGTAATCGTTACTGGATTTTGAGTCTGGCACATCTGCAATTTGAGCCAATGCAAGAGACTTGTTAAGGCATTGAAGCTGTGGATAAAGGAGTGGGAAGTGCCTTGTTTTAGGGAGATCACTATGCCTTTGTAGTGGAGGAACTGGAAGTATTTGCCTTCACTCATACTGTACCTCATCTCTCTACTGAGCTAGTTAAAAAGCACATTTTAAACCTATTTGTGCAGGAAAAAGGATGATATCTAAAAAGTTATGAGTAGCATATGTGCACCAATTCTTGATGTGTTCTTGCCCGCACTATAGTACTCACTAATATCTCCCATGCCCTAAGCATTACTCTCTTTCTCTCTGAGGGAACAGTTTCTTTTCTTACTTCATTCACCGTGAATATTTATCATCCACGTACCTACTTCTTCCTTTTGGCAGCCCAGTTTCCAAGTTGCCCCAGCCAGATGGATTGGGAAAGGTCTTTTAAAAATACTGTGCAGTACACACAAGAATTGAAAAATCCATAGCACGAAGACTATGCCAAAGACACCCAGAGCCTTCCTTTTTGATTTGGTTAATATTACCTTTCTTAACACCCATATGAAAGCAGGCTTGTGTGGAAAATGGATGAGTACTATTCCAGTTCTGTGTGCTGTCCTACCACAGCCAGATGTTTCTACCTGAGTGCTCAGTGGTGCAAGGCTTGATGTAAGCACTTAAAACGTCTCCTCGCTGTCCACTTTTCCATCCTATATCTCCCTTGTGGTAACAAAATGAAGGGAAATAGTAGGATTCAGAAAGCCTAAAACTGAGAGGATGTGGAAGGGCCATCAGAAGAGTGTGAGCACGACCCAAGAGTCATTCTGGCTCGAGCCCAGTGGTGTGGCAAAGCTTGTGATCACTCTGAAAACCCTAGGAAAATATCTACAGCAAAAATGCAGAAGAGCCATGGGTGGCCTGACAAAAACCTCCACATTGTTTCTGAGTGAAGTGTGGCTGATCTTGGGTTTGGTGGGAACATAGTGTGAAGCAGAATGTGAAGTGAGGCAGTAGCCTGGGAGACAGTCCTTCACAAAGAGCAAGGTGACATAGAGGTAGGAGAAGGAGGATCATAGTCCCTCAGCAGGGAAAAACTCATACATAGACTCATTGTGTGGAAAACAATGTAGAATATGAAGAAAATCTTTCTGTGAAGGGAGAGGAAAATAAGGGCACAGTGGATGCCTGAACATAAGGAATTTGGTGTAAGTCAGTGCAAAAGAGAAAGTACTTCTGCTTTGCTTTCAGTCTGGTTGTTTTTTTTTTTTTAATTTGTTCATTTGTATGTTTTTCCAATTGAGCACCTTATTTAGTGGCCAGTTTCAGTGGGAGAGTCTTAATTTTATTGTAACAACCAGAGAATGACAGCTAGACACACCATTCATTGCTTTGTTAGTTTCCATCACATGCTCTCACAGTCATCTTGCCTCAGAGATGAAGAATTGTGGCCTATTGAATCCCTCTTGGTCTTGAATCTGCTCCACATTTTTGACCATCTTCAACCTTCTTTCTTTGTTTTCTGTCTTTTCTGAGGTTGTGGAGGGAAAAGGAAGGACAGACAGACCAGAACTGCATGCTGTAAATGAAATATACAGTGATATTACAAATATTCATTGATTCCCTTTATTCCTTTCCTATGCTTCACAGTCACTGAGAGTCAATTACACACTCACTTCTTCCAGTAATGGTGAAGAAAAAAAAATTTGACCGAGTAAAAAAAAAAAAAAAACCTGCCAAAACCCAAACCCCAAAGCACAACCCATGAAAATCTGTTGCTTTGATTCTGGAGAAAATATGATGTGTTCAAAACCAGGCAAACACTTCTACAGAACTGTTGATTAAACATCAGCGTTCTTGAAAAGGAAAAAAAAAAAGCAAGGGAAAAAAAAAAAACAACAGCAGGGTCTTGAGTTAATTAAATGGCATTATGTCAGCAGCACGCAGGAAAGAGGCATAACAAGGAGAGCAGAATCTGACACAGAACTTACCACATCAGATGTTTGCGTTGTCCACAGGAGACTTGGACAGAAATTAAAGCACCTGTATGGCAGCTAATAATAAAGGATAGATTTCATAGCTGTGGAAATGAGCCCAAACTATTTAGTTCCAAATGTTTGGGGGACTGGATGTCAATTTTTGGCTCAGGTGTGGTTTGAAACAGTTTCCAGCTTTGGCTGTTTTCTTGCATTTCAAGGCTTTTGGGTTCTGTTTTGCTGTAGACTTGGTAGAAATGCATATAGTACAAGGACAAGCAAAGTGTGTTGGTGAATATATTACATGTGGCGACCTCACATTCATAGGAAAATATGTCAAAATATTTGTATATACCACCTATTTTTTTCTGAGCTACAAAAATATAATAGTTTTCTCTTCCTCTAAGGAAAGACATGCAAAAAGCAATCCCAATATATATATATAGTACTTAATAATAAGTTCCCTCACCTTTTTCTTTTTTTTTTTTTCCCATTTATAAAACCACGTGCAACTTTTACAAAATCCATCACAACGCAGAGAAAGTACTCTGGTTCATGTTATTTATACTGAAAAAGTGCTTGCCTGTGTATTCTGGCACCCAGTTTATCTACGCTCTTCTAGTTCTTTGAACATTCACAGTTATTCTGGTCAGCTGTGTGTTAAGCAAATATCTTTTCCTGTGACATCTTTGAAAAATTGTCTTCTTTTTGCTACTTAGACCCAAACTGCTGCAAGTCTGTCTCTCAGGAGACACAACACAATCCAAATTTATTGGTTATCTTCTGGGATGCAGTGTCCAGAACATAACTTCTGATTGGACCTTCCCACGTATCCAGTCTGGAACCTCCCAGTCTCTTCTCATGGAGTGAAGTCTTTACCTGTTCGTTCAGAAGAAGCAGAGGTAGGGACTCAAATATGCATTCCCCTCATTAAGGCGTGAGATGAGACAAGTGGGTTGAAGAAAGAGCCATATAGTCTGTAGATCTTCTCCTGTGTGGGAAGCTGTTAAAAAATCAGTGTTTTGAAGGTGTTAAGATCACCACGGAAAGCGAAGATATTCTTACTCTGCCAAACTCTTATCAGTGGAATAAAAATCTCATACTCTGTTCCCAGTAGTAAAAATGAGATGGGGAGCAGGCGCAGGGGCATCTGCACTTATCTGCATGTGTGTGAGTGAGAAAGAGAATGTGGGAAGAGAGAAACTTGGTCCTCTTCCCTTCAGAAAGATGACCATGGTTAGAGATGCCCATGTGTACAGGGGGAAGGAGGTGTCCACGTGGCCTCTCATTCCTTCATTATCCTCCTACCCAATAACCAAATATCCACCCTTCTTTTAATGAACCCCAACTCTTCTAAATCCCATCCTCAGACCTCCAAATTCTCTGCCACCTCAGCCCCAATCCATCTTCCAATCTCTTCCTAGATCTTCCTCTTCATACAGAAACCTTCTGTGGACGTGCACTTAGACACTTCCTTGGCAGATGCTGTAGTCCTCTTGTTGGATCCTGTGCGTGCTTTTTCTCCTTGTGGTGATTTGTATAAGTTGAACACTACTTGCACATATCAAAAAATAAATAAAAAGGAAAAAACAACAGGGACATGTGCAGCATAAAATATACAGGCTGTAGCTCAGTGTTGTGAAAAATATCTTCCTCCTCAGGGGGCTCAAATTTGCATTCAACATCTGCTAGGCTGCTTAGCTCTTTAGTGGACACCGCATCATTGCCTCACCAAAAATGAAATCTTAGCATAAAAACAGGGCTATCTTAGCGTGATGCTTGTCCAGTATTTCTACATCCTTCCTGGCAAGTCTGCGGCCTGGCACTTTTTTAGCTAGAGGCTCTGTCTGTATCTTCCTGTTTAATAGCCCCTTGTGGACCTCCATCACTTTGTTTAATTGCATTTTAAAGCCCTTTGATACTTTAACCCATATGGCATGCTGTGAGAGAGAGATCCACAGTTTCACCGAAGCTCAAAAGCCATTTCAGCAGGGTGTGCAGACACGGTCCCCATCGTGACACTACAGCTGGGACGGTGATGAATGTACAGAGGGAAGCTGAGTGCAGTTCTGGCAATTTGTGGGCCAAGCTGTGGACTGTGAAATCAGACTCACAGGATTTAGGGCCAGTAAGTGATGGGTTATCTGTCAAAGGAGAGACACAGCTCACAGTCTTTTATTAAAAAAATTACCCTGTAGCTTAACAGTACTTCTCGTGCTGTCTCCCAGCTACACTCAGCTGACTCCCAAAGCTAGCTGTTGAAGGAGAGCAAGTGTTTTTCTTCCCCAAAAGTGTGGCTGGGAAAAGGAAAGGTCAGCTCATGGCTCAAAAACCTCCTCTCTGGTAGGGTAACACAGCCACTTAAGTTGCTTCTTAAAAAATGGAATAAAAGTGGCTTCTGTCAGTCACGTGAAGAATGTAGCCGCCTCATCAAACACTGGTGAAGCTAATAAAGAAGGTGTGGGGGGTGTATGCTGGAATTCCTCAACAATCCCTCCAAATATCTGTTTTATTGCATTTCGGATGGATTCCTTTTAAAGTTCCCTGCTTGACCGCCCAGAGCATTTCTGTCCTCAGGTCCCTCAAATAGTGGTTCAGACACGAAGCGAAGCGCAGACCTTGAGAGCCCGTTCTGTTTCTGAGGGAAAATGTGAAAGCAACTGCCTAGGACAAGCTGCTGCTTATCTTCATCTCGCAAAGCCCCTCCAGGAAAGCTAATTAGAGTATGTAAGACAGGGCAAAGAAGCACCAGAAAAGGGAAGGAAAAAGAGCCCTCCAGACCCACAGGCAGCCAGACGAAAGCGCTGGCCTTCACGGCCCCGTCGACAGCTGGAGAAGCCTGGAGAAGGTTTCCGAGAGCGGTCGGTGGCGGTGTGATCCCCTGCCAGCAGGGGAGGTCCCGCAGCGCCCCGCAGCCGGGGACAGAGCCCCGCGGCCCGGTGGCGGTGGGACAGCACCCGGGGGTCTCGGACCGCCCCGGGGACAGGCCGGGCTTTGGGCTGCCGGCCCTGATCACGAGAAGNGGCCCCGACGTGGTTCGGGGGCAGCAGGGGCCGCTCATGGCCCCGACGGGTGAGTTGCTGTCTCTGTCGGCAGTGTGCTGCTAGTGGCGGTGCGTGTAGGCGGGCCTTCTGCCGCGGCGTGTTTGAGCCCTGTGAGTGGCGTTCAGGTGGGTTCCTGACTGGGAACTGCGCTGTGCCTTGATTTCCACCGACAGCTGTGAATCCTCGGGTGGATGTACGACATTTCTGCAGGGAGGCAGAGGGTGGTGGTGTTTGGAAGCCATCTTGCTGCGAAGGGGTTCCCTGGAAGAAGTCACCCCGATCCTCCCCGGGGTGCCTCAGAGCCCCCCCCCCCACTGTAGGCCGCACCAGGCCCATCAACGGGGAAGGCACAGAGGTAGGTCCCGGTGGACAGAATCCCAGGGAAGATCGATCAGCATCACTCCCTCGTCTTGTGAGATCAGGCCCCAGAATTTGTAGCATGTTTCTTTCAAAACAAGGTATTGAAAAAATATTTTCCCTTTGATCTAGCTGCCAGGATCCTGCCCCCAGATTTTGCCTTTCTCCTGCGAGTGCTGCTGACGTGCCAGACAGCTGAAGAAGGAGGTGTGAGCTTGGGCAAGCCACTGATATTGTGGTGCGTCTGTGTTCCCTCTTGTAAAAAGGGCCGTCGCAATCCTTACTCGACGTACGGTGCGTTGAGGGGCTTATTGTTTGCCAGTGGCTTTGAAATCCTTGGCAACTCGGTGCTATCCGCTATCACTGCTGAGTATTGTGAGGAGAGCGATGTGGCGACCGTGGTTGCCATCTGCTGAATCAATAACCCTTCCTCTTTTTTTTTTTTTTTTTTTTTTTTTTTCATTTCCTTCAAGCCAGCAGACGTTCCTGCAGCGCTCTGTGTAGCCCTCTTACTTTCCAGCTTAACATTTTCCATTTTAGGTCATCTTTTGTAATCTCTCCTTTAGCCCATGCTCTGTCCAAATGTGCCGAATCCCCTCCAGCTCCATGAACTCGGGGCCTTGCCCATTAATTACCACTGCAGCGCTTGTCAGGTGGCTTTGAGGAACTCCCAGCCCCAGCAATGCTGTGCCGTAGCCCCTTGCCTAGCCCAGCAGTAACATCCGTGAAGAATTCCCCTCTGCTAGTGAGCCATGGTGACCTCCTCTTCCTGAAGCCATGCTGGCTATTTTCAGTTAATCTGTGCTTTTCCAAATGTTCTCCCTTTTGACTCTTAAAAGAGTTTCAAAGGCTTTGCTCACAACTCATGTCAAACTGACTAGTGTGTAGTTTCCTACTATGTCTCTATAGGTTCACTTTTAAAGCTATGGCATTATGCATTAGTCATCCTCCTTTTCCTCAGAGACCTCTCCTGAACTCACTAAGCTTAGGAAAACATCCACCGAAGTCTCTCCAGTCCGTACTGCTGCTCTGCTCAGTATCCTCTGGTACGCTTAGCACCACAGATCCAAAACCTGCTCTCTTGGAAAGCCCTGGGCATGTCTCACCCTCACTGCACCCATGCCGTTCAAAGAGTAAGAGGTGCCAGAGAGTTACTCTGGCTTTGCACAACTGTTTGTGTCCTCAAGATCTGGGCTTGAAGTAGTTTCTGATGTTATGAGCAGCAGCAGCCTCAGGAGAGGTGCTGTGATTTACTGTAGACCTTTCGTATCTTCAGCTGTATCTGAAAGGAAGAGTTAAATACCAATTCCTTAGCAGGGCTCCTGTGTTACTTTTTCTCTCCGACTAATTAACTTACCATCTTCCTTGGCAATTACTCGTAACTCTGACAGTTTGAATTCTGTCCTTCAACAATACCAAAAACCAGAAAAAAAACGACACAAAACCATTGTCCCCTGATACCATTGTCAGGCAGAGGTAAGCTTGCTTAATTTCTCCATCTTTACACTTTTCTGTAGCTCGTTGCCAGAATTATGAATTTCCTTTTTTTTTTTTTTTTAACACGTGGTTTTGAAATAATTGCCATTCCTGTGGTATGTTTAGCCTTATACTACTCCCACCCTTCACTCAAATGTAGTTTCTGTGTAGGGTTTTCATACCAACATCTTTGCCCATCTTGGTATTTGCATTTCTGTTTTTACAAACGTGTAGTTATTTTCCATTAAAGATGCTTGTCCAAATATTTTCAAATCTGAATTTAATTGATAAATGGGCTGCTGAAAAAAAAAAAAACAAACCAAAAAAAACAGAGATAGAAATATGGTTGTAAAATTTATAGTTGTGGATGAGGTTTGGAAGAATGCATTTTAAATTTAGGGTCAACAGGAGAAATGAAAAGCAGAAAGTACAGCTGTGAAGGTCAGTGGTGACAGATGGCTTTGAAGGGGTGTTTTTGTACTAGCAAATGAGCAAGGAAGCATACAGGTTGTTTAAGGAATCTGATTTTGCATTTATAGTGAAAAATTATCTTTACATTGCACAATGTAGATTAAAAAAAAAAAAAAAAACTTCATGTAATTCCTTATAGCACTTTAGAATATGACAAAAAGACACAATTTTCCTGACTAAATACTAAGCAGAGAGTTAGGCCTTCTGCGTCTGCCTTCGTGGGATCACCTGGAAGTCAGTGGATGCTTAGGAGCCTTCCCTATAACCCATTAGCATAATTTATAGGAGAAAACATTCTGAAATTATTTTTGCTCTGTCACTCTGTTGGTGTTTCATCACACCAACAATGACAGCATGGACTTGGAGGACTTTCTCTATTTTTGGATGCATTTTTGTACAGCTAGGTGGTTGGCAACGGCAGGATGTTTGTCTTTTTTTGCTTCTGTTTTTGGTAAAAGTCAGTGTGAGTTCAAGGGCAGGCTGAACATATTCTTGGAAGAGAAGCCCAGTGAGGGTTATTAAATGTGCAGGCACCTCATCTTAATCAAGAGCTTCTGAGCTGTAAATAGCTGGAGAGTGGGAGATTACTGATGGGAAGTTTAATACACGCTTGTCTTGTTCTTCCTCTTCCCTAAGCATCCGTTCAGCTACCACAGTTGGAGAGAGCATGGCGTGTTCAATGGACCTTTGCTCTGTTATGTCTTGCTGTCTTTGAACGCAAAAAAAAGAAAAAAATAACACAGGGTGGATTTGGTTTTACCTGGTAATTGCTCCTCACTAGGGGAGCGGTTCAGGTGCCCAGCACTGTTGTAGGTGTCGCCAAATTGTTCAGGACATTTGGACAGGACTGGCAAATGTGATGTAAATCCTCTCCTAGAAGGACCTTGTAGGAGAGCTGTGCCCTTCAGGAGGGGCTGCAGGAGGCCGGTTGGGATACCCTAAGGTGCCTGAGATGACTTGATGCATCTGTTCAGGCACTCAGATCTCATCTAAATGCTGGGTGTTCAGCCTGGAGGCACCGAGTGTAGCCAAGAAAGACGCGTACCCTGAAGGGCGGGGGTTACCCAGTGTGTTTTAGACAGGCACACCCAGTGCTTATATCGATCTGTCACTGTTAGGGGGAACAGAGGGCTCCCAGATAGCTAGCTAGGTGCCAGAGCTGTGGGACATCAGTGTGACACACCATCGCTGTTGTCTTCTTTCCATGTCGAATCTGTAAGGAAAAAGGAAACAAGGATGTGAATCTCAGGCGGGGCTCATACATAGTCTCCCTGCCATAGCTGTCCCAGCTGGGCTGCTTGTGTGAAGCTTTTTCAGTCTGCCCTTAAAACGTGCAGGTGTGAAATCCCCCCAGGTAGCACCTGTCATTGCGCAGTGCTTGCTTTGGCAGCGGATATGACAGCCGTACTCGCCGAGTCTTTCCCAAAAACACTGAACTTGAGCTCTCCTCCAGGTTCCTGCATGCAGCGATCTGTGGTCGTATTTATTAAGCTGACTTCTGTGTTAAGTCAGCCTCTCCTTCAAAATTCCCTGTATATAGATATTCAGAAGAGAATTTTCCTCCCTCTTTTCAGAAGCTGAATGGAGACAAATAATAGAACAGAGACCTTAAAGCACTTCTAATGCACTGCATGCTACCCACAGCCACCTCTTCAATTAAAGTGAGATCTGCTTCTGGATTGTATCCTTATGTGGAGTTCCAGTTTCCAAATCCTCCTTTCAGAGACTCCCTGAACCTGGGCTGGTTGCGTTTTCTCCTGCTAACCGTTCCAAATTCGCCATCTGGCACTTCTCAGCGCTGGAGAGTGAAGATAGTTGTCAGGAGCAATGCAAATCATTGTTGTTTTGTTAAACTAACCTATGGTACGCCCCTCTTTTTCCTCTTGCTTCCAGAGGGTATAAATAATAATGTTTAAAAATGAATAAACACACATGCAAAGACATATAATATCTCAGCCACATTCCAAAGTCCTTGCTCAGGTTTTTCATTCACTTCCTATGCCAATAAAACTCCAACTGAAGCAAATACAATTTTGGTAGACTAAAAACTGAGTAAAATTTGCACGAAATGTTTGGCAGAAATACGCAACAGCAGCTCTGGCAGTTCAACTCAGAGTGCTGATCAGAAGTCTGTGGACAAGGAAAGCCGAGATGCCATTTGTGGCTTGGAAAAAATGCCTACTTTGAGGGCTTGTCTTCCCTCCCCCGCTACATTCTGTCTCACTCGCTGTATGTTATTAATGCTTAAGGATGAAATTCTGAAATCCCCTGTATCTGCTACCTTTTACAACATCAGTGAGAAACCTACCGCTGGCAGAGCTAGCGAGGAGCCGCGCAGTGTCTTTGCTTGTAGCCATGCTGATCGGTGAGTTGTCCAGTGGCTCGGGTTAGCTAAGCAGCAATGTTGCTCATGAAAATCTTTTGAGGACGGGCTCGGTCCCCAGGCACCCCGTGGAGGCCGCGTTTTGCACCCGCGGGGTCCTGCTGCCTGTGTGACACTGCCGATTAGCTTGACGAGGAGCGGTGGGGCGGCGGAGCCGCCACCCTTTGTCCTCTGGGACTGTCACTGGGCAAAGTGTTGGCCTCCCCCTACCTAACACGCAAATGAGATCGTTGGTGCAGATAGGAGTCTTTACTCATTATTAGCGGAGATATTTTTTAAAAAATTAAATAAGAAAACGTAATCTTGAAGAAGGAAGCACCATAACTGCCAGAGAAGCAGTTAAGGATCTGTCTGGAGATCTTTGAAATTTCCTGTTAGTGGGATTTCCACGCTGATATGATCTAACACTTTTTAGGGACTGTGTACTTCTGTTCTGCTAAGATATCCAAATTATCAATCTCTCGATTATCATATTCATGATACTCAAGACAGTTAAAATGTAATTTAATTTAACCATCTCCACTTTAGGGTTTCTGAAATTGCTGATAAATTATCCTGGTGCTCCATCCTGCCCGTCACATACTGCTGTGCGTGTTTTCCCCTTTCTGCCTCTTGCAGAGCTGTGGGTCTCCTCCTGACCTAAGGCACACCATCATGAATGCAGAGTGCCTTTATGTGGCTCTTGCAGGTACCGATGCAAACCATCTGACCCTTTGCATGGGGCGTGTTCTCCTCGTGGGCAGCATGTTGGCTGGTCTAACTCGGCAGAGTTCTGCAGAGGAGCTGCCCTAGCGCTGGTACTGAGGAGGACCTGGGTGAGCTTTGTGTTGCGATCTCGTGTGCCCCGTGTACAACCCAACCTGTCCTCTGGTGGCATTCCCGCTACCGAGGGGTGGATGTGGCAGACCGCCTTGCTGCATCTCTGTCCCATTCTCCCCTCACCTCCCAAAAGGGAAGCCTTGAGAAGGAATGCAACAGAAAGCACAGGAGAGAGACAGAGAGTGCCTGAGGTTCAGCAGCACCAAACCAATCTGTCAGCAGAATCTCATTACAGTAATGCATGGTAAGTTGTTCATTGTACTTCTGAGGCAAGCCCGTCCTTGCCCTGCATTGTTTTTCTACCAGAACCTTTTTTCCCTGATCCCACTGCCTCTTTCCTAGTGCTGCATGGTCACAGCCTCTCCCAGTCCACTTGGGAAAGAGTGGGGAGTAGGAGGGGGCCCAGTAACCCCATGCCTAGCTCTGATGGCTGCAGCCAAGACAGTGGAGTGAAGTGCAGGTTGGTTGCTGTGCTGGTTTTTGAAGCTGGGTATGGCGCATGTGGTACGCTTAGCTTTTGTTTGTGTAGCTCTTGTGCTGAGTAAGACCGAAGGCTTCGTGTGGCTGCAGCTACAGGCTTAGCATCTGCCCTTGCAGCTCAGATGACGAGACACAGACTGACTGATGACTAGCGAAGGGGAGGGTTCAGCTGCTTTGCAGTGAAATAATAGCTTTGGCTCCAGATGGGTGCTCTGTTTCACATTGTCACACATCTTATGCAGAACAAGGATCAGGCTCCATGGAAGCAAACTGCAGCAGAAGATCTTGAAGCATACAGAAAAACTCTCCCTGCCTGTAAGGCTCAAGGTCATTGCTTTGTAGGGCAGTCACTAGGCAGACACTGCAAGGGAAGCATCCTGGGGCCTGCAGGGTCTCTGAGAGAGAGCCGCCTGATCTGTTGAGACGAAAGGTACCAGTGGTGAGCTAAGGGATTTCTCCCCTTGTCTACAGGTCACGCTGACTCTGATACCTGAGAAAAGCCTAGGAGCATCAGAGGATAAGGCACAATGGATCTGAAATACTGTTCTCATTTAAAGTTCAAAAAATTGTGATATTTTAAATACTAGGGAGCAGCAAATAGGACTGAGCTAAGGAATTTTTAAAGAAAGTTAATTTGGCTTAGCATGGTCATCATCCCAATGGGCTTTGAAGAGGAAAGCAAGAAATGAATGAAAATAGCAGCTGAGTTCTGTGCTCAGTCTGAGCACCTGCCTCCTAACCACTTCAGGGTTGGCTTTAATCCTAAAGAGAATACACACGTACCAATCCAGTCATTGGGTGTGGGAATGTATGAAACTTCCACTTCTTGGGTTCTGCATCCGTGAAGTATGGAGATTCACAATTCAGTTATGAATTGGGGTTATGAAAGAGGCGATGGTTTTTGAGTCTTGTGTTACCTCATGGTTAAAACTAATCCAGAGTGTTGCTAAATATGTCTGAAGCCACAAATAAAGTTGTTTTTGTGTCTGGCCCTTTTGGAAAGGTAGACTGACTTGTTTTTAGGACTAAACTGTATAGGGAAACCTGTTTTCACAAGTGAAATTTGGACCGACATTTTTCCTTTTGTTTTGCTGATGCTGTCTTACGTTACATACAGAATTTTTCAAAAAACAACCTCCTCTGGCTCCTGCAATGCAAACGAAAGCACCAAAAGGGTCTTAGTGTCACGTTGTGATTTATTCTTCCCTGTCACTCATAATTTTAGTGTTCTTACTGGCTTATCTGTGAGGGTAGTGTGCTCATGTCTTTTAAGGAGGTTGCCGCGTAAGCCGAAGGTGTCTGCAGTTACTTGTTCAGCTTTTAGCACAGAGGTATGGAAGCTAAGATGCTGCTGAGATAAGACATCACAGCTGTACCTGGAGGAAACTCGTGCAGACCAAACTTGGCCCTGTTTCCAGTTTTATTGAAGCCAGCCGCTGTGCAGCGTTCAACTCCCCAACCTGCAGTGCTTCATCCCAGCCGCGACCTGGGGAGCTGCTGTCTCCCAGGCACGCTATGGGAGGGCGCCCGGCGGCTGCTGCCGCAGTCGTTTGTGAGAGCAGGGTTAGCCTTGGGGGGGATCTGAGAAGAGGAGCATACACCGACATTGTCTTCAGGCCTGAGGCTGTTGTCCCAGTGTATGGTACAGACCAAGCAGTCAGGGCTTTGTGCGCTGTGTTTCAGTCAAGTGAATCATTTAAGGAGAAAACGGTAATATGAGGCATAACTGGAGGCACTGAGGCCAGCGGGGTGTGAGTTCAGTTGATTTATGTACATCTAAGATGCTGGCTGCAAGATGGGAGATAGTTTGCAAAATTTGGTGAAAGACTGAAAATTCCGGTCACAAAGTCATATTTTTCAACATTCAGACTCTGTGTTAATGCATTCTTTGTACAGCTTGCACCTCTAAAACACTGAAAGTCTTCCCCGACCCGAAAGTCTTTCAGCCTTTCCTTTTCAGATGCTGTGATACTAAGGTGAATTTCACCCTCGTTGGTCAAGACTTCCATGCCCAAAAATGCTTCTTTATCTTCTTATTTGTTCTGCTTCCTCTGGCTGCGGTGCTCTGAGGGAGGAAAAAAATATCCTTTTTATGGGTTACATTACTTATGCAGCAGGCATGAAACTGCAAACACCTGGTAGAGTTTCCCTTGTGTGAGCTGCAGCCTACCTCAGAGTGCTCTGCAAACATCTGAAACTCATTCTGTGCATCTCAGAGGCCCTCTCCATCACCGATTGCATATTTTTATGAGATTCATTATGGAGCAGCTGTGATTGATGCTGGTGATCACACAATGGAGGCTATTAATGTTGGAGATGTGGTCACTGTCATCCAGAAGACTAATTATTAAATTAAGGTAAATGCAACGTGTACCCCTCTTCCACACATGCGACGCCTGCTGTTGGCAGGAGCATCTGGGTGAGGCGATGCTTGCTGTAGGCATGGGGGTGGCTGGAGTGTTGGCTCACAAGGATGTTAATTTTGGCTAGTGAACTGAGAAGCAGAATATCTGAACGAATTGCTAAATGAATGTCAGATTTAAAATAACTAACCAAGAACTGACTGGACAGCAGAACAGATTGTGACTAGGCTGCTGCCTTCCTGTGCATATCCTGATGCATTTTCTGTGTGGTACCAGGGAAACCCCAACGCCTGGGCATTTTCCCATGTCGAGTAGGCTGCAGCCCTCGATCAAAAACAGGCGTGGGTGAGAGAAAATGAGTAACTGAAATCCTTTCTTGCTGACTGGCACCTTCAGTAGTTCTTGGTGTTCAGTCTCAGTGGCTGCTAAGCACTATGGTTTGTGTGAGGCTCCTGTGCTGATCAAGCAGAGCTCAGCGTAGTCGCAGCTTTTTGAACAGTGTCACTGGTGACAGACTGGCTGTAGAGCAGGGGTCTGAAAGCCACCACCACAGTGAACTTCATGCTGCTGCTGTATCGTGCTTCACAGTATTTCCCACTGAAAGCAACCTGCCCAGGTTGTTTCACCTCAGTGGAATTAACACTGTTTCACAGCTGATGGATCACCTTTCTCGAGGGAGAGCGGAGGACAGAAATGTCTTTCATTTTGACCACTTTGATCCGTCATTGATAGCTATCCTCCAGTCCTTCTTCCTTTTAATGAAGTAGATGTGGTTAAAAGACTGAGATATGAACGCAGAAGGTATTAATAAGGGAAAACAACTACTTTTTACTCTTTTTTTTTTTTTCTTAATAGTCCGACTCTGCTTGTCTTCTTGTTTCCTGCATTTTTTGTTCTCGAAAGTCAATGGCAAGAAGACCTGCAGATATAAAAACACAGTGATTCTTTACTTTGTATCTTGCTAAGAAATAATAAATCAAACAGATTCTTTCTAGGTTTATTGTTTCTACAAGTGGCAAAATTCTCCTTTCTTCATACCTGAGTGACTGTATTGAACTCAGTGCTGCTCACTGGTAGAGATGAGAGTTTAGCTCATATTTTATAAATGGATGAAGTATTTTACCAGGTTTTCCTTTTCTTCCTGTGTGAGTCAGTTACACAATACGTTCAGAGACTTGCTCCAGCTGGGACTTTGCACAGTAATCCACAGTACTCATATGCCAATCTCAAGTTTATCCTAGAAAGAATCTTTAAACAGTTATAAGTTCAACAGAACAGAAATTCAGGGTTCAATGTCAGAGAATTAATCCTTTTCCAGATGCAACAGAGTCTGGTCATTGTAGATGATCTCAGTTTATGCAGCTGAAAATGCAGCTGCATTTCCTTAAAGTGAAGCTGTGCTTAAATGTTATATGTGACTGAATTAAGGACCCAGTCCTCGGTACCTCTTTCGTGCAATAGCTGCACTGCGAGAGGTGACTGCAAACCAACACAGCGAACTTCTCTAACATAGGCAGAGCCCAATTATGGCAAGGCTGAGCAGCTCTTTGACATTTATACAAGGTGCACCTCTCCTTAGGTACAGAAGATTGTCATTATTTTTGGGTGGGAAATAGCTGGCAGACTGCTGAAGGAAGTCTGTGAGAGCCTTTCTTGCACAACGCAGCATGCAGCCTTGTGTTTTACATTTCTTGCAAGTGCAAGTGTTCGAGGACAAACTGGGAGAGAAGGAGCCTCAGCGTGCTATTTCTGCGTGTTTTTAAACACGCTGCATTTCTTTCTGTGCGTTCTGCGGTGCTTGTAACTTACAGAATTCTTCTGTATAGGTGATTTCATCCAGTAGCATTTGCATTTTGGTGGTAAGAGCCTAGTCACATTGGCGAGTGTACTCATGCAGAGTATTTAATATTTTTGTGACCTTAACATCGGGGGCATTTACTCTGGGCTCCATTATCTCCAAGGCTTTTCTCCCATCCTAAAACCATGCAGTCCTCTGTGGGGGTTGGATCTGTTCTTTTCATTAGCACTCTTCTGCTGGGACCTCGGAGGAGACGATGAGCTGGCTGAAGGAAGCCAGTGGGCCGTTGTCTCCTACCACTCCTGTACAGCCAGCCAAGCGGAGTTTCCAGCTAGGAATGAGTCATCCACCCTAGTGGAAGTACTGGCACTAGCACCTTGCAGCTTTTTGAGGTACAACCTGAAGAACCTTGTTTTGAGGGCGCTCAACCTTGAAGAAATGTATTGTACCCTGAAGAGCTAATGGAAGCAGTGGCTGGCCAAAAGCAGCGTCCAGCTCTGAAACCCTCTGGGTTTGCCAGGTAACGTCCTTTGAGTTGTCCTGTTAATGCCACTGTGGTTCTTGGTTGCAGCTGGTTTGGGAGGGTTGTGCATGAGTTAGAAGTGCAGGCGGTGTGGACAGAAGGGACAGGAGAGAGGCGGCCCCAGGCAGAGGACAGGGCTGCAGTCCCGTGCAGGGCTGGCTCTGAAGGCACCTCCCCGTCACCACACAGGCAACGTGGCACTGCCCCTGCACTCTCCAGCCACACTTCACAGGAAACCCAGACCATGCTTCCAGAACCTCCAGAGCTGAGTGTGCGTGTTTTCTAACCTCATTACATTTGAGAAACGATTGCTTTAACTATGTGAGATGAGATCATATCCATTGCGAATGGACAGGGAAACTTCTTTTATCCTAGCAACCAGATGCTTGAAAAGAGTTCTCTTTCAGTCATCCTTTCAAAAACCCTGCGTGATCTCATACGTTTGCGTCTCTTCAACTTAGCTGCGTGCTTTTTAACATGTTTCATTTAGGTTTATCTTACAGTATATGATTCAAAGGGAAATGCAGCATGGAGCAGCTGCAGATAGCCTAGTGAGGCCTGATGGCATGCGCTGCCGTGTGCCTCAAAGGGTCACGTTGAGTTTGAAGTGAGAGTCATGCTCCTCACGGCAGAGATGAAGTTCAGTTATGGCAAAACCTTCTCCTCGTTCCAGTGGGCCTAAGATAAGGATGCCCAGAGTGAGGCATGCAAATCAGCTTTATCCGAAGCCTGAACTTAAGAGAAGATGACTCAGGGAGAAGCGAAGGCGAGTGCATACCAGCACGTATGAAAATTTTGATTGTATCAGTCCTGAGTTTTGCTCTAGCCTCCTCTGTTTTTGTAGTTCTAAGGCAGAGAGCTCTGCTGCTTCTGTATGTGTGTTTACTGTGTCCTAGAGCCTGTGAGCATGCTGGATGCTGTGGGTGAACACCCCCACCCAGCAATACATCCCCATTCTGCTGCTGAAAAGTGAAACCTAGTAATAAGGCCAATGCCAGTGATCTCTCTCCACTCCATATTTAAGGGGAAGAATATTGGTGGTATTTTGTTCTTGGTAGTGATCAGTTAGCTTTTTTTTTTTTTTTTTTAAATCTGAAGATGAGGGTATATAAACACAGCTTTTTTTTCTGTATTTGCTTGTCCGTGGGTGTTCAGCCAGAGACTGTCATAGCTACGATTCCTCTCATGCTCTTCCTATTTAATCTTCATTGTAAAAGCCATGGTGTTCTGTAGAAGAAGACAGAAATCACATGGCAATGTGTGTATGCACAACTGCTTTGTATTGTGTGCAGTGCCCTGTGTTTAACACTGGACCATAAGTGGTCAATTTACCTCTCGATCTGTTATTCTAGGCTTCTACTGATGTCACTCTGCTGTGATGTCTCGCAGTTCAGAGAAGCATCCATTATTTATTTTTATTCCCCCGAGAGGTGTGGGGCCCCAGGCCTCATTCAGTACGTATCAGCAGGCCCCGCAGTGAGCACAGCATTGTTGATTCTGTTGCACTCTCACTCGCGGGCTGTTAGGAGAGCAAGAACTGGGTGAACGTTTTGCAGAGGTTGAGACTGATCTTCAAACCATGGGATGCAGTGGTACTGTTGTCTCCATCTTACAGATGAGGAGAGGAGGACAGGGATAGAAAAAGCAGTCAGAGGCATGTTCTGATTTGGGACACTGAGCTTCAAGAGCTCTTATCAACTTTATAAAAGTTTGAATATTTAATGCTCGGCTCTGGTTTGCTTTCTCAGTGCTTCACTGACGTGACCCCCACGCAGACTTTGTCGCATCCTGACTGGGTGCCCATTGTGACTGCTTGTAGCACCTCTGATGACATCTGGGCTCTCCAGCCAACTCAGAGAGAGATGGGCTCTTCCAAGGAGGGAATCACCAGGTCCGCGTGAGGAGTCCACCTTCGGAAGAGGTGACAGAGTACATACTTCTCTCCATGGTCTGTGAAGGGAGCAGGGATGTACAGTGTTGTGTACAGACAGAGAAACATAAAGGCATTTCTGAAGAATGAAGAGCAGCTAACGCAGAGCAGAACTCTGCTGCTCTGAAATTGAACTTGAGATGTTCTTCGGAAGGGTTTTATAAGAAGCAGGTAGAGGTTCGTGTTAAGTGTTCAGAAGAACACTGCTCAGATCTTTATTGCTGGCTAGTTGCCGGAACTTGCTGGATACAAACCTAGGGATGTCTGTACAGCGGTAGGATGGCTGCATTTCTGCGTGGGTATGTGTAAATATTTTTAGTGCCTGTGCTCTCATTACTGGCGGTGTTGCTTTTTAACTGTCAGCCATGAAATTTAGTTCTACTCCTTCTTCCTTGGTTTACTTTTCAACAAGTGTTCCACTCAGGCAGTGGCCTACACAGGTTATGGGCAACCAGTCGAGCAGCTCACCAGAAGCTGATCTGATTTCTTGACTGACACGTGCTGCTGGCTGTTCCCTCCATGTCAGAGGTCTAGGATGTTGCCTTTTCTTCCCAGTAATTTTCAGTCAGTTGTGTTCTGTCAGGTCATTTGCTTTCTGCAGTAGATGGGATCGCAGTCCTTGTTCCTTTGAGACTGAAATCTGCTCAACTTTTGGGCGGTGGGTCGCCAGAATTGCGGCTCTTGCAGCTTTATCCATGGCTTCGTTGCTTGGTTTGTTGGTTGTGCCTTTTCCCCATTGTTTTCCAACTAGCGTGCTCTCTTACTGGGCGGGCTGTACACACGTTGCCTAACACAACCTGGTGGCTGGGTGAATTCCTTTAGCTAGACAGTGAGTCTGTGGTTCTGTTGCAGTTTGTCCATTCATAAGGAAGAAGGCAAGTAACTGCAGCAGTGGAGGGGTGATGCATGCTGTTGTCCTGCAGAGGAGGTGGCATGTTGAAGTGGCAAATCTCAGCAGAGAACTGAGAGTGAAGAAGTGTCTCTTCCCTTCCTGCTCCTCTCTTCTCTCCCAGGTGGTCTGGGAACTGAAGGTGGAAATGTTGGTGCTGGCATGCCTCAGGAACAGTCCCGGTGTCTGTAACTTGCCAACAGCTAAGTGCAACTTACAGAGAAATGCACACACAGCTGTATCCGCAGCGGTTATCTTCCACCATGCCAGTCCAGGCACTGCCTTCAAGTCTGTTATGCTTCAGTTTCTCACTCCTTTTCATTCCCAGATTATCTCGTTAAGGCTTAGACATGAGATTCATTCCTACTCTGCCCCTTGTTAAACCTTTAAGGAGATTCCATCTGACTTCAGAGGGATGCTTCAGAGCATCTTTTCGGAGGGGTGACCTTTTTGTAGAGCTAGTGAACAGATCAGATCAATGTTTTCTGGCTCAGTGGAGAGGATGCAGGTAGTGCATCTGAAGTTGCCTCCAGAATACTCTAGATCTTGGGGAAGTTTATTCAGAATTAAGAATTAACTGTTCATTTGTGACCAGAGGAACTGTAGACACGTCCTTCCAAAATCTCGCATTTACTTCAGATATCTTCAGTTAGCATCTAGAAACTCTTGCCATTACTAGGCACACAGCAGTTCTTGCTAATCTCTTACAGAGGTAAAGGAACAATTTGTTAAAAAAAAAAACTTTTAAAAGCATTTACCTGGAAGTATTATAGCACTGAAGGTTTAAAGCACACTCAGGAACACTCTGAGTCCTCTGCACACCGAAGCAAGGTATCTGTGCCAGTGGTGTTCCTGCCTGCAGTGTATAACTGCTCTGCTTTGCTGATACTTGTGACAGGAAGAATTACCACTTAGCAAAGCGCTTTGCTGATTTGCTTTGTGCAAACAGAGAAGACAGAGCTCACATTCTTAAATTATTTATCAATAAACAAGGATTTTTTTTAATTATTAATGAATTTAGTAATAGCAGTCTGCTGCGTGGTTAAACAAGGCAAAACCAAAGTGCTGCCCTTGGATGCAAACGGGAGCAGAATTACTGAAGGTGCTTGATGTTGCTCTCTTCCATTTGAGCAAAACCCATAGCCCTGAGAGCTCTTACAACTGATTTAACATCAGTGGGACAGCTGACGGTGGGAAAGCTGCCCATTCACAGAGGGGAGGAAGTTCAGAACTGCAACCCAGGAGAGGAGAATCTGCTCCCAGCTCTTCAAAACTTTCTACAGAGTTTACAAACATTCTGTGTGTGGCCAGTGAGTCCCCTCAAAATCCATGGACTTAAAAAAAAGCTTTTTTGATGATTCCAGTGGGCTACTGAGCTGGCTCTGTATCATTAGAGCACTACTACTAGTTAAAAAACATCATCCATGGGAAACAGTAAGTGCTCGTTTAGAAATCATTTTCCTTTATAGAAGTCTCAGGCTGCAGCCTTAAATACAAATTTCATTAACAAAGATGATAAAATAATACAGTAAGATACCTTTTTTTTTTTTTTTTTTTTTCCAGAATTCTCAGAGTAATAAAAAGAAAAGGGGGCAAAAGTGCTTTAAATGTATTAACGTTTTTTTTTAAAACTCTGCAAGCCTTTGTTCTCAAGAAAGAAAACTGCTGTTTCACTTCCCTGAAGCCATTGGTAATATGATGCAAAAACATCAGAGAAAATCTAATCCAAGATAGGTGCAGTCCCCAAGGGAACATGCTCTTCTTTGTTTTATATTTCCATTGGAAATCTGGGAGATTTTGCATGCAAACATCTTATTTCATGGAGCTGCTTCTCAAATTGAGAGATTAAATCTAGCACAGTATAAAGGGCTTTTCAATAAAGTGGGTTGCAGAGTCTTCTGTTTACAGAAAATTGATGCATCATCTGATATGTCTGAAATTGCTAACTTCCATTTCAGTAAAGCTGCAGGAATTTCAGCCGGCCCATTATCTAATCAAGAAAAATATTCCCTTAGCATCTTGTCTTAAGGTGGCTGGCTGGAAGCAGCGTTGGGCTGCTATATATCACGATCCATTACAGCTGCAAAGTGGGCTGATTTTCTTGGGAAAGTCATATTTGCAGAACTATCCATCATCCACAGAGTGTTCAAAAATGCCTCGAAAACTGCAAAACAGCTATTAAATCCTAACTCTGTTTTGGTGTTTCTAACCCTCTCTTTTCATACGCCATCAAAATTTTTGCATTTAAGGTAAATGATCAGTATTGTTGAGTGAATGGTGACAGAACTCGCTGCAGTAACGATACTCAGCGTGGGCCACAGGCAGTTTTTCCATCCTGGGAGCTTCATCTCTTGCTGAGTAAGAAGGATATGAAAGCTTGAGTTAACAGTGCTCACCTTTTCTGTGGGACTTTCCATGAGCAGACCTCAAAGGGCTTCACTGATGAGTTAAGAAAAGGCGCACATCTGCTGAGCATCCTTCCGCCCCTCGCACCGCTGCTTTCCTTTCCGTTCCTCCCCTTGTGATCTTGTGCAGAAGCGCAGCTCTCGTGCACTCGCAGAGCAGGGCTGTTGATTCTCTTCCATGCTGGATGGGGCTTCACCATGCGCTGAGGCAAGAAAATAGCCCCATGCCCTGCCCTTTCTGCATGAGTCTCTCTCTGAAGCAGATGCATGAGCCACAGCGATACTGTGCAGGACACCTCCCGGTGCAGAACAAAGCTCTTCTGTCAGCCCCTTGCAGACAGGCAGACTGCACCAGCAGCGTGGGGAGACGCTGAAGAGCTGGCTGGGCCTGCAGGAGGCTGGTACTCAGCAGATCTGATCTGTGCTCTGTGGTGCAGAGGCACTGGAAACCACCCAGACCCTTCCTGGCCCTTTCTCTTCTCTCTGTCCCCTCATCTTTCCACCTAAAAGTTTTTTTCATGACTTCTGGAGAGGTCAGGGGACATCTGACGGTGCAGGCAACAGGAGGTGTTTCAGGTGTCCATTCAGGTACATGCAGGAATGGCTGGAAAACAGCTTCAAACCCTCACCCCATCTGAACAGGGGATGGAGAAAAACCTGTGCTCTGCAAGTCGTCCCTGTCAGCTAGTCCTCTAAGGCTTACAGCCAGGACTGGCTTCAGGCTGTCCCCTCTTCTGCCAGCCCTGTTGGCAGCCCGTTTCCCATCCCACTGGAGGCTGCTGATGCTTCATCCCCTCAAGGAGAAGGGCAAAGACATGTCCTTTCCAGTGCAACACCACCAGTGTATTTGAAAAGTTTCACAAGTTAAATCATTTTCAGGTAAAGGAATGGATGCTGGAAGCATTTTGGCAGATTATCGCTTTGTATTCATTGTGGGAAAAGGGATTAGGGATTGATTACTGCCCCAGATCCTTGTCAGCTCCATTGGGAGCATCATCCAGGCCCTGAAACCAGTTCAGCGGGCTGCCCAGTAAGGCCAGACTTCAGACTGGGTTGTGCAGTCGCTCAGGCTCAGTTTTATTCAGTTGGAAAGGTGGGCCTGATGCAGAGGCTTCACCCATGTCATTGGGCATCACAGCAACCCCAGGGGAGGTGGGAAGAGAAAATCCCAGCTGGGTCCCTCCCTGGCAGATCACTGTTTCAGTGACCGTTAACTTATGGCATTGATCTCTTTTTTTTTTTTTTTTTTTCCTCTTTTCTCTTTTTTTGGTGAAAGTGTCAAATACATAAGGGAGGACTGTGACCACCACCACCTCACACGCCATGGGATTTGATCCTCGAAGGAGATGGAAGTGATCCATGATGAGCTGCCCTGGAACCCGTCACCACCCTGAGGAGGAGTCAGCCTCATCAACTGGGAGGTAGCACTGGAGGCTGGGAATGGAGGATAAGATAGGAATGGAAGCCTGCAGCTGGGGAACAGAGGGTAGAGATTACTTTTTTATTATTTTATTTTAAACATATGTATTAATCATGGCTCAAAGCAGGGATGGCAATGGGAAACTGCAGCTGGAAAGGGTAAGGCAGGAGGAGGAGATGATTTTTCTTTCAGACATAAATTATGTATTAATTGTGGCATGAAGGAGGGGTCATTGTGGGAATCTGTGGCATGGAGAGGACAAAAAGGAAAGATGATTTCAATTGCAAGTATATTTATTAAAGCATAACTCAAAACAGGGCCTGGGTGGGAGTCTGCAGCTGGAAATCATAGGGCAAAGGGAAATATTGCTTGGGGGGGCAGTATTTTAAACACACACGAATAAGTTCTTAGCTCAAAGCAGGCAGTAGGGTGGGAATTTGCAGTTCTAGGATGGCAACTTGAGGAGGGGATCTTCAAGCTTCTTCAGGCATGTTCAGAGCTGGTGAAGGCTGCTGAGCAGATTTTCCTGGAGCTCCCAGAGATGGGTAGTTCAGGGCTCCCCAGCCTTCTCCCAGCAACCCAGATGTGACGGGCTCCAGAGGGAGCGAGGCACCTGGCTCTGAAGGTTGTGTCCTCTGCGTGGCGAGTTTTGCTCGGGGATGGCTGCAGCCATCATAACCCAGTGGCCTGTGTGCCTTGTCCTTGGCCCCTACTGCCTTGGCAGGTCACTATCACTCATGCTGGAGATGCCTGAGCTCCAAGGCCGTGGGCTCTCACTATGGGTGCTGCCCACATGCAGACGGCCAGACGGGGCCAGCTGGGAGCAGGGCTGTGCGCTGCGTGCGCCTGCTCTTGTCTAGGCAGCAGAAACAGTCACTCCTCCGGAATTAGCCTAAAGGAGTGGGCTGCCGTGCTTTGGAAAACTGTTCTGCTAGAGAAGGAGGATCTTTGTTTCAGATGGTGCACAGTGGTGGTTAGAAAGAGAGCTCTGATCCCATGGAAACGTCACAAAAGCGCTCCTGACAGTTCATATTCCCGTAACCTAGAGAAAACAGCCCTTTCCCGATCTCTGGTCTGAAGTCATGTGGCTGGCCAGCATGGTTTGTGTTACACTCTGAGCAGGAACGTTGCAGCTTCCACAGATTGATTCATTCGAAAGTCGCTAAACACCCTGGCTTTTCTCAGTGCATCATTATAAAACCACCTGCGCTAACTTCCCCGTAACAAACTGTGAAGACTGGTAGAGCACTCAGTGAGCTTCATAACCCAATTTTAACTCTGTTGGTTAGCTTGACTGATTGTTTCTTGGCTCCAAAGGGTAAAAGATAAAGAAACGTTTGATTCTAGGCTCTGCTTCACATGCTTTTCGGGAGAATATCAGTGCCTGTCTCCCTCCTGGCTTTGCAGATCATGAGACTGCAGCTGTGCTGCTGCTTCCTTTTGAAATTCCCACGAATGCAAGCCCTCTTTATGCCTTCCGAGTCACTGTGTGCGTATTTGTGCATGTATGTATATTAAAACATCGGTTTTGTTCTTAGTGAGATAGCAGGTTTTGGGGGGTTAAGTGTAGTTGATGGCTGTCTTGCTCTGTGTCCTCTAGATCTCAGGTTGCTTTTGTCCCAGTCATCAGCTCGTTCTTTGCCTGTGTTAGTCCTTGAGCTCAAAGTGGAATGAACTATCTGCAGTTTCTGTGCCCAGCTCACAGCTCAGCCCTCAGCCCTGTGTCAGTTACCTTCAAAAGCTCGTCCTTCCCTTCTCCACCTGTCTGAGCAGGCAGAACTCAGGCAGCTTCGTAAACTCAGGATATGGCAACAGCCGTGCTGTGTCTCGGGGTATCAGAGTCCCTGTTTAAAATTTCCAAATCTTCCCAAAATTGCCACAAGCACATAACAGTTTAAGCCTAAGTTCTTGAAGCTATTTTATGCCTTGAGAGTCAGTAAGAATTGCCAGAAGTGATAAACTGACTTTCTCTTGTCCCGTGCTTTCCTTGTTCTTCTTAAAGAAGGGTTTCTTGTCATTTTAGATTTCAGCCATAAGCTTGTTTTATTGCCTCTTTGCAATGTGAGACCAACAGGAAAAAATGTTCTTTTAGTTTGCTTAAGATCAGGTCAGCTGTGAAAACTCCAGAAAATCAGACAAGTGTTGCTTGAATTTCAGCCTTTAGAAATATTTACTTTCTATTGCAGATTCTCTAGTACTACTGTGTCTACTCATTCTATCATCAGACAAATTTCCTACTTTTACCTTCCTGCCTCCTCCAAATTGACACATCTGGTTTCATATAGTCATATGTGGAAGTCAGCAGAGTAAGAAAACAAATGAGAAAGCATTCGGAGTATAACCTAGTTGTTGAGTGGCTGCAAAGAACTTCATCTGGCCACCGCTGTAAAAGATAACCAAAAAAAATTTTACAAATATATTAACAACAAGAGGAGGGCCAAGGAGAATTTCCATTCTTTATTGGATGTGGCAGGGGACACTGCCATCAAGGACAAGGAAGGGGCTGAGGTTCTCAATGCTCTCTTCTGTCTGTAATAGTCAGACTGGTCTTCCTCAGGGTACTCAGCCCCCTGGCCTGGAATTCAGGCATGGGGAGCAGAATAAACCCCCCACAATTCAGGAGGAAACAGCCAGGGACTGCTACTCCACCCGGACTGTCACAAGTCCATGGGGCCAGATGGGATCCACCCAAGGGTACTGAAGGAGCTGGCGGAAGTGCTTGCCAAGTCACTCACTGTCATTTATCAGCAGTCCTGGTCAACTGGGGAGGTCCCAGACAACTGGAAGCTTGCCAGCGTGATGCCCACCTACATGAAGAGCTAGAAGGAGGATCCAGGGAACTACAGGCCTGTCAGCCTGACCTCGGTATTGGGGAAGGTTATGGAGCAGATCATCTTGAGTGCGATCACACGGCATGTGAGGGACAGCTGGGGGATCAGGCCTAGCCCCTAGCCAGGATGGGTTCATGGTCCTGCCTGACCAACCTCATCTCATGTGACCAGGTGACCCACCTGGTGGATGAGGGAAAGGCTGTGGATGTAGTCTGCCTAGACTGCAGTAAAGCCTTTGACTCTGTCTCCCACAGCATTCTCCTGGAGAAGCTGGCAGCCCATGGCTTGGACAGGTACACTCTTCGATGGGTGTAAAACTGGCTGGATGGCCGGGCCCAGAGGGTGGTGGTGAATGGAGTTGAATCTAGCTGGTGATCTGTTATGAGTGGTGCTCCCCAGGGGTCACTACTGGGGCTGGTCCTCTTTAACATCTTTATTGATCTAGATGAAGGCATTGAGGGCACCCTCAGTAAGTCTGCAGACGACAACAAGTTGGGAGGAAGTGTTGATCTGCCTGAAGGAAGGAAGGCTCTACAGAGGGATGTGGACAGGCCGGATCGATGGGCTGATGCTAACTGCGTGAGGTTCAACAAGACCTGCACTTCGGTCACAACAACCCCACGCAATGCTACAGGCTTGGGCCAGAGTGGCTGGAAAGCTGTGCAGAGGAAAAGGACCTGGGGGTGCTAGTTGACAACCAGCTGACCACGAGCCAGCAGTGTGCCCAGGTGGCCAAAAAAGCAGCGGCATCCTGGCTTGCATTAGGAATAGTGTGGCCAGCAGGAACAGGGAGGTGATCGTTGCCCTGTACTCGGCATTGGTGAGGCCGCACCTCAGGTGCTGTGTTCAGTTTTGGACCCCTCACTGCAAGAAGGACATTGAGGCCCTGGAGTGTGTCCAAAGAAGGGCAATGAAGCTGGTGAAGGGCCTGGACCACAAGGCTGATGGGGAGCAGCTGAGGAGCTGGGGCTGTTCAGTCTGGAGCGGAGGAGGCTCAGGGGAGACCTTATCTACAACTACCTGAAAGGAGGCTGTAGTGAGGTGGGGGTCAGCCTCTTCTCCCAGGAACAGGACAGGAGGGAACAGCCTCAAGCTGTGCCAGGGGAGGTTCAGGCTGGATATTAGGAACAGCTTCTCTGAGAGAGTGGTCAGGCATCGGAACAGGCTGCCCAGGGAGGTGGTGGAGTCTCCATCTCTGGAGGTGTTCAAGAAACGTGCAAGTGTGGCACTGAGGGGCATGGTTTAGTGGGCATAGAGGTGGTGGATTGACAGTTGGACTAGGTGATCTTAGAGGTCTCTTCCAGCAAGTGAGTCTACGAGTCTATGAGTCTAAGATTCTATGAACTATAAACTGTCACAGTTGATGGTGGGAGTTTTTCAAAGGTTGAGAGTCCATGGATTATTACAAGAAGTTCACGAGGATTTTTGATGGTGAATGGTCGAGAAACACTTCCCTACACGATTGCTTCAGGCACTTCTGATTGAGATGTATGCATGGCTTACTGCTTGAGTGTTGTTTGGAGATGTCTTGGGGGTGATTCCTTTTTCATTCATGTCTTCTGTGTAGCTCTGAGTCAGGATGCTCCTGGTTCATAAGTTTTGTTACTGATAATAGTAGAGAGAAATTTAAAGAGCATGTATTTTCACTTGTGAGTCCATGATATCTGGTGCTCAGAAGACAGTTAAACAGCTGAATTTGGCTCAGATCAGCAGATGCCCATGTGGGATAGGTCAGTAAGTCAACTGCTGCTGAAATAGATACCAGCCACTTGTGGGGGTTGCAAGTGTACTTACCCTGTGAAAAAATTCTGAGTTGAAAAAAAAAAAAAAAACTAATTTCAGACTGAGATGAAAAATCTTGAGTATTTTATTTGATCACTCAATATATTCAAATCATTTTTTTTTTATTACAGATTAATATACATTTTGAAAGGTCATTTTACATTGGAAATCGCAGTTTTCCTTTAAAACTGTTAAAAATACTGTATTTTTGTAACTTCAGAACTTTTTTCCAAATTTTGTCAGTGAGAAATCTTTTTTCCATAAAAACATCAACATTCTAGTTAATAAATGCATTTGCTAATGAAAATTTTCCAATGTTCCTAGTAGCCAGTGCTTTCTGAAATTCAGCTTTTGAGAATGCTCAGGATGCTAAAGAAAAGAGGCAGCTTATCTGGAATTACGGTTTCTTTCTTGTCCCTGTAATAGGTTTTTTCTGTAAAAGCAAGCGTTTATAGTGAATACTACACCTTTCTCTTGAATTTGATGTTTGCCTTCAGTTCTTTTCCCATTTCTAGGTACAACTCCAAGGTAAAACGTATTTTCACTTTTGTAAGACAGCAAGCATTGCACAAATAGACAAGTTGAACTGTGCTGTCCCCTACATTTCAAAAAACAATGAGCCTTTAGCTCCCAGCTAAGTCATGACAATCATAGCTCACACTGTTGCAATTTACACCTTCTTACATCTTCCCGTGGTTCTCTTTATCGTCCTTTCTCAGTTCAGTCATGTTGAGTGTTGAATCTCCCCGTTCCCCGGGCTGCCAGGCTTTGAAGCCTCGCAGTCCTCCAGCTTCTGCTCCTGCAGTACTCATCTCAAACCTTTGCTGATCGCGCTCTCCGTTTGATACTTCCCAGGGCTGCAGGCTGCCTACTGATAGCTTCTCTTTCAAATCCTCTCCTCAACTTCTGCTGCATTTCGCTCAGGGTCGAATTCATTCATGTCTAAGTTGCTTCAACTCAAAGATTTTAGAGATGTCAGGAGCTAGAACCTGATCTTTTAGACGAAGGTAGTTGTGTAAAACACGGTACTCGATCCATAAGGAAAGCAAATGGTGGCAAAAATTGCATTCACCCACCTCCCCCCCAACAGAAGCGTTACCGCTTTGCAGCATTGTCTACCCGAGGAGCACACATGAGATCTAGGCTTCCAAGTAAGAGTGAGAATCAGACCAGCAGATGACATTGGACATGGGAAATAATGGGGAAGATGCAGCATACAGTTCTGGAGTGTTAGCAATGCAAACATTTCTTTCATGGTGATGCTTACAGACAATTAACCCTGGAGAGAGCGCGCTGTGAACGTAATGCAAAGCTCGTGTAGGACTAATACACTGAAATATTTGCTTCCTGTCCCCAGAATTGCACAAGGCAAGCACTGTGCTTATCACCTCTCTATCTCATAGAAGCTTGCCAGATTGCCAGCACAAACAGCAACACAGGAAAAGGTAGGTGTACACAAGAAGCTCTTGGTGCACATCCAAACAAAAGAAGGAATCCAGGGCAAAGAAGCATGAATGTTAATAATCTTGCCAGAGATCCTTTCTTCAAGGCTAATAGTTCAGTAACCTGCTTTGATGTATGACTTGAATATATCACAGCATCTGTATGCCTCCAGCACCTCCCCTAATGCAGCCAGAATTAATTAGTAAGCAGGAGTGGGAAGGAGCAGATGACCCTGTATGATGCAGATCAGTTTGTTCTTACTGGTAATGCGCCGCCACCAATAATCTAAGCAGAATTTTAATAAAGCACACGTAGCAGCTGGTTCCCAGTAGCCAAGAGTCTGGTAGACTTCACGCCCTGTAGCCTTTAATTATTCATCTCTATGAACAACAAAACCCAGAGATGCCTAAGGTGCTGAACAAATCCCTTGACCTGCTCAGACAAGAGATGAATGTCCACTGGATTCATTCTCCTACTTACCAGTTGTTTTCATTACTCCAAATCTAATTAAATTTTGTTTGCGCTGAGGGATAGCACTATCCAGCAAGTGATCACATCAGCAACGCAGGGAATTCAGCTGGGTTTAATCTAAATGGTTTCAAGGAAGAAGTTTGGTTTTCCTTGCACTGCTAGAATTAGTGGAAGCTGAAACGTAACAACCGTTGCCCCCCTCAGCTGCAATCTCTGCAACCGTAAGCTGAGGTCGAGGCAAGTTCTCAGTGCCTGTTGCTTTTTCTGCCTCTGAATGGGATGTAACCGGCAGTTTGTCTGAGAGACAGAAAATCCTCTTAATTGTTTTACAGTTTCGCTGTTCTGGGGATGGCAGAAATATATCCACTATCAGCCGAAGATAGTTTGAAGGGAAAGGCACTCATTCTGTGCATGCAGTCGTGGACCACGTTTATATTTGTGTAAGTGGTATCACCACCGTGCAGAGATGAACAGGAGAACAACTGAGTACCCTTAAAGTCAGTTTGCCCTGTCTAAAGCAGGCTAAGGAGGCACTCTTTGAGGTCAAAGCTGTCACTGAAGGAATAAAACTAATTCCCCAGGCTGAACCCAGTGAGTGGGGTTATACTGGGGTGAATTTGGGCCATTATTTTTAATTGTTTCCAAATGTGCCTCTGCCCAGCGAACTCTCTTGATAAAAATAAAGGACTCCAGTGAACTCCTCAGGCAGCATCAACATCCAGGGTGCTGCTAAACTGTGTCTCCTGGTGGAACCTCAGCTCTCTGTCTCCACAAGCACAGGCACGTGTAGGTAAAGGCTGGCCCCAAGGGAATACCTGACCAGAAGGGCAGAGCAGTGCTGCAGTCACACGGCTCATCCCGGGACTGCGTGGGGCGGCCGCGGTGCGCAGCCAAGTTCATCCTGTCACCAGCTGAACCTTCCTGCCAGCCTTGCTTGGCCCAGCACCCTTCAGAGCTGGAGTCACGAAGGGGCCTTTTGTAGGATGCTAGGTTTCAGCGGCCTGGTCACCTCTGTTGTTTGTGGAGCTTAAGTCACCGTGTCTGAACTGCATTTCCTTCCTGTGTCACATGGATTTCCTCTCTCATACTATGTTGGTGGGATAGGGAGAAAGAGCCTTGGGGCTGTACGGAGCAAGGATTAGGAAAGTGCCAGCCCCAGGCAAAACTTGCATGTAGTTGTGCCCAAGATCTTGCTTGTGATTTGGTTTCTCAAGTTTGAGATCTCTTGACCACACCTGAGCCGAGGCTTGGCTGAACTTCCCACTTTGTATTCTGTTGCATTTTGCCATGGGATCCTCTCTAGGCCTGTCTGAACAGGCTCCTCTCTTTCTTTCCTATAAACAACAGGAAAAAATACTGAGGCAATTTGTCTTTATTTGGGATTGCAGTGAAAAGGGTGCGGTAAGGTACCATTGTCCTCATCAGCCATAACCTGAGTTTGACAACGTCAGATAGACCTTACATGAAATTCTGTGGGGCAAAGTAAGAGAAAATGCTTGGCTGCATACATGCCATACACGTCAGGCAAACAGAGCAGGAACAGAAGTGTTTGTTTTGTTCCAACTAACTGCAATTCCTGGTCCCACAGGTCTCTGAAATGCTCTTCTGATGCTGCAAACTCTCACGTGGTCTGAAATCTTGTACACCTAAGCCCCTAAGCTCAAATACTAACAGACATGAAGTAGCAAAGTAGTTCTGAGCGTACACGCAGTTCTGAGCATACACAGGCAGGTGGGCTGTGGAATGTGGGGAGCTGATTCTGTCCAGTCACTTTTCAGAACTGAGTAGCCCCAAATGAAAACTGAGGAGAGGAGGGGGATCAGTCACCATTATAGCACAATTCGTGTTACTCAACGTTTTACTCTTCTTACTGACTGCAACCTTCAGCACACTTTCTTTAACCAATGCCCACAGAAGGGGCCTTAGCCAATTTGGAATCTCGCATGAGCTTTTTACTAAGCATCTGTTTTCTCTGCAAATTTGTGTTCACTCGTATTTACTTCAGACAAAATCAGGAGTAACTGACAATTTCAATCAGCATCAGGCAGTCCAGATCAGATTGTGAGGCATACACAGCCTGATGCCTCTCAAGTGTTTCTTTAGAAGGCGTTACAGGTAACAGGTACAGCCTGCACTCAACACAGAAGGCTCAGGACACGTGTAGGTGAGGCACTGGAGCATGTTACTCAGGGAGGAACAGCCAGCTCCAGCTTCAGAGCTACTGCGGCAGTCAGGGCTTGCAGAAAGACAGGCCATACAAACACGAGTTTGTTCCTGAGCAGAAGCAGCTCTGTAGTTTTTGAAATTGGCCTGATAAACATCTCGTGGTGTCATGCCGTACCGTGTTAGCTTCCACTTGCCAATCCTGTTCTCCGTCATAAAGAACTAACTGCCTTGCAGAATTTATTTGGGTTTCTAACTGAGATAGGGAGAAAGAAGAGTGATCAAAATAAAGCGCGGGAGGCAAGAGTGTTACCAAGAGCGATGTAAGCTGTCAGTGTTTGCGGTGATGTCCCACGGCACATCAAAGATATTGATGGCATAGGAAACAGTACTAGAGATTTGTTGGTCTGTGTTATATCAAGTCATGAGTTTCGCTTATTCTTTTCTAGAACATCAGGAAGATGGACAAGTCCTAACTAGACAAAGGATGAAGAGGGGGCTGGAGTCCCTGAAGGTCCCTGTGCCCAAAGGGAGCTGTTCTATCTGGCAAGCAAAGTGGCACCAGGGAGCCATCCTCAGCAAAGGGGCCCTCGGCACCCCCACCCTTCCTCCTCCTCCAAAACTGGGACAATTTTGAGGCCATAGGCCCCTGCTGCCAACACTGCCATATTTTGTTCACCATGGGACAGTGAGAATCACATTGCAGTGGCCTCCTTATGTCATGAGCCACCTCACTGCCTTCTGTTCTGAGCCCTAATGTGTAGGGAGACCCTGTGGACAGAACACCAGTTTCTCAGGGAGTAGAGACTCGGACTCCAAGAGCAGACCACCATTACAGACTGTCTGCCCACCCTCATGTGGGCCGCATGGAGAAGGTTCCTCAAACGGAGGAGGATGATTATTCCACATCTTCTTGAGAGGCAGCTACAGGGGAGGCTCCAAACCATCGAGCCAATGGATGTGGAACCGTCTGAGAGCGATGGAGAGCCCACGGAGGTGGATCCGCCTCTGGAAGAGGAGCCAATGGAATTGGGTCCACCTCCATCAGGGCACCAATACCATCAACCCATCGCTCTCAGGCTGCATGGAAAGAGACACAGGCCCCACCCCTACCATCTCAGGGGTGCGGGGGCCCATCCAGCTCCCCCCAAATGGCCTCCTCAATGCCAGCAGTGACCATCCTGTCCCATGAGTTTCCCATTAGCAGGGAGAGCCCCTAACTGTTCCATGGGCTCATACGGGACATTCATGTCCTGGCAATTCTTCTTTTGAGAGCCAAGGGGGCTATGAGCCCTTCCTTCCTGTCCCCCACCCTTGTCCGTCCCAAAGACCTGGTTTCTCTCTGCACTAAGTCCTGAGGAAGAGGAGCTGACAGAGGCTAGCGTCCTCTCAGCTGCTGTGCCAGGGCAGCCCAAGGAGAGACCCAAGCTCCCTGGGGCCTTGAGGAGGTGTCAAAGAAGTTACACAGCAATCATTTAAAAATACATATATAAAATAATAAAAACACATTAAAATAAAAAAGCATTTAGCGATGTTCTTTTTTTGGAAATCCAGAGTCTGTGTGAATTCCTGCATCCCCTCCTGGTCTCCCCAGCACGGAAAGACATTGCCATGTGGGGTGAGGGCCCAGCCCAGGGCCTCAGGGCTGGGGAGGGCCCAGGGCACCTGGCATCCCAGGGCAGGCTGAGGGAGCTGCCCTCCGTCAGCGTGAAGGACAGAAGTGATTGTCACCTTATGCACAGCCCTGGGGAGACTGCACCTTGAGTGCTGTGCTGAGGTCTTCTCATCTGAGCTACTCAGGCTGCAGGGCTATCTCTGTTGGCAAATCGTGTTTCAGGGAGTCACTTTTTAAATACTTGTGTCCAAGACACTGTAAATTCACTCTTGACCTTCTTAAAGTTCCTCTTCTCATGTGCTCTTCTGTTTCTATTCCCCATTTCCACTGCTGGAGGCAGACAGAGTCTTCTCACACCAGCTGTTTTGGCCATGCTCAAGTCCATGAGTTTTGTAAGAACCTTGTGGTGAGAGCTACAGAATCCAGTAAATGCTATTACATGATTGTAATACATGGAGTTATCAGTGTCTAAGTGACTGCTTTTTAAAGCATTGGGGTAAAATCTAGGAGCCAAAAGTGATGCATTTACTGTCAACTTCTCTTGCTTTTGTCAGTATGGAACAAATGTAAAGACGGAACAAGGGAAAGTGTAGTAGCATCAGTACTGATTCCAGATGTCCTGCTAAAAGGTGCTATTTATGGGAAGATATTATTTGGAACAGTCCTGACCCAATGCCTAAAGGCTTACGCTAGCTGTACATTACACAGACACACTCACATATGTACATACATGTTCCCACCAGCAATGTGAGAATTCTGTAAGTCCGGAGGAGGAAGAAGTGAAAAACACTGGATCAGTGAAACTGTGATTGTAAAAATGTCTCTCTCCATGTTTAAAAGCTCCCCTGCCAAAAGTGCCTCAGATTTCCAAAACAGCTCTGAGGTTGTCTTGGTTCTTATCAAAATTAATGGAGATAAGATCTGAACTTTGAGTTCAGTTCTGTTCAGTCTACGGATTAGAAAAGCTGGGAGTTTATCTGAAAGTCTCTATCCAATCTGGAAAACCAAGCTGCGTATTGCGAAACTTCTGAGGTTACTTCTAGGGCTTGAGAGAGAATTATTTTGAGAACAGATGTTGTGCTGGTGCTTGGACACCCCCACTACTGATGCCAAGTGAAACAAAGACTGAAAATGGTGAGAAAAACTGGGACTGGAGATAAACGTTTTCCAAACTCCAAATGAGATTTGGTAAAATTCTAGATGAGCTCAGTTCTGAGTGGAATCTGCGGAATTCTAATGTAATCAAACCCATAGAAACCATTTTTAATAGGTAAGGAACAAATGAAAACAGTGTAAAGAGTAGAAGTGAGAAAGTTAGAGGAAACTGACAAAACAGTCCGGGTCAGGTGGCTTCTTCACTCCCATCTTCCACACTTCTGGCTTGTTATTGGATTGGGAGCAAAAGCGTGCCCGATGCTTTTCAGTCATGCAGGAAGATGCCGTCTCTAACCTAAATTTCTCTTTGACTCCTAAGGGTAATGGGACCCTATGTGTGTTTGGGCATCCAGCACAGCGCTCAGTAAAGAACTAATTTTTTTTTTTTTTTTCTGAGCAGCTTGTTCCTATTCGTGTGTCATAGGACGATGTTCCGATTACCTTGGAAAGAGAGCGAAACAATGTTGGGGGATGCCCAGTCGCAAACTAAATCACACAGGATTTGGAGATTAGCTAGAGAAACTAAGGGGTATGTGTTTCAGATCATTCCTCATGTCTTAAAGAAGGCATTTGTTTTAATGGCAACTTGAATACCGTATCACCTTCTCTAATAGGGAAGCAATTAAACCTTCAGATATGTCAATTAGCTACTGAGGGGCTGATTTCCTGTTTGTTGCCGTACCATTAGAGAGTCATATGGTTCTGGAAAGTTTCAAGACTGCTGTCTGGGACTTTTTGCACTTCAGGGACATTTCTTGCAGACATTAAAACCCTGCTTGATTCCTGATCATTAAATATCAGCTACAGTCTGGGAGCGGAGGAGAACTTCAGGCTTGAAACCAGCAAAACTGCAGAAAGTGAGCTGCTGCCTCATTATGATCATAGAGTCAATAAAGTCACCTGATGGCAGATTTAGAGGAACTCATTAGGAGATGGAATTCAGTTGTGCAGACAGGCTGCTGTGATTCTGGAACCAGGCCCTTTCATTAAGGTCTTCAAATAGGATACAAGGCAGAGGGAGGGGAAGCCTCCAGGGCATTGCAGCTTAGGAGTATGGCAGTAAGGATCCTGTATGCATGCAGCACTCTGAGTTACATGGCAATGGAGGTGAGGTGTTAGGTGAGGAATGAATGAAATAAAGGCATTTAAAACACCTACATCCCCTTTAAAGTGATACTTTGTAATTCTGACTTGGAGCGTAAGCTATGACGTACAACGGAAATACAGTGCAACAGACCTTTTATTACCTAATCTGTATGTAAATGTACCTATTTCTCCTTCTTGAAACATTTTATTTTTAAAAAGCATAATTGAATTAATCTAAGTCAAACCAAAACCAAAGTTTTTCTTGAGGCCAATCCATTTTTCTTCCATTTCTCCAGCCTGATTGCTGCTAAGTGTGAACCTCTAGTACCCTGCCTCTAAGCAGTGGGCTCTGTTCCTGTGGCACTGGGATTTGCCTTAGAAAGGTGAAAAGGCGAAGCTCCTACAGAGCACAGGTCAAAGGTATGCAGGCTATACGGATGTCCTGTAAAGCCAACCCTGAGCACAAGTGCTGTCCTGTAAGCAATGCGCATGGCGGTGCAACGTGCACACAGAAGTAGCAATAGGTGCTATGATTTTGACCCAGAGAGAAAGTCACCACTAACAATTATCTTCCCGAGAATCACTGATGTAGCAGTAGTCTAGCTATTGTGGAAGACGTTTCTTTTGCTGTGGGCACTGCAATTTGGTTACAGTGACCTGGGAAAGGGAATGGAGGGGAACGTCTTAATTATAAGAGGTCTCCCTGTGGTTAGTTCAAAATCTTGCCTTTAGTGTAGGGTGCTTTTTCTGCCAGCTGTCTCTTTAAAATTAAGGAAGGCCAGGAGTGTTCTGGACAGTCCCCTAAAAAAACTCATGGTCAGTGCTGCGTGGTTATTTATTTTTTTAAGCATAAAAATGTGTAGCATAAACTTCATTCAACAACATTGTGATAGAAGGAAACACCAATCAGCTTCGCTTCTCTAGTGAGATGGGCGCTTGGAAACAGCAGGCAGATAACAGGTTACTGTTGTACCACCAACGGCTTTGAAATGGTCACTAATTCCAGCCCTGTTTTGGAGGGGGAAAAAAAAATCCTTAATGAGAAACCTGGAGAAAGAAAGTATGCGTCTTTTTATGCACAGGAGGCTCAACTCAAACTGCCTGACACTCTGTTTGCTGTAACTGACCTGGCTCTGCGAGCATTTCCAAAGCCGTGTTCCTAGAAAATACCGGCTGTGTTAAGCTTATAGCCATGAATATGTAAAGGTCTTTACTTGTGTGTTATTTGCCTGCCACACTCCCGTGCCTGGCTGGCCAAACCCGAACAGGCAGCCTAGTCTTCCTTTTGGCACTGGATGAAGCCAGCAGGAAGCTTCTTGCAAAACTTCACTCAAAATGTTGAGAAAAGCCTCACTCTGCAGTGCGTGCTTGCTTGCTTTTCGGAGGTAGCCTCGTGAATGGGCCTGCGGCTGTCCTTTACGCTTACTTTCTTCTCCTTTGTGTTACTGCAGCACCTCGCTGTCCAAATTGTGGTCTAGAACCACCGTGGGATAAGTGCTATAGAAACATAAAACAGCCAGCCAGCCTCTGTCACAGGGGGCTTGTGATAATGTAATCGAAATGTAAGACCAGTGACCACAGACGGGTAAGGGCAGGGGAATAACGAGATCATACTAGGGGGTGTTTTCCGTGTGCCTGTAAGCTCACCATTTTCAGGCTTTTGGCAAAGGAGTATTTTAATAAGGGATTCAGAAGAGGATAACAGTTGGTTTTATGAATGCACATGCAGGCTCTTCTCAAGCCTGAGGGGCAGCAAGGGAGAAAGCACAAAAGATGCTTGTTGGAAAATTTTACAAATTGATCAATTGAAGCTGGCATCTGGGGCTGACTGATGCTGGGCATTTATATTTTGATAGTGAATAAAAAGTGACAAGTTGGGAGTAAGCCATGAGGGGCTTTGAAAGTTAAGAGAGTCACAATAAGCTTGATGTCCCAGAGGAAAAAGGAATCATTGAAAGGGTTCAAAGATAATGGGTGTAGTCAGAACAACAGGCCAGGAAAATGATTTATATAGCTGGGGCCTGAAATGAACAGGGCAAGAGGGCTTTTGGCAAGGCCAGAGAAAAGGGCACTGCAGTGATCGAGAGGAGCGGCAGGACAAGGGCTTTGGCAGCAAGAAGAGACAATAAAGTTTCTTGTTTAGAGAGAGAGTGGAAATCCGATGCGGACGGAATCAGAGCACAGATGGGAGGTTCAGCAAGAAGGCAGGATCTCGTGTTTCTGCATGTGAACATCCATGGCTGGAAGCAGTGTTGCTCCCTGCTATCAAAGATGAGGCTGAGGATAAGGGAAAGGGTTTTGGTTGTCAAGGGCTTTCACTCACCCCAAGGGTGACAGCCCAAAACAGGCCAAGACTCCCATTTGGATGGAAGGAGATGTGTCTCGAGGAAATCGGTATGCGGCAGATCTCTGGATCTGTATTCTGGAAACTGTGACTTGTTTGCATGGATGTATGAGATCCACAGACAATGCTCAGAAGTGGAAGACAAGGGAATCATGTGGAAAACACCCTGAAAAAAGGGGAAGGGATCAAGAATTGGGAGAGGTATTCACGTTGGCTCCATCTGATAATCTTAGCAACAGTGACAGGTCCAGGCAGGAAAAGTGCCGAGATTTAGCTAGGGAGCTGCCGTTTTGGTTTCTGCAAGGTGCAAGAGGAGAGCGCATTTGGGTGGCCATAAGGTAGACACATAAGAGAGAGCACGAGGTAGGACTCGAGGGTAGGAGCTCAAGGAGTTATTGTAAAGAGCTTCCTCAGTCTGCTTACAGAGGAAAGATATGGAGTGGAAATGATAGGCATGAGCGAGGTGAAAGGTGGGAGATGTCACATAGGAGAAGAAACAAGGCTTATTTGTAACGTGAAGGGAGAGCAGAACCAAATGAGAATGAGAGATGAAGGAAAGAGGAAGGGAGCAGATAAGAGGAAACACTGACACTGAAAGAAAGGGTAGGATGAGGTCACCGTGACAAGCAAAAGGTCAGCGAGAAAGAATGTTAAACAAAATATCTGATTTTTAAGTATATCTTACAGGCTATTTGTGGGAAATGCATTTGGGAATTAGATATCCAGAAGAATTTGCCTTGAAGATCTTCTTTGGAGACCTAAGCACAGGCAGTGAAGAAACAGAAGCACAGACAAATAAGACGTGCTAACTGAAGCAGCTCAGTTTTCAGCGCAGGTTTGCAGAGCAGGATGTTTGTAAAGAAAACTACAATGTCTTTTGACAGTGAAAAACAAAGTTGAGAAAAAGGT
>VXAV01011432.1:205543-218466 GCA_013399715.1 Alectura lathami
TTTTTTTGTGTCACTTGTGTTGGAAAGTGAAGTTGGAATTACCCGTTTATCCCAAAGTTCTCTTGGTTTGCATGTACTAGCACAATTACAGTAAGTAAAATCTCTGAGCGCTATAAAGGAGAGATTCGGTTTTTTTTCAGTCAAATGAGAAAGGAAATGTAAAAGCTTGTTCACAAAGAGATTAAGGCTGATTTTCTCAAAGCCAGATTGGGTATTTCGATATTCACCTTACACCAAAATTAATAAGATTTGTTTGTCTAAATACTTTATCTTTGAAAATTTTAACTTTTCAAACACTTGATTTTTTTTTCCCCCGAAATCCGGGCTCTGGCCTACCCACACATGCATCAGAAGTCTTCCTAGTGTTATTGCCAGTTCTCGGATCAGAAACACCACATATTTGCGCACGTGCAAATGTGAGCCTGCGCAACGTTTGAATCCTCAATGACAGATGTAACATTTTTATATGATAAGAAAAACCTTAGTGAATGCTGTGAGAAGATGGGTGTCCGTCAGGTGGTTTTCTCTCCCTGCATTTCAAAGGCAATCCATCTGAAATATGATGAAAGGTGGACCATGTCCGGCCTGGCACTGTTTGAAATGCTTTTCCCTGCCCCATCTTTAAATAGCAGGAGGGAGATGATGCTTTCAAAGCAATCTTTGCATTGCAGGTCAATAATGTGGAGAAGGATAATGTTGTTTCAGAGAAATACATATTTAAATCATTTTTCTTTGTAACTCATTGGCTGCCACCAGGGCTGCTTTGGTGGAAATCTTTTTCTTTTTTCAGTTAAGAGGAACAAATTGTGAAATCTTCAGGTTTTTGAAAGGTGAGATAAAGTAAGATTGGCATGGAAATAGATTTAATGGAATAAGTTTGATGTAGTAAGTGTTATCTTTTAGCTTCATGACTATTGTGTCCAGCAGAGCAGTACTCTGCTCTCAGTTGTACACTAAAGAAATAACTCCAGAAGTAAGAAAGAATGAGAGTGTTGCATGAGTCCAATAATTCTGTATCTTTATAGGGAAAAAAAATCTGTTTAATATATTTCAGCCAAAATCAGGAAAACCACTACAGGTCTGTTGTACATGTCAGAACATGTTCAGGCAATTCTGATGTTCCAGGGGAAAAAAAAAAGAAACAACATTACTCCCAATAGAAAGGAGGGGTTTCTTAGCCCATTAAATGGATCCTAAGCAGAAGCAGCTTCACCACTGTGTGGGAACAAGTGCAAGGAGGGAGCCTGATGGAGGCACAGATCCGTGTGTGTGCCCTCCAGCTCACCACAAACTTCTCGGCGGTCAAGATCTTGAGGTCCTTCCTCTGCCTGACCCCAAATACGGGAGGGTTTCTCGTTCACTTTTGGAGCTGCCAGACCCACTTTAAAGAGCAGGTTGTTTTGTGTGCCGATCAGGCAGGCAGTGAGGATGCGTGGGTTGCTTTTTGTCTTTGGTTTTGCAGATGAAACGCAGCGCTATGTTTTTGTCTTTTCCAGTTTTGGTTAGGAGGGCTGACTGCCTCCCCTGGCATGTGAGGCTAGGGCCTGGAGAAGGGCCAGTTGGCTGCCATGCCATCCAGATAAGAGAGCGTTGCTGTTAATAACGCTGGAAAACAATCAGGAGTTATGGTAGGGATAATATCTGCCACTTTGGAAGGGTGTGTACCCATTTATTACTCATGTTCACAGCTCTAGTTAGCTTTCCACTTCTTGCTGGATAGCTGGAATCCAACACTAATTGAGAAGGACATTTTCTCTCACATTTATCTTTGGTTACTTTTCTCCAAAGCAGACCTCATTCCCATGATTCATGCCTGCATCAGCTCCAGACTCACTGCGGCCTCACCCACCCTCACCACGGCCCCGTCTTGGATGCACATGGAAGCTGGCTTGAGATGCAGAGACCTACTTGAGGCTTGCTCTGGGCACAGAGTGCTGGCATTGGCTTCCATCTGGAAACCCCCAGTGCCCTGAGGCCAGCCCAGCTGCAAGGATGGGTCCCGTCCCCTGGTCTGGGTAGGGCAAAAGCGGGCAAAGCCCAGGGAAGCAGGCCCCTCAGTAAGGCCTCGTGCTCCTTCTGGCCCTGGAGGCCAGCGGCTGCCATGTGTCAGCCCTGTTGCAAGGTTCTTCTCTTTATGCTCTTGGAAAAGAAGCCAGCCCTTGTCCTTCCCTGCAGAACGGGCGCCTGTTTTCAATTTTTTTCTATGTGGGACACAGGAAGAACTGCTGCTGGTCTGCTTCTGCATTTCAGTCTGTGCTGTTCAAAACTTGGGTCTGGAGAAGCTACAGCCTCATATTGTTACCGCAAGTCTAAACAGATTTTCAAAGGATCGCAGACCAAGTACAGGGCCACTTTTTGAAGTCTTTACTCAGCTTTTCTGGCTGAAGGCAGCTTCCTCACTGATGTCTCCCAGACTAAGGCAGTAAAACACAGAGAGGCAACTGGATAAGGGCTGCTGAATATGGCCCGCTGATCTTAGCACTGGCAGAAGGAGCAGAACACCCCAATCAATCACAGTTTGATACCTGGGCTTATAAAAAGCTTACTGGCATAGTATGAGTAAATGCATAATGCATCTGCGACTCTGAAGCCAACACATTTTCTCCCAGTTCCATGGAAATTGCCTGGGTTAGACCATAAAGATATGCTGCTCTTTGTGTGGTATATAAAGAATATGAATAGCAAAAGAATTTATGTATGATCCAAGGAATTCTTAATAAAGTGTGTGTTCTCTGGCCATTGCTTCTGTTCTTTATGAATAGATATAAAGAGTGATAAAATTTCATCTAAGATCATACACCAAAGGTAGATGGCTAGCTGTCTGTAACCTCCTTGAGTAGGCTGAGCTCTGGAAGAAGGAATTTTTAATGGTTTGATGTAGTGAGAGTTATTAGGCTGCTCGTATATCAGGGCTCAGCACATACTCTTATACAACCCAACACGGCAAAACAAATTAATCATAGTTCAGCCTGCTAAATGGGATTTAGTGGGCATAACTATAAATTAAGCTTTCCTCCACTCCACTTCAGAATTCCTCCTCCATCACACTGATAACTCATACCTTTTCCAAGCTCCATGGAGTGGAGTAAACCCCGTTTGTTGTCTTACTGCACACAGACTTTGGAGGTCTGCCTTGATGGCTGGAGGTTTTCTGTGTATTTTAAATTGTTTGTGCTTCTCTTCCCTTCCCCGTATGGAGATGGCAGGTAGAAGCTCGCAGCTTTGCGTCTGGAGCAGAAGACAGTGAAAATTGTTTCCCAGTATTGCGTTACCCCGCGCTCCTATACAAACAAGCCTACCCTGGTAGGCTCCAGGGTGTCTGAGGAATGATGTTATTGCTGCAGTTATCACCTCTGGGCATTAAACAGGTTGGCATTCTTCAGGAAGCAAGTATAAAGGACAAGGGACAGTCTTGTTTTGCTTGCAGTAGTCTATAATCTGTTGAGGAGGCTTCATGAGCAGAGTTCTTTTTATGTTATCATAGTAGGAGGGTTGTATGAGGCACTTTTATCAGGCAAAGGTGAAGAGGGCAGATGCAGAAGTCAGAGCTGAGGTCGCTGGCTGCCAGGAAGGAGGCACAGGTGGAAGAAAGCTCTGCTCAGGGAGCTGGAAGGTCAGAGCCCAGGTGGGATTTGTCTCACCTGGCAGCTGGGTGCCTGCACCTACCCTCCTCCTGTGACTTCGCTGCAGTCAGCAAGATGAAACAGCCCTGGATTTCCAGAAACTGATTCATCTGCCCTGCCTTAGTCACTGGTTCTAGGAGGGGTGAATCACAGCTGTCAAGGGTGTCCAGATGAGAGGTCCAAACTGGAGGATGAGCTTTTAGCGTGGTATTAAAGTGGAGCAAACATGAAGTCTGCCTAAGTGTGAGCGATGAAGAAGGTCTTCTGAATATTGGTCTGCACTGAACAAATTTTATATATATATAACATATATTATATATATATGTACATGTTTAGGTGAAGGAGACAGCATCATGGTTACGAATTCTCCATAAAGCTCTTGTCTGTTTACCAGCATTATTTCTTTCCTTTCCTTTTTTCCATGCATTACCTGATCTTATCTAAGCCTGGGCCATGGTGTGGGTAGTCACGAAGCTGTGTATGGTGAAGGATGAGCAGAGCTCTCTGTCATCTTGTGATCATACTACTGCCTTCTGCATACAAATGTCTTCTGTTTTATCTATAAATATGAAAAGCACGTGTCAGCCTTCTTAAACTCAGTTGTACAGTTTCCTCCGACTTCCAGTTCTCCGCTCAAGTATCCCACTACATCATGTGGGTTTTTGTGAGTACTCATTTGTCTCTGTTCAAACTCCAGATCCCAGAACCATGTGAGCTTTGCCTGTCATTCTGCTTTAGCCATATCTTCCCTGCCTATGCAGCTGCAAAGCAATACTTGCAAGCCTAGCACAGTTTCAATTCTTACAGCATTCTCTTCACTAAGAAATCTTTGCCAAACTGAATAACCNTTTTTTTCCTCTCTTTTTTTTTTTTTTTTTTTTTTTTTTTTTTAGCGCATCTCATAAGATGTGAGACTCAAATTCACTGGTTTCACATACTGTATTGTCATCTCTATTGTGATTACATACCATGGGGCACTGTGAATCATTGTCATAGCATATCCAGAAAGCTATGTATAAATGAAAGTAGTTTAGGTCCTATTTGTGCTTCTATTAACTCATGTTTTGAAGAGGGGGAAACATCTGATTGCCAAATCTAGTTTAATAGTTCAACTAACTCTTGTAGAAATTTAAAGAAAAATATAAGGGCAGAATAAATCTGAGAGGGCAAAATAATAAATAAATGACAAAAGAAAAAAAATATCCATCCACATCACGGCTGTATTTTTGAAAGGAAAAATTTTAAAGCTTACAGAGAACATAGGATGGATGCACACTTATGGTATTTGGCATTCTTCCTTAGATTTTGCAAAACTGTTTTTCTTGCTTCACACTAAATGCATGTAAAATGAACAACCGGAACCATTCTCCATGGCTTGTGATTTTTTCTAGTTTGTTTGTCTGGTTCCTAATGGTTTATTTTTTCACTTTGAGATATTTTGCAAGCTTGCTTTTTCTCTGTATCTGTTCGTGGTCTTCACTTGAACTGATGTTGATAATCATAAAACCACAGTTGGTCTCCATTGTAAAATGTTCTAATGCCTTTGAAGGGGCATTGGTCCTACTGTGCTGGGTAAATGTACAGATCTTGAAGCGATATTTCCTGCCTAAAAACTCTGTAATTCTTGTGATTTATTTTCAAAACTTGTGTTTGGTTTTGTCTTACTGGCCTGAAAGGCAGGACTGTATATTATAGCACATCCTACGTTGTTTTCGTTGTCTGGTGTTTTCTTCATTGGCCAATTGCTGGGTTGTGTCAGCACCAATAACAAGTTAGCACCAGTCTGAAATGTTTGTTCAAGGAAAATTTCACAGACTTTTTGTTTTCTTGAGCACTGCAGGACTGAAACCTTTTAGGTTCAGCAAAATAACACACAGCTATTCCAATCTATTAGGTATTTCTTAGATTTTCTTGCCAACAGTTGACAAATTGGAGATTTGTTGACAAAGTATCATAATTTCACAAGGAAAATGCTCTTCTTCTTTTCCAAATAACTTCCTTAGGATAAAATCTGACAAACATACAAAACATGAACATTTACTTAAAGTTTTAAAGTTCCAGTAAATTCAACAGAATTAGCTATATCCCTTATGCCCATCCAAGCCCATGGCAAAAATTCCACCAACTTCAGTGCTATGGAGTGATACCTGAGAACGTTACTACTGATTTGGAAGACAAGATATGTATTTGACACAAAAGGCAAAAATGATTGCTAAGTTGAAATACAATACATGCTTTCATTTAAGACCTATAGACCCCTGGATGCCCCTGGATGCTGAAGGACATTGAGAGCTGCCAGCAGGCTCACTGATTGTTAGCTACCACCCGGCACTGTGTTTGGCTTCAGACTGCCAGTGATGGGGATCACAGCTCACAGGCAGACTGGTGCCGCATGTGGCTGGTTTTGCACCGCAGGGCTTTTCTCCAAACTTCCACAAAGGGCTTCCGTGAATTTGCGTGGTGAAAGGTGGGAAGATCACATCTTCCTCCTCCCACAATTTCTGCATGTTTTCTTGTGTGTATTTGCTTGCTAGGATCTAAGAAGAAACAAAGCTTGCTTATCTCACTTTGGATAACTAGCTAGGTGTAGTATTGAAAACCATCTGCTTAGTCTTTCATATCTGGTCATGAAACCTGGACAGAGAGAGTTCAACTTTACTGTATTTTATCAAGATTTTTTTTTTTTTTTCTGAGGTATTTTAAAAAGTAGAACCAAAGATCTAAATATGGTGATATTGTCAAAAAGGGGGGACAATATTTTGGGATCAGAACAATCACAAACCCAGCTCTTGTGAATGTTCTTCACTGCAGGAGAGGAAAAGAGAGGGCTCAAACAGTCTGATGTAAATGACATGTGAGAAAAAAAAAATATATATATAAGAAAAATTAGAGTTTATAAAAGCATTTTTCTATATGCTTTGGTATGCATATTTGTGTATATGACTGTTGTCTTCTGTCATTAATGAGAGTTGTGCATGCTGCTGGGTCAGCAGTGACAGCTTGATCTGCTATGAGTACTTGACCACCTTTCTGTTGAATTAACCTAATACAGATGCACTGGCTGCAAGTGAACCGGCAGTATCTCACCCGGTATAAATCCTGACTGCCCAAACTTGTTAGTACTTCATGATGTACTAACTTTCTGCCAACAGAGCAGACTTATATTGAAGTTGCATGGCATTTTTCATCCATTACTAGAAGCCGTGAAGCTAGATTTACTGTATTTCTGGGCTGTAGCCTGATTTGGGGCATGATGCCAGGGTTAATGGTGGGAGCAAAGTCACCAACAACACCTCCGAAGTGTCATCTGGTGCAATACAGGCATTTTATTTGATCCGAATGGTGGGTGCATAGATCAGTGCCCCATCATAACAGCACTAAGCCAGCAACTGGCACAGAGAGATAGATGTGAGACTGAGAGATTAAGAGAAGTAGATACAGATAGATAGATCTGAGGTCTTGGTGGATGAGAAATTCAAGCCTTAAATTCTCTAATCCCAGATGTCTCCTGTTTAGATATCATCAAATGTGTTGCTCTGTATCCTTCTGTAGGGAGAAATGTCCACCAAGAACAGGTGAAGGCTGGTGAACTGGCTAGGGTGCTGACGAGATTTGAGTTTGCACCCAGGTGGCCAGAGAGAATCAGCCAGCAGCTCCCAGGGACTGCTGAACGCACATGGAAAGCTATCCAATGGACAGATGCTATTGTCACACGTCACCTGTGAGAACTTCAGCTGGGGATACTACTGTAGTTGTAAAGCACTAAAACTTCATGAAAAATATATTCAAAAATTCTCACTAAGTAATTTCAGCATAGATACATGTAGCTAAGATTAAATTACTTAGATGCTGTTTGTCTGTCTTTCTTGTTGTTATTAAAAAAAAAAAAAAAGGCAAATAAATCCCTTGTATGTACATTTGAACTATGAAAATGGGCATCCCCTAGCTACTACAATAATTATTTAAGAGGCTGGTGAGAAGTCTGAAGATCGCAAGCTTTCTGTGGCATTTGAGAATGCCTTAACTTTAAAATATGGGCTACTAGATTTAAGGCTTAGGGAAAAACATAGTCATTTCCTAGGGGAGCGTCTGAATGCCATGTTTCACCTCAGAATGCGTATTTCCAATTCACTGCATCAACAACTGAAAAAAAAAAAAAAAGACATTTTGACGGATCCTTTATATATGTGATATTTCCCACCCATGACTGACATAACTATGCTAGGCAATGTTAAAGTAGGATTGGATATGCTAGGAAAGCTGTCTTTTTTTTTTTTTTTTCCTGGTAAAGATTATTTCATTCAAGGAACTGGTTTAAATTCTGCCAGTAGAAGAGCCTATATAAACTCCATCCCCTGCAGAAAGGCTTGTGACTACACCTTGCAAAATGCTGCTAAATCCTTTCATGTGTAGTTCTGCAGCTCAGTCTGGAGTGAAGCTGAGACAATTCCCTTTAGAGAGGTTGAAAGTATCCCAGATCACTTAGGGGGGATGTTAATGATGATTTATCTAATTATAACAACCTAAATATCAGCACCATTAGCAATTTCATTTCTTACTGAAACTTCATTTCATACTTACATTACTTACATGGCAAAAAGGAGATAAACAGACTATTAATGCTTGTTCTGTGTGGAATTTGATGATTTTGTTGTCTTTATTGGAAGTAGCCTGTTAGATGGACTTGGCTTTTCCCTGATAATTAACATGTAGGGGGGCTTTTAAACAGCAGACAAAGGAAACTCCCTCTGCTTCTTCTGGATATATTATTCTGGATATATTTACCATCATGGACTAAAACATCACCCAAAAAAAGTTTTAATTTCTTGCAAGAAGAAAGCATTCTTCTCATGAAGCAGATGTTCATAATAATGAAGTGCTTTAATGCAAATACATAGATTGAAATTAGAGGGGGTAAAAGCATCTTGAACTGAAGTTTATATACTTGAGCTCGAGAGCTCAAGCTTCCTCTGCAGCCAGCCCACAAGAACAGAAGTTCCCGCAGAAGCTAACGTTCTTTTAGTCCATGCATAAGCCCCAGCTCTATGCCTTAGCTTTCCATCAGCAGTCACAGTAAAGTTAAAAAGAGTAACTAGAAAGGATATCCTTACATATTTAAGATGGAAGGGGAGAAGAAGATCACTGAGCCTCGATCCATTTAATTTTATTTCAAGGCATTCAAACCTGGTGATGGATATGGTATAAATAGCTGGCTGGATTTTAGATTAGAAAGGGGATGGTGGATAGGAGATGATGTGCTAGAGCAGGAAGATAATCCTGATTACTACAGATCGGTCCTTCTTCCACTGAAATCTAGCAAGATCCCTAACGTTACTGGAAAAACGAGATACACAGAGAGGTTCCTTGATAAGGACCATGGGAAAGAATGATGTATGTTGAAGCCTGTAAAGGGCTACTGCGAGCATCCTTGGAAAGTTCAGAATCTTGAATGAAGACTTCTATTTTGAAAAACCCAGATATTTGCTAGCAATTTTCCTTTTTTTTTTTTTCCCCAATGCCACTAATAATGAAAAAAAAAAAAAAAATCCATGTGATGAAATGAATTTAAAGGAAAACAAAAATTAAGGCTGGAAACTGAAATATGTCAGCAAAAGAAATAGTGAAACTGACAGTGAAATTCACTAGACCAGTTCAACCTTATAAGATAAATGAAATGTGATGAATTATGAGCAAGGAAGAAAACAAACTTCCCTGACTAATAATTCCCTGACTATAATATTTATATAAGTTTAAGCATGTTCCATGACATGATGATGTTACAGTATATTGTTGTTAGTCTAGAAGGGTAAAAAGTTTCAATCACACTGTAAGAAAAATCACGATGTTGGCTCCAGAGTTTTATTTTGAAGTTCAGTAGCCCATCTCCCAGTCTTCCCTCAAGAATATAACAAGTACTATACTGCCAAAGAGATATGGTTTCCACCAAAGACCTAAATTAGATCAAATTATCCTAGTTTGCAGTGGTACATAAGTCCATTCAAAACTAGGAGATCCCAACTAATTAGTTCTTTCCCTAATTAAGCCCTATTAACCCATTTGACTTCCCTACATCACTTCACTGTTAGTACTGCACGTAAGGTTTTTATCCTGAATGTTATTATTATTCCCAGATTTGGTGACCTCCAAACACATGTTGTGCGTCCCACCTTTGGCCACGCTCCCTTCCCTGCAGTGTCCCCAGCTGCTCCTCCTGCAGACTCTGAGGATTTTCTCATGGTATCACCTCAGACCCCTATTTCCCTTCCCCCCGCTGTCTCTTGAGACCTGTCTGCTGTACTAGACAGTCACGCAACAAGCGGGTTGCATGGCTGGGAGCGAGACACGCTGGCCTGGTTCTCTTGTGACGGCTATTGCCTCATGGATGTTGCATAGGTGACCAGAAACCAGTGCTACTGCTCCATCCCCAAGTGCTTCACCTGTGCTCCTTGAGGTCGGCCCAGCGAGACTCTGGGAAAGCACAGCAGACGTGCCCGTTTCACAGAATTTATTCCAGTGGCGGATTTTCCTGCTGGCTAAACCACGACTGTCATGATAGCTTTGTCTGCTAGGGGGTGACACTTGCCTGGATAACCAGCAACAGCGGGCTGGGTGCCTGGCTGTCTATGGGGAGGGGGGTGAGTGCTGATGCTCCAAATTGTCTGTGTGTGGCGGGGCAGGGAGGCCGAAGGGTATCAGGCACCGGCACTGCTGGAGATGTCAGCCTCCAGAGGCCGAATCCTCACCGGGGTTGGAGAGGAAGAGGAGTGTGGTGCAACTGGGGCTGAGAAGAAGAGGGGACATAAGGTAGGCTGAAGAAATGCACGAGGATTGTGGGTGACCCGAGTTTTGGCAGAAATGTCCTGTGGCTTTGCTGTCTTCTGTCAGAGAGATGGGTTTTGGCACTGACCGGCAGGCCTTCTGCAAGAGCCAATTCCTATTTGCAGGGAAACATCACAGGCAAGTCTCACTGTTCCGTTTCTCTTGGAGGGGCAATCCAGATGTGTGGAAAAGTCATTACCTTTTATTAATATATACCTTTTGTCTTGCTATTACCTCTTTAAAGTTTGATTCCTCTGAAGCAGACATGAAAGATTTTTAAAACGGCAACTCCCTCGCCAGAGCTGCCCATTTTCATTTTGTTTAGCTGAAAGGTCTTGGATGCTCTGGGCTTCTGCTATGCACTTCGTTGTCAAGGTGTTGAAACATTTACAGTACATTTCAAATGGCAAATGTCACCCTCTCTCCTTCATTTTTTATTTTCTGCTTGGTCTGACCATTCAGACAGGCACAGGCAGAAACCTTGGTTGTTTTTTTTTCTGTTTCTCTTCTCTCAAGACTTTCACTGCTCAGAAATACATCAGAAGTCTTTCTTTTTTTTTTTTTTTTTTTTTTTTTTTTTTTCCTTTTCCCCGCAAACAGAGCTCAAAGCATTGTAACTGCCCTCTAGGTTTTAAAATTCCTTGACTGTCTTAATTTTGATGGAGTTGAGTGTAGTGAAAGGGGATTTGTTTGTTTGTTTGTTCATTTAAATCAGAAATGTGTGCCTTAAATAGAACCGGTGTGAAACAGAATAATAATTAAAAAAAAAAAAAAAAAGACAAAATATAATTTTATGGCATAAGAAAATGACAAAAGTCCCAGGAAACAGAAGTTCTTTTATCAAAAGCCTAAGAGGGTACTGATCTGAAGGGTCATCCTCAGCTTCAAGTCATGTCCCTGTTTGAACTTTTTTTTTCTACTTATTTTCAAAATTGACTGCAAAAATATAAAGGAATAGGCAATACACAGAAAAAGAAAGAAGGGATCTGTGCTCTGAAGGAATCACATAGCTCTTAAACTGATCTCTACAGCGACTAGAGGTTTCTCCAAACACTGACACCCCCTCCCCGCCCTGTTTATATACCTCTATCTAAACCAAAGCATCCGCAGTGCCACGTAGCTATTATTGTCGTATCACGAGGCAGCTCACATTTTCCCAGAACGCAAAAAGATGAAAATATAAGATGAAAAAGGTGGAAGAATATCAGCTCTTGATATCTGCGTTCAGATAGTGCTGTGGCACACGCCTCCTCCCTGTGTAGCCCCATGCCTGTCAGCAGTATCGGTTGGGCAACCGAGTGCTGCTCCCTTGGGGCAGGGACAGGCTTGCCCACTGGTACGGGGTGAAGTCGCCAGCTTTTGGACTCCCGTCCTCTCCACTGAGAGCCAGTGCTTGCCTGGATCTCCCCAGCATGCCTGGGAGCCCGGCTTTGGGGGTGGCCGGCAGGTTAAACAACGTGCACCTGGCCACGAGAGCACCTAACTGCTGTGTGTCTGTCCCCGAAGTCAGGGGTGCACCTGCCACTGAGAAACATGCGCATGAACGAGGGTGCCTGGCACAGCCAGTGCAATCGGCCTGACTGTGCCTGGGCATCTGTGGCCTACAGGCACCTCGCCAAAGCTATCCTTCTGCACCCAGAGAAGATTTCCAGGTGAAAAAAAAAATACAAACCAGTGAGGAAATCCAGAGGCGTTCGATGAGATTGCCTTCTCTTGGTTTCTAAAAAACCTGAGAAGGAGGGTGCCCCAAACCTCATGTGCAGCTTTGTTTTGTAACAGAATGCTGAACGTTTTCAATGGCAATGGTAAGGGAAGCTTTATCAAGCGCATGGTGTCAAAGGCTAGTCATTCATTTTCAGACAGCAAACAAGCCTGTCTTCGAGTACCATTGATTTTTGCGGGACTTGTCGACTGCTTAGGGTAGTCCGAGCTTAGGTACCTTGTTGAAACAATGACATCAGTAACAAATCTTTACTTGGCCCTTTTGCAAGCCAGGTTATGAGCAAAGGTGCATACGAAGCATTTGACATTGTGATGGCAATAACTTGAATACATACACTTTCCCTGAGAGCCAGCCCCACCTTTCAACTTGATGGAAACTGATGTGATAATGCTCATTTATGTTTTTTCAGACTTTTCTAATATCAGGGGAGCAATCTGCAGAACTGGAAGAAGGTGAGGTGTCTTGTCAGGATGTAGTGTTTCCCGAAGGATGCGAAATACAGGAAGAAATAAGTTCTGTGCTCTTTAGGCTCCCTATTGCTGCTGTGCGTGAACCCTGATGTGCATTGATGCAGGGTCGGGCCCAGACAGGGGGCGTGAGGGGCAGGGAGGAGCCCGTCTGGGCGAAGTGGGGCTGGAGAACGCGGAGTCCCACGGCTTAGGCAAAACTTTCCTTGAAGTCCGTTGCTCAAGCCAGCCCGCAGCGTCAGGGCAAAAGTGAATCCTGCACACAGGGAAAACCCACTCGGGGCCACGTTT
>VXAV01011432.1:220190-231615 GCA_013399715.1 Alectura lathami
GGGCCGGGCCGGGCCGGGCCGTGCCGGGAGCGCGGCCCCTCGGCACATGGCGCAACTTCGGGGGGTCCGAGGAAAGCGGCGGCTGTGAGCAGCCCGGCCAGCCGGGCCGTTGACACAATTCCTGTTCCTCCCAGGCAGCTCGCCCGCCCGCCCGCCACTGCCCACTCCCAAATCCTCACACCACGTGAAGAGAAAAGGGAGAAGGAAATCCCCCCCCCTCCCGCCCCGATTTTTTTTTTTGTTTTGTTTTGTTTTTAACCCTTTTCTTGACGCGGTCCTTTGGGTACAGTGTCCGTGGCCCTCTGCCAGTTCGTATGCAGATACATTTGTGTCAAACATTTTCTCCCAGCTCCCTGCCAGCTGTTCCGCGTTTTCCAGCTGCCACTTCGGTTTGGGATGACGGACCGCGCGGATCTCGGAGGGCCTCTGCGGGAGGCCGAGGTGCGGCCGGCCGGCCGCCCCCTGGGTGCGCGGGGCCAGCCCGGATCGCTTTCCGTAGTGTCACCGTCAGGCTGCCCGGCCTCGCCCCCGCTGCTCCCCGCCTGACCGTCAGGGCTCAATAAACGTGGTTCTCAGCCTCAGCCTGCGTACTTGAGTTCTTTTGTGCGCGCTGCGGAGAAACTTGGGAGCGGAGTTCCTCAAAGGCCTGGAGATAACGCGGCTAGTGAAACTGACAAACGTTTTCAGGAGGGCACTGCTGCCCCTCTGCCCGTGCGCGGTGTGGGGACCGGTGTTGAGACCGTTCAAGTCAGCAGGACAGTGAGAAACCACCAGGCTCCTCTGCGTTACAGAATTGTTTTTGATTTGGCGTTCAGAGAGATTATGGACTGAGATCCGCAAGAACTAGCCTTAAGTAGTTTGGCTATTTGTGCAGTTGCGCTGGAATTTGGAAAGGGGCCTCACTGATTGATTCCTGTAATTATTTCATTTAGGTCCCTTATTAAAAATTAATAACGAGCTGACACTTTCTTAATTACATATGTCACGATTATTTTGAAGGAAGACAAATGGTGTGTTTTAAAAGTAAAGTAACCATACCAAGTAAAAATTGCCGTGACCACACCACAGTATTTCAGTGGAGGAAATACATATCCAAAGTAATGGTGAATGAGTGTAGCAATGTAAACTGTAGGCAGCCTCCTGAGAGTTTGTTTATATAATGAAGCTTTGGGTTCAGCTGGCTAGTATGTAAATACTTTCAGTTTGGTGTATAGCCCAATTTTAAAGACATAAATAATAGTAGCTATGAGAGAAGGCCGTGTGAAGGGGGAGGATTATTTCTTTTAAAAGCAGGATTATGTGATTCTGAATGAGTAAGGATGAGTAAGAAGTGTGCTCCCTTAGCGTACGTATATTCTTTCTCTTGTAAGAAGTGGAAGCAAAACTATGGCTTAAGGTGCTTAAATGAACGCACAGTTGCCTTCAGATAATTGCACATGCTTTGCAGTATGACACGCTGTTTTCCAAGGCATTTCTGCGGAAGTACTACAAAACAAAGACATCACCTGCATTTTCCTGCTGAAGTGGAGTAATGTTTTTGGCTTGAGAACGCGTGCAGTGGCCAAGGCAGCATTTACTGCTGTAAGTAATCTTCACTTGTGAAAGGTACATTGTGTATTTTCAGACACAAAAACATTTTGCAACTGAGAAATTATTGTCATAAATCATTTCTGTTTATTTTGGAACTGGTGAAACCATATTATTAAAGTTTTCAGATATTATGATTTGTCCATCTTGCAAATTGCTTTTATTTTATTTTTTTTAACATTTGGTGCTGACCCTTAAAAGTTTCAGTTACGCTTCCTGCCTCCTTTCTGGGACAGCTATTTGATTACCTGCAGTCTGTAACATGCTTGAATTGCATCCCGTGTATTCAAGCAAGGAATGGCATGATTTTGTGTTTCAGAGCATGAGTGAAAAGTTAGTCATCTTTGCCAGAGAAATAAGGAATCTGACGGTTATTAAAACAGGATTTATTTGGAGTTATGGAAGGAAGCAGTTTAATGATCAGTGTTGCATGCACTCAACTGTATGGAGACAGTAATGTACAAAGAAAAAGCAGACTCGAAGGAAGAGTGAATCAATGAGTCATGAAATCCTCAGGAAAACCTTAGTAATGGAATGTTAATGCTTTTAGACTATAGTAGATTATCTTAAAAGTCAGACTTTTCTCCTTTATGCAATTGTTGTAAATCCCTAGCTAAGGAATACTTTGAAGAAGGCTTTAGTTTTTCTGGCACTCATTTTCTGTAGTCATTCCGATTGTTTTGGAAGATTCAAGAAATTTTCTGCCAACTTGCAGTTAGGCAATTAAAATGCTAAAATGGCTACAGAGGAAGCTTTTTATTCAACAAAATGTTCGGCTGTAATAACGATTTCAAGTTGTCTTTCAAGCATAGGTTTTATGGACACCCTCCCTTTAGACCTTGTCATTTTTATAAGGCAATTGATTTGTTATACTTTAAAATCACATAAAATGAGACGGAATAAACAAAAATAGGGCATGGGTGCTGCCGCAAACTTTTCAAGTTCCTTCAGTGTATTTTTCATCTGTACTTTTATTTGATAGGTCTGTGAAATAGAGCTGTAGACTGGCAAAGACTTTAAATGAAATTTCACACTTTGATGATTTTTTTTTTAACTTTGATATATTGACAGCAAAAGGAGCTGCAAAGCTTTTATATAACTTGAGCAGTAACGCCAAGCAGCAGTCAAACGTCTCTATGCATTTGTGTTTAACTGCAGAAGAAAAACATGTCCATGGGCAGTAGAGGGTTCTTATCAACTCCCTAATCCCAGATCCCAGCAAACCTTGAGGGCATGCCTCAGATCTTGCTGAAATCATTGTAGACTCTCACAGTTTGCAGATTAAATATGCTATGTGTTCCTGGCTCCAACAACAGTTTTATGAGCTCACTAAGCTTCCTGTTTTAAGATCCTTTTCTGAAGTTTTTAGGAGCTGCTAAAGGCGATGCTGTCTAAGGCAAGTGGTACTTGTTAATTTAGAGACACTTTGGATATTTCATTCCGTCTGTAAAAATAGCCAAAATTGCCATTTTCAAATTGGAAGGCGAGTTATGCTGGAAAAGGAGCCCCTTTAAAGAGTGATGCTGTTGTTTTAATGTGTTTGTCGGTACACAAGGTTACAAAGTTTATGTGAGGCTTGATTTGTTTTATGGGGGCTTGACTTCCACTGGGCTCTTCAAAACCAGCCTTTTTCAATTGTAATTCTGAGCACAATATGGCTTTTAGCGCATAATTTCTGAGCCTCTTCTAACCAATTGTATTTGTAGCAGCTCATTAAACATACCTTTGAAGTTCTGCTTCTCCTTTAAGTGTCAGAGAAGGGAGAACATATTCTGCCGGTGGAGAATCTCAGGGAGTCAGGTAGTTAACCCTGGGATTTGTTGGCCCTTACGAAGCCCTGGTGCTGCACCGAAGCCCTGGTGCTGCACCGCACATCCTGGGTCTTGCCTTGTTTTCTAGCTGCTAGAGAGTTAACTCCTACCTTTTATTCATTGTCGTCATGTTTATGTATTTGGTATAATAGTTTTAATTAAAAAGGAAAATACTTATTGTCCAACAACATGTGTCATGTTGTTCCCAAGGGAACTTGAGCCAATTTTGTGCTTAAAGGTTATTCAATGAATGAAATTTTGAAAGCCCATTTGTCAAGGTGCTGCGCGGTTTCTGTTAGATTTCTGCCCCCAAATTCATTGTCTGCGCGGCCCAGTCATTAGTCATCAGTGTATTAGGGCTGCCTTCAGGCAATGCTGCCCAGCACTTCTTCACACCATTACAGCTGTAAAAGTGTACTCCGCCACCGCGCCGATTTCCGCTTGGCTGGGTTCGAGGTAAGTCCCCTCCCTACCTTCCAGCTCTCTCTAATCCCCGCTTTCTTTTAAGGCAGCTTTCCGCAGAGGTTTAGGGGAGAACTTTCTTAAAGACTGTGCTGGCATCATGCTGTGGTTTTGTAGCGGTGTACGTGGTACATATAAATTGTACCTGCGCTACCTTGGAAGCGTGTTAAATTGGCCGCTGATCTGAGGAGTCGGTTTGTTTCTCTTTTTAAGAATGAAACAAGAAACAAGACAGTACACGGATCCTAAAGAATGCCTGCAATATCATTTAGATTACAGCAAGGGATGAACTAATTGGGAGAGCACGTTTGTCTCTAAATGGTTGCTGGGTGTCAGAACTGATGAGATCAGAATCCACTACGCAGATCTGATTGAATACTTTTGTTAGCTGAAGTTGCCACTGTTACGCCAGTTATTTTTCTCCATTGAGTACCAAAACCAAAGATCCCTTTTCAAAATGCTGCTCAGAATGCTGACATCTGCTTCTGGGTCTGATATTTATGTCAGGGCTGAAGGACCCAGATACCTTGTCGGTAGCTTATAGCTGGACCTCCCCCCAGCAATGTTTTCTGCTTGGTATGAAATTCTCTTTTCTTTATATGCAAATCTGCTAGCGTCAAGAAGATTGGCTGCGTGTAAAGTGTGCTTCGTCCAGCTGCCGAGAGAGCAAAGCCCTCACTAAATAAGATGTGCAGAATACCTGAAACAGAGTAGTCAGAATCACAGATCAAGTCAGTGTCCCTTCAGTCTGGAGTCTGCTCTTCAGAGCTGCGTATACCGAAACGGAATCCTAACACTACTGCTTCTCAACGAACAGGATGTGTGGGCTGGCATGGTTTTGCCTGATTGTTCAATTCACTATGAATGTTTTTCCTTGGAAAATAAGACAGCTGCATAATTATGATTGCCCTCTTTGTACGGGGATAGTGGATTGCACAGGAATTCACGCTGCAGCAGGTCAGAGTTGTCCTGTTGTATTTTGTCAAGTTACAAAAACTTGAAGGAGTCATGATGCAGTTTTACTGCCTCTGTGAGACAGGTGTGAAACCTAAAATAAACCGTAAAAGCAGAAGATAAAGTTTTATAAAGTACCTTTCGCACTTGAAGTTCTTCTTGGCTATGGGGAGCTTTCCTAGCTCTTTTACTTGTTAAAACATCTGTCTTGGGTTAGAATGTGAAATTCTGGATTGAGGCATCCTGTAACCTGAAAGTAAGGTGAGCAGATAAATATTCCAGGAACAGGAATGGTGAACAAAACATGGCACTTCCAAGAACATTCTACTGGAATCTTTAATCTTGTTTCGAAATGCTAATTGTAAAATATCGGATACAGTCTTTTCCTCTTTCATTTGCATATCATAAGTTGGAAACAGAAGACACATCTTTGCAGTAGATGTGTATGAAATACATTCTTCCATGAGCTTAGCTCCTTCCTGTATAGATTGACATTGATATATAGGTCTAGTTTTGATTCTAGAGAAACTTTCATCTGTTGGGATAGATGAGATAAAGCAAAAAGTGTGAAGAAAATGGTCATGCCATGGGAATTCGCGTTTAGCTTTAGTGCTCTAAATTAGAATATTTCTGCATTTTTCTGTGGCAGTTGTAGGGACTTATTTGATGAACTAAATAAATCATAATGCAAAGCACACCCGTTACAGATGTTTGTGATTTGCTTTACTGAGATGTTTGTGGAAATACTGTCAAGAAGGAAAGAAGAAAGCACTGTGTATCCTTACCAGGAATGTTTCTGGTGCTAATAACGGTATCATCAGAGGAAGTCATAGGGTTTGTTATCGACACAGCAAGACTTGCTGATTGTCTTCCTCTGTGCATATTCCTGTGCTTTCAGATCTTGGGCATACGAATGCTCCACATCAGGTTTCATAAAACAGGTGTTTTACAGAAGGAAGCCACTGTGCTATTATTTCAGTTTGTGCTGGAGTTAGTGCCGCTGAATTCCTGGAGAAAGACAGGGGCAGAAACTGAGCGTGGACTTGGCAGGGAAGTTTGAGCGCTTACTTTAGGCTATTGCTACAAACAGTCCACAGGAGATTCTTTTTCCCCATGTTAATTCTTTTACAGCTGGTCCTACTTTGACGTAATTATTAGGGTTTTTCCTGTGCAAGAGTTTGAAGCACAGGGACGTGTAGGACTGCAAAACAAGGTTACTCTGAATTTTCTACCAATGTTAGTTTAATTGGGCAGGAGTTCTGCTTTGTAAAGGGTAAGCGTATTACTGTTTTTAACCCTTACCCCCTCCCCTCCTCCCAGTACATTTACAGATTTGGAGACTTGAAAAATACATAGCAATTTATATTCTTTTAAGAGGTAACATTTGTTCTTTCTGTTTTCTGTGATTAGATAGTTTGTAAGAGAGGCAAAGTTAAAATGAGGAATAAAGAGAAACCCAAGACCTCGTGATTAAAGTAACAAATACTTAGATGCAGTTAATGGCATGGTTTGTTTGTTTTAGTTTGTCTTTTTCATTTTAATGTTCAGTTACTAAATCTGAAGAGTCTCAGATAAGGAATGGAATATAAATGTTGACCTCAGAGGTTGTATCGCTTCAGAAGTGAAGGGCCACTCAGATGTATGGTAAGCTCTGGCTCTGTAACCCTCAGGGCTGTGCTGCTTGTCCCCAGGCAGCAACTTCTATGAGGGATGGGGAGTGGAGCTGCGAGGAAACAGGCAGCGTGACCCGAATCCCTCAGTCTTTTTATCAGTTACGTTCTGTTTACTGGGTAAGAAACTACAAATCACTTATTTCCTTTTGAGGGCTGTTTTATTTAGATGCAGAGTTTAGTCCGTTGAAGTAATAGTAAAAACGCAGGATAAATGCCATCACAGCAGCAGAGAGAATCTACTTGCAAGAGGATGGGGGTGATGTGCATTCAGAGCAACTGAGGTGCTGTCTCAGTAGGAATTGTCACCCGTCCTACCCCATGTGCACGTCTTAAGGATTTTCAGAACTTTCAGCAGTTCAGGTTATCTGCATCAGAGAGATGTAAGCAAATGGAATTCCTCTGGAGTCAAGCAATTATTACACTTGATCAGCAGTTCAATGCACTCCATAGCATAATTTCTCACTTAGGATCTTAATCACCAGGATGATAATAGTGCTGCTCTGCCTAGCTGATTGCCTTTGTGTTTGTGATCCTGCATTATTGTTGCCAAAAGCTATTTAACCTATCAGGAACAGATCAGATCATCGTTAACCAGGCTTCAGGTCTAGTTGTTTTTCAGTCTTTGTGGGGGAAAGAAATCAAAGGAAAGTAACCTGCAGGAAAAGACAGCAGATAGAAATGAATTTGGAAAGACTGCATTAACACATGTGGTGCCCTATAACTTGGGGTGTTTTTTAATTTCAGGCAACAAATCATTTTGTTTTGTCTTGTTTCTAGTTTTACTTTGCATTTCAAAACAGATTTCAAAGAGGTATGCAGTTTGCAACTAATGCATTTATACATCAGGCATGTAAATTAAACAGAGATAAATATTGTGAAGTGTAAGATACCTTTTTTTTTTCCCCCAACTTGTTAGTAGCTTTATGTGTTTTTATACATAGTGGATGTAAGTCTGTTTGTGCCCTGTGTACATCAGTCTTAGTCTTATAGTGACCAGTTGGCTCAACAGCATTCAATCTGAATGAAATTTGCCCAGGAGTAGTTAATGGGGTTTGCAGAGATCTGATTTAGCTTACGAAGAATGAGAAAAGGTGAAAGTATTTCAAAAATGTGTAGCATTTAGATTAGTTCCTATAGATGTTATGAAAAGTTAGGTGTACCAAGAGGTTAATATTGCGACTGGAAGATATTTCTTAAAGTATCTGAGTGCTCGTGCATTTTTCAGTGGGTACTGTCAGGGGTAACTTTGTCATTGCCGCTTTGCCAGCAGGTTTGATAAAAAGCAATGCTGAAATCTAGGTGGGTTTCAGAAGTTAAATGCACCTGAATCAAGCCCGTATAAATCAGCGTGAAATAGCTCCCATATAATAGCATAAAATTGTCTCATGTAAATTTTGCATTTGAATGTATCTGAACAAGACAGATATTTTTATTCTTAAATAATCCCAAGGAACAGTGTAACCGGTTTTGATAAAACTGATAAAGGGTCCTTTGTGGTTGAGAGAGGCCGTAATTTCCTGATGGTTCTTCATGCCTTCCCTAGTGTTTTTCACTTCCATACAGTTGTGCTGCTCAAGATGTGTCGTATCCCCAAAGACCGCTTCCAGTAGCGCGGATCAAAGTGGTACCTATGAACGCCCTAAATACCCAGAGTCATTTCTGAAAAATTAAACATGCTATGTTTGCTTGCACGCTGATTGGGGCACTCTGGCTGCTGATAGCAATCAGTCTGAACTTCCCTACTGCTGATGTAATGATGATGAATGCTGTGACACTGCTATTTCAGACAGCTCTTCTCAGCGGATGCAAACCACTTGTTAATGAATTGAACACAACTACAGCGGCATCGATTGAAACGGGAAAAGGCTTTTTTCATTTTATTTTTAACGATGCCTCCTCAAAAATGCACCTCATAGAGGCAGAAGGAGCTTTAAGTTTTCAGGAATCATAAACCAGTCTAACATGCAAATTGAGAGTTTTAGATGCTGATTCTTGCCGGGTTACATGGAAGCAGATCATCTTGTTGGAGTCAGTGAGACTATTCACATGAATAAAGATGTGCGTGATCTGGTCTTTAAAACTAACTTACTCAATATACAAGCAGTGATCTCAGTAATTTGGAGAGGAATGCAAAGCCGAGGATTTCTTGGAAAACCAAAGTGTGTGTTCAGAAGGGGTCATGTTTCTTGCTCCTCTGTGGAGAGGGCTGCTCCACTCTTTTCAGTTAGTTGACATTGTGACTAAACGAACAGAGATTTTTTTTTTTCTCCCCAGTATATTAATATGATTGTTTTACTACTGTGGGGCACAGTTTTATGACCAGCATACATAGGGACCGGAAATTATATCATTTCAAATTGCTTGAAAGAATTTTTTGTTCAAAATACATTGCCAACTTACTGCCGTTTGTTGATACTCCATTTAAAAGAGAAAGTTTTCCTTGTGTAACTAAGCTGGTTCCTATTTTTTCCTCCCATTTAATATGTGTAACTAAGCTTGTTCCTATTTTTTCTCTCATTTAACATGCATTTGTAAAAGTTTACATACACCATTCAAAAAGAAGAGATACACCTGCAGGCAGGTTGCTGCTTTGAGAGGGATTAGGTTTAAAATGGGGCTCTGGAATTAATTGTGTGGGGGGGTTAGGCTTTAGGGATATTACAAAAGGTTCAAGCATGGCTGAATGGGAAAAAGCCATGAATGTTTGCTTTCAGGAAGGAATGTTTATCCCTCTATTTACCTATGAAAGTTCAGACTTTTGCCCATATACTGCTCTAGCATTTTCTTGCCATTCATATGCACATGGAGATGCTGGAGAGCTGACAGAAACTAGCTTACTGCTTTTAGAAAGCAGAGCTTATTCCTGCAAAATAGAGTATATTGTCTCAAGCCTAGTGGCAGGAACTGGGAAGTCACTGACCCGCAGGAGCCACGGACACCATAAAAAAAAAAAACACATCATATTTTAATGTGCAGATGACGTCAGGCTGCATGATTTTCAGAACGCTTTTTGATAGGGATTAGCAGCCAGTGGAAATATATCTTCGCATTGTCCCAGGCAACTTTTTTTTTTCTTTTTTTTTTTTTTTTTCTCTTGTAGATTCCAATTCTCATATTTCAGTACAATGTTTGAGAGAAAATAAGAATTGAAACCAAAATTACAGAATTTTCTAGATAAACTGTGCATCTGGTTTGTGTTTTCAACCCAGGTGTAAGTTTGTGTTCATGAAAAAAGGCTTTTTGGGGCACCATATTGGTTTCCAGTTGTCTGCCTCCACATCAGACGTGCTTGGTGAAACACACTATGACACACACCTCAGATTATTGGGCCTGCAGTCTCTCCTGCTTGTCCTTATTGCTCCAGCCATGCCTGTTGCCATAGAGTTGGTACAGCACTGGAGTGTGTCTGGAGCTGCTGGACTTCTTGCAGATGCCCTTGGAACATGGGAGCAGAGGAAGGAAGGCAGAAGGGAAACGTCTGCAGCGGTTGGTTAGGGATGCAGAGAGTAGGACCAAGGAAGAAAGTTTATTCATGCAGTGTTGCCTCTTCAGTGCTGACATTAATAAAAACAGTCTCCTCTATGTAAACTGAGCAGACGTGAACCAGAACAGGTACCAGAGCAGATGTTTGTATTAGCACATAGCCAGTTCTGCAATTTTCTGACCAAAAATCCACTTCAGCTGCTATTTTTGACCTGTGTTCTGTACCATTGTCCACAGCAAGCAGCGTAAAACAGGAAAGTGATAGTGGCAGGAGATGCAGCATGCTGTAGACACCTGCCAGCATTTTCGTGACCTTCCCAAGTGCTTCATGCCCCTGCTGGCCTTGTGAAATGGGGTAAAGCATGTGGTGTCTTCCTTTCTAGCTGGGTAGCGAGTACAAGATTTCCTTTCATGACTTTTAGCCAAAAGACAAAGGCTTGTGAACTGGGGGCAGAAGAAAAAGCAGGCCACATTCTGCAGCTTCCCCCTCCAAGCTCTTGCACAGCCAGACACTTTGATGTGAATGGAAATGCTGCCTCAACAGCCCTTGAAAAGCAGAACAGAAGAAAATTAACCACAACTGAAAACGTATAGCTTTAAAAACTCCTTCAGAGGGAGCCTGGAAAATTGTTCTTCTTGGAGAACACTGAATAACTCAAATGAGGGAAGTCAGAGCACAGAGCAGACTGAAGGACTACCTTGTGCTGTGGCTGGAGAATGGGTGGTGGTAGATTTTGGTGCTGATGTGATCAGGGCTGTACAGAAAAAAACAGCATGTTCTGGACTGTGTGAGGTGGAAAGCTTGGCAGCAGTGCCATCTTCCCCTGGTCTGTGCCATTGTGAGGCACTGAACAGCCTGGGGTGAGTGAGGATTGACCAAAGCTGTGGATTCTCTTGCATAAGGTGTGCAAGGGAAAGGGTGGGAAGCATATGAGAAATTTGGAGGGGTCCTATTTAAAAGCGTGTGTGAGTTATCTCCTCAGGATCTGAGCACTGCTGGGTGCAAGTGAGAGGTGTTTTGTGTGTTGTTAGACCTTTCCTACTTCGTATTTGAAGACACCTGATGTTGCCCTGCATATTCTGTTACAAGGTGTTGCTCAGGTCGCAGTAATATTTCTAGCACTTTGACAGGCAAATCCTGAAAGTACTCTTGAATGTGTTCTGTCGTGGCAGGCAAAGCTTTGTTCCTCCTGTTTTTAGCCAGAGAGAAACTCAAAGTGCGTTGTCAAAGGCTGGGGCAGTAGGTCAGTGGCAGAGGGGCTCTGCTATCTAGTCCAGTTCCCCGGCCGTGCCGCCTAGCTAAATAATGGTTCGTTTGGTGATTGGGCTCCTCTTTGATCCCTCCTGTATAACAGTGAGCCTTTGGAGTGTTTTATTGTGCTATTAAAAAGAACTCCTACTAGGGAGGTGGGAAAGGGGAAGGTTTACTAGACAGCTGTGTTTGTGGTGAATTGG
>VXAV01011432.1:231679-266756 GCA_013399715.1 Alectura lathami
TTTTTTTTTTGGACCCTCAGAATTGAGGAAACAGGTTGCTAATGTAATTATGCTTCATTACAGTTTAGTTTGTGGCTTGTTTTGAAGCCTTTGTTACTTGAATTCTTTTAAATCTTGTTCTAGCACAGCGCAATTTACTTCCGTTTCAGGCTCGTTTAACTAATGACTGCAGTGCTCTTCATTCGCTTATTATTAATTTTTGTTGTTGCTGGGTAGGATCATGTTCAGAGTACCACCGTATGGGGACTTGGGCTCTAAGCACAGTATGTGTTAGCTACCAGTTATTTGTGTACAGCGTGCTTGGGCAGGTTGGTGTGCATCGGGCGAAGATGCTGACTGGTGCTTGGAAATACTGGTGTTCCTCACAGCAGCCTGGCCAGAGCTGCAACATTTTGGGTGCTTGTGAGCTTTTCAGGTTTATGCCATGCATGTAAAAGCTCTCAGAATAAGGTGAAGTGGTCTGAGGAGTATAAAATAAACGTATGGCTGGAAATGACACTGAGAAGAGTCCAGAAGGGCAGAATAATCAGACAGACACCTCTGTAGAGCGTTCCATTTTCAGAGTTTGCATGCAAAAGAAAGCAATCTCATTAGCTGCCGCTAGCACTAATATTTGCCTTTCCCTGTGGTTTTCAGGGTGTTGCTCCAATGCACTTTTGTTTGAGTTAGATTTCTGAACAAACAAAATGAGAGATGTTTACACAAGTAGGACAAGGTGTAGAGATAGACAGGATAACTGCAGTATGTTGGGATAGTGTGCATGTTGAAATGTAAATATTTGGCTTCTATAGTCAACATGAATGTCTGCCTGATTTCTTTTGCATTGTTCCAAAGTGCTGTGGACATAGGAGAGAAATACTGGCGCTTTTCCCCTTGGTCCATTAAAACCCTAGAAGCTTGAAAAAAAGCAGCATAGTGGTTGGTGATGCCGATTCTCTTTAAAGGCAAATGCACTTGTTTTTAGTGTTACCTCTTCCTTAAATTCCTCAGGAATTCATGCTTGCAAACTTGATTTGATGGGCATCCAGAAAAGTCCTCTGGTCTACTAATACCCTTGTGCTGCAGGCTCCTCTTCAGCTGAGAGGTGTGTCAGGTTTTGGGCTAAGCTTTCAGATGGTATTTAAGGTGTATGACTCTCTTGTTTCATTCAGGTATTAGTTCAAAGAGAGCTGAAGTAATGAGAAGTCATCATGGAGGCGCAGTCCCATAGCTCTACCACGACGGAGAAGAAAAAAGCGGAGAATTCCGTCGTGAAATGCTCCAGTCGAACAGATGTCAGTGAGAAAGCTGTTGCCTCCAGCACCACTTCCAATGGTGAGTAACAGCAGGGATTTACTAGCAGCCAAACCTACAGTAATTTTACGTTCACTGCATTCCTTGTGAATTGAGCATTTGCACCTGGATCAGTGTTTGTTCTGCGGAAAGGCTAAAGAAAACAAACAGGGGTGGTGGTGGTGGTGGTGGAAAAGTGGAAGGACACAATAAGGCCCGTTTTGGCATCAGGCGTAGGCTTTTTCTTCCAGATGTTCTAATTTGAGATGCAAATGTGCTAAGATATTTATTATAGGAAGTTCCTGTTTTTGGTGTTTTGGAAATTGTCTTGATTAGCCTGGCAGTGCTTGCAAGTGCTTTGCATTTTGCCATTGAAATCTCTTTCACTAGTTACATAATTAGTTATTACAAAAGCGACAGAAGTGGCCCTGTCAAAATTAATGGCAAAGGGTTTTTGTCTTCCTTCATAAATAACATTGCATCTCACAAAGTGCTGCCCCCACCTCCCCAAAGTTCTTTAGTGGCCAGCAACAAAACATTATGCTGCGATTGTATACTCCCATGAGTTCGTTTCAAGGTTGTGAATGTACAGCTTGTTGATTTGCAAAAACGGAGTAGTTTACTTAATTCTCCGCAGAGATTACCTCATTTGACAATTTCACGTATTTTCTGCTTCTCCGAGAATGTGTGAGCCCAACCCCAGCCCTTTCATTTGTTCAGTTTAAGAGGGCTTGGGTGTATTGGTCCCTACTAATGTAAAAGTCCCTTTGCAGACGAGGAAAAAAACTGCTTGAAACAGTGTTGGGAGAGTTTCACCCTGTGAGTTTTGGATAGCTGCAGATTAACTATTGTTTTCTTTTGCAAATGAGTCCAATCATTGCTAAAAGTGGAAGATGGCTTTCTGCATATTTTGGAGGCCTAGTGGATCCCTGGCAAAATGTTTTCTGTCCACCCTTTCTACTTCTGTCATGCTTGCTCAGATATCTGGTGTTGTGGTGCAAATTAGTTTCTCACTTTAATAACTTGAAGAAAGCTATGTGCTCTCTCAGTGAAACATCTGTGTCCAACTGGAGTAAAGCAGAAAATCCATGAATCCTACAGCCATACTAGAGGGAAATCTCTGTGGGTCAGTAAAAATTAGATGGCACATGTCCCAGCATCCTTCTGTGTGACTGGACTTCAGAGTCAAAGCAAACCCAGCAGCTGCTGACCTAATGGTTTGAGTTGATCCCCAAGAGAAGACAGAAACTCTTGAACAGCTACAGAAAAAGTTGCATCAGTTTTCTAAGGCCTATGAAATTAGATCCTCAGCTGGTGTAAGTCATCGCAGATCCATTGCTGTCAATGGAATTACAGAGGTTCACATTAGCTGAAGAACTCCCCATTGTGTTTTTTTTTTTTTTTTTTCCTATAATAGGATTTTCTACATTGGCCCAACTTCTCAAACAGATGCACACTTAAACACATATGCATATTCTTTGATGTCAGGGGTTTGTACTCAATATTGGCACACATCTCTTGACTGTTGGGGCTGGCTTTAACAGCATCATCAAACATTTAGATTAGAGGGCTGAGAGTAAAGCCTTCAAGATGTTTTTACTTAATTCTGACACTGGTTTGCTAAAACCCTTTGGTCAAATCATTTTCTCTGTCGATTCTACCTATCACCTTAATGGGTGCATCAGTTCTTAACCACCTGCTGCATCTGGGTGGTGTGTTTTACTGCGTGTCAGGGTCATCAGACTCCCAGGAGCTGGAGAAATTCTGGGTCTAGTGAATAACTGAAATTTGGTCTTACTGTAATTTTCTCTTGTTAATGGATTGAGACGCTCATGTGGTACACATCCTGGGGCCCGAGCCTGCATTCGTTTAAGGTAATGTCAGATACCTCTTGCTTTCCGTGGATAAGGGTTGGTTTTGCAAGGAGCCTTTTTATATTTAGGGGAGTCACCAGAATCTCCAAGGTTTGGGTTTCTAATCTATTTTCACGTATAACCAAGCAAACAATTTCCCAGAGTTACAGAGTTGGGCTTCAGAGGGATAAAAAATTTGATTCCTTCCTGGATACAAAAGAATTTCTCTTGGTCTAAAGGCTCCATGAAACATATACCAAACCAAAATCTGCTACCAAAACTTCAGGAATTTAAGTATGAATTTTACTGTTGCAACGTTTTAAGTTTTACTTCTTGCAGATGTGATTGTCGTGATAATGAATTTTGGTTACAAGGGACCAATTAGCATGAAAGCTTGAGCTTGCATTACATTTCCATCTTTTATTCTTAATGCTGGAATGAGTATTACTACAGGAACACCATCAGTTGGTAGAAGACGCCACTCCTACAAAACCCACAGTTTTTGTTGATTCATTGCCTCCTTTTTGCAGAGGGCTGTGGTTGCATTAAAGGGTTGTGATTTGCATTTGAGTGCTCTGTTGAACAAGGTAAGGCACCTTTAAAAATACCAAAAAGGCAGAATGATCTTTCCTGTCTCTGTCAGAAGACTCTGCTGTGCTTGCTGAGCAACATTGCCCATGGTACTGATGTCACCTCATAAACATGTCTCACATCGGTGCTCCTCTTTCTGGACAACACATTAATTAGCAAAGTTTGAGTACTTGAGTGACAGATGTCTGAGGTACAGCTCTGCTGTTTTCCAAAGTAGTCAGAACTTGGATTGCAAGTAACTTGAAAGCTGCTAGCTACGGGTTTCATGAAAAGCTTGCAATCACGAAAAATCACGAAGGAAACACCATTATTTCAACAGTGTCCAAAAGTAGGTAACACACCCTGTAGTAGAAAATTAATGCTGGGCATGGAAACATTTTAAATCTTACTGTGTGCAAACTGGATGCTGAAAAGCCTGCTGTAAACCTTGGTGCAAGGGAAAGAAAGTAGGGAAGGTGGAGAGGAAGGGCAGCTTGTTGTAACCCCAACTCCACAACAAAGGTTCAGGGCCCAGACCCGTGGCTGCCCCATAGGCTCAAACTGTAAGCAAGCGTGGGCCATAGTTTATGTTAGCCACTTACAAAAAAGGTTTCTGGTTCACTCACCTAACCACAAACTTGCTATATCACTAAGATGCTTGCACTGTGTTAGATAAGGGCCTGCCAGCATTTCCATTATGAACACTTAATTTCAGAGATTTATAACTAAGCCATTAAAATGCGCTCCAGGCCCAAACATGTGGGGAAGGTCTTAGTGCTGGAGCAAATTAAAACTTCTTTTAAAACACATGTGATCAAAAAAAGTTAAAAAATACTGATCATAATTTGTAATAACAAAAAATCTTGGGTGCACTTTGATGCCCCGTGTGACTTTGTAATTTGGGACATCTCTTACTTTGTTTTGAATTCATCTCTGCAGGCTTTTGATCTTTTCTTCTGTGTGTTCCATTTTGTGTATCTCAACCAAACTGCACACAGTTTGCCAGGACACATTGCTTTGCAAATTGTTCCTTTCCCTCCTTCTTTGTTTGACTGCAGGAGAAAAAAAAAATGCTGAAGAATACTGCTGGTGGAGATGCTCAGTCACAAAAGACTGTATGAATAAAAAGTTTTTGCTAGGGTATAAAATGAGCTTACTCTTGTGTGTTGTGTGATTTGGTACCTCAGACTGATCTGCTTTGGCAAAGTAACAACAAGGAATAAATATATATTTTATGTCATGGCCATGTCGCTGGTATTACACTGGAATAATGAGGCTGAGTTCCTGGACCACCACGCTGCCGCAGTGTGGTGCTGTCAGGCCTGCTCTTTTCCTGTGTGCATCCCTGCCATGTTTCACCATTACAGGGATAGCACTGTGGCACTGGAAACGGTAAGACTCTGTTCCCTGCAATGTCTGTGTGTGGATTTAGGCCATCATCCTGAAAGCTGCGGCATGCACAGAAAGGTTTCAGTACAACTGCGCCTGGAATGGCTTTCTGAAGAGAAGTATCTGTGACTATGTTCATTAAAATTAGTTCTGCACACCCCCTGGGGAGCCTTCAGCTACTATAGCAGGTGATGAAGCCTGTCCTGCAAGGCCTCTGCAAGGCCTCTGTTGGGTAATATGGTGCCTCCTGCAAAGCTAAGTAACCCTAAGGTTTAAAAGCAGTCTGCGGGTGAGCGCATTCAGCATTGCAGGGATCTGCGCGGTGAGCTGCCTCGCTGAAGCACACCGAATGGTGACACGCGTGGCTTTGGTCCCTGCTGCCCGCGGGCAGGCCAGGCCAGCATTATGCCTGCTGCCCCACCATCACAGCCGTCCCTGGAAGCTGTCGTGGCCATCAGCAGCACACTCAGGAGGCAGCATCACGTGAGGTCAAGTCCTCGAGCGAATGCCTCACTGGGTGCAGGAATAGCTCGTCTGGCCCTCGTGTGGGGGTTTGGTCTGCTTGAATTTGGGCAGGGGCTTTAATGCCGTGCCAGGCTGGCCACCTCCATACTGCATTCTGCTTTGTGTGTGAACCTGATTTGGCACGGACCAAAAAAAAACCCACGGAAACCCAACACAGCCCTTAGCTGTATGCCTTTTATTTTATTTTATTTTATTTTATTTGTTTTTATTTGTTTTTATTTTATTCTGAATCTGTTGTATAGGTGTAATTAATTATTCATTTTGTTTTCTGAAAAGTACGAGGAATTACTGTGTAGGGTGATTTAATGCTTTTACAGGGCAAACCTGCGCTCTGCAGCATTGCTTGGAGAACACTGGGAGATCATAATGCTGTGTTCAGCCTTGATTTAACTACTGTTTAGCTTGTCTCGTGAGTTTTGTCAGTGACTAAGATGTTTTCCTCTTTTGCACATTTTGGGTCTAAACTGTTTTTTTTTAATGTTGCATTAAAACAATGCCGTTATTGTATAGGGACTCCTTCAGTGTCTGACAGGCGAGCCCTTATTTTCAGTTTGATGTGTTTTGTCTAGTTTTTGACCCATGAGCTCGTTCCAGTGTAATCTGATATTTCTTATTAACCTATTACTCTGCCTTAGAAAAAAAGCTAATTATAAACGTATGTAGGTTGTGGACTTGACTAGCTCTATCAGAATCAGATAGTTATTGAGAACATGCGTTAAAGTGATAGAAAGCAGAAATTATTATCTTAATGGTGATGTAACTTAAAACCGAGCCTGATAGATGAAAAAGAGAGGAAGTTCATTCGTCCACTTTAATTCTTTCAGAAGAAGAACCGGCTTCATCTACATCTCTTTTTTTTTTCTTGTTTTCTAATAGTTCTTTAAGGATTGAATGAGGAAAGTATGTGGCAGCCTACAGCTCCTTAGGAATCACATTTCCTATTTAAACTTTCAGTCGGTTGCCTGTCCTGCTGCTTACTTTCAAGCTCACCATAAAGTAGGTGTTAATCATAATGCCCATTCTTGGCCCCCTGGTTGGACTGGTGTGCTCGGGGTCCTGTTGAGAGGTCAGGGTTCGAAGGAGATTGTCGGGTGTCAAGAAGCATTACCTGCACCGCTTTAGTGGCCTGCAAACCGAGCCCCAGAGTGATTATATGAGACCTGATCCTGCACAGTGGTCAGGAGATCCCCCCCTCTGCTGGCATCAAAGGGAGCGGCGGGGCCCTACTCACGTCTCATTTTCAGGTGAGGAGGAAGCAAGGGCCTTTAGGATTAGGTCTTGGAAGTGACAATCCCCAGTGTATAGGTTTTTCTTTTTTTTTTTTTTTTTTTTTTTTTTTTCTTTTATCACAGCAAAGCAAATATTCCAGGTAATTCTTATCTGTAATGGTGACACACAATAGCATGAAAAGTAAGGGTAGGATGGTCACATACAGTAGTGCAGAAAAGTCAAGGCGAAGAGCTGAACTTAGAAAATTTTGTGTTCTCTTCTGTTCTGTTCTAGTAATTGTGGCCGAGTGCTAAGGGAATAATCTCAAAAATATGCCTATCCTCAGGGAGGGTAAGCCCTCCTGATGCTTAGAAGTGTTGGAAGCAAAAGTAGTGGAGGTTGTAATTAAGTGTGGACCGTGTGTCTCGGTATATTGTAATCTGATGTGAGCAGCTGATTAAATACGTGTTCATTCAGAGTAATGCAGCCGTGGTCCTTTATGCTTACTAATAAAATTTCAGTCATCAAGTTAGGGTATGTCGTCGCCTGTAATAACTCATTCTGCCTGATGCTATTTTGCAGTGTTGTTCCTCAGTGAGCCAGCCCTACCCGTGCCCTGCTCTAAACCAAACGATCTGCAAGTGCAATACAGTATTGCTTCATTAATTCTGCAGAGATTTCCCTCCTTTTTCCCCCTTCTCTCCCCTCCCTGTAGTGGCTAATAGCATAAGGGATATTAAATGTCAATCCTGCTGTATCCCTTTGCAAGTTCCAGAAAGAGATGATTGAGTGGCTTATCCCTGCAATCACTGTAATCAGTAAGTAATGACTTAACATCCTGCTGGATAACACGAGGTGGAATTGGCAGAAAACATTAGTTAGCAGCACAGTCTTGCCACCTGAACAAGGTGGAGGTTAAATTCAGGGAATTATAGGCTGGGAAATGTTTGTTGTTGGTTTTTTTTTTTTTGCTTTTTCCTGAAGGGTGGAAGAAGAACAATAATGAAAAAACACCCAAACACCGGACCAGCCATATTAGAGTGCTTGAGAAATAGACTAAAAAGAGGTTACAATAAAGATGTTTAAAATGGGTCTACACTGTATGGCATCATGCTCCAGAGCTTGTGCTTTGCAGGAGCCCAGCCCAGTATCCCCCATCTGTTCTCAAAAATTCAGGCATTACAGCCCCCAGCACTGGGGGGAGCAACCCGGAGGTTTGATTTTCAGTAGGAAGAAGGCTGCTGGCAGCTGAAGCTGCAGTGCTAGTGTTAGCCTTCCAGAAAAGTGCTCTTTTCTGGGGGCTCTGCTCTGAGAAGAGACAAGACTTGGGAATCTGTGAGTGAAGGAACAATGTGGAGTAGGTCTTTGTCATAAAGTAAATAAAGATGATTTTCTTTTTTAAAATCCTCCTAATTGACTTTAAACCAGGCAACCCCTCTGGCAGGCATGGTACTTGGCTGTACAGTTTGAGCTGTGTAAATTAAGGCAGTTGAAGTAATTAAATTACTTAACAGGTTTTTTAATGACGTTTGTCTTTTCTCTTCTAGATGGTTTCTGTTTCATATCTGTCTCCAGTTAAAAGGAAATAGTCAGTGTTGCATTTGATTATATCCCTGCTCTGTATGTTTCTATTTACTTTGTTCTTTTTCTTTCTTTTTTCTTTTTTTTTTAAAGATATAAAACCTCAGTTTCTGCTTACATAGAAACAGTTACTAAATGCACATGCCCATAAATGGGAGAAGTGTGCTTAGGGTATGGTAAGTGACTCTGTAGAGAAGGTGCTGTATTAAAATGACATTCCCCATGTTCCCTCCGAGTCATATCTCATTATTTTGTGGTGGGGGGAGAGGGGAGAGGGAGATGCATTCTTTTGCCATCTGAACGAAGAGGGACTGAGATGGATTTTATTGCTTTGTTATTATCTTATTTCCCATTAAATGTCTTTGCCTTTGATGTATACTGGCCGCAATTTAATTTGAAGGTTCTGTTTTTGTTTGTAAGGCTGGCAGCTCAGAAGAATGTTGGTTTACTTGTGAATGTGACCTGGACCTACTGATACATGCATATTTCAAGTGTACAGAGGCACTTTGAAAAAGAGAAGTACACAGGAACTACTGGGTTTTGTTCGTATGATTTTAAAATTTGACTTGCAAGGCTTTAGGGGACAGATTTTCAAAAAGCAGTTCCTAGTCTTCTGCCTTCCATCAGCTGGAGCCTTGCTACATGGGAGCTAGGTATGCACGTTCTTTGCGTATGCCGTCCACTTAAGATATGCTGCTTTCCACTCGTTTGGCGCGACTTTCCGTGCATGTAAAAACCGTCCTGCTTTCAGCCACATGTAAATACAAAAACTTCAGTCCCACACATGCAAAGCTTGAAAAGATGTCGGATATAGCAAACCAAGGGGATTTTTTTGTTTTGCTGAACGGAACGGATTTGCACTGGTGGAGTTTTTTCTGATACGAGATGATAAATTGCTAGAACGTAAGCTGATGTTTAAACTGTCTGCTCTCCTTCTCTCTCCCCATCGTGTGCTTGCTTTTCTGTTCTTTTCCAGCACAGAGGCTCATACATAACAACAGAGGATTTTGCAGAAAAGTTGCTTCTGGTCCTGACTGGTCATGTTTTTCCCTCCTCCCAGTTTCTCTTTTCGTTCTGTCTTTCTCTCCTTTTTCTTCTCTCTCTTTTCTTTTTCTTCTTCTTCTTCTTTTTTCTTTTTTCTAGTTCTTTCTTTTAGTTTTCAGAAAGTTGAGTTCAATCCCAATTATTAAATCTTTGGAGACCATTCCCACATGGTTCTGTAAATGGTAGCTTCATCCTGAGTTCTTTCATCTCTTTTCCTGCTCTCCTGGCTTGACAGTTGAAAAGGTCTGACTGTGCCACACAATGGTTTGATTGGTTTCTCTAGGGGAGGCTTTACCCTGCCTCATCATTCGCCAGGCAGGTGGACCAGAAAGTCTCTTGATTCTTTTGTTGCCTCTCAAAGTCCGAGGTCTTTGACTGAATAAATCCTCCGTCATGGGATAATTTGCTAAAAGGAGCCTGAAAGATGTGAGAGAAAAGCCTCACTACTTGGGTGCTGAATTAATGAAATAACTGGGCCTTGGAGTTTGCAATTGAAAAATCACCAGGAATGCAATGGGTGGAGACAGACTGCAGAATGCAAGGCTGTTGCTTCCCCGTAATAAACCAGGAGAGCTTTAACTGGTATTGCTAAATACGCCGGCTCGGCGGGCAGCCGCCGGTTATTTGCATTTTAGCCCCCTTCTGCAGGGGCTGAATAAAAGCTTCTGGTGCAGCCTCTAGTTAGTCATTAGATTATTACGAGGAGCCGGGAAGAATTCCATATGACAGAACTAGGGTTGAGTTAACACAGGACGAAAAGTAATTTACAGATAGGCTGTCCTCAGCCATCTTTGTAGACCCTGATAAGGTTTCATTTCAGAATGGATAGGCGACATTTCCACTTACGGGCCCATTCTGCGACACCTGTGATAACAGCTTCTGGATCCTAATTGAAATTGGTTTCAAAATGGATTTTCACTTTTCTCTGTCTGTGGAAAATATTGAATGGACTCAGAGCTGCCACAGAGAATCCCAGACCTTGGAAAATGGAGCAAGAAGCCAGGATCATCTTTCATAACTGTGTCGATGATATGACAGTTTTGTTATCTGTCTTATTAATGAAATCATTGATCACCTGATGAGGGAGATAATAAACTACATTTTGCTGCTGCTCAGGAAGCTCAGTTAGATTTTTTGAAAGTATGGAAGGGGGAAAGCCAAGCCAAAATAATGAAGGGACAATTTTAAGGTCTTTTTACAACTTCTCTTTTGTGCAAGATTTTTAGACAGAAGAAGTCTCTGAGACCGTAAAATGCTGCCTGCACCTCGAGCTTATTTAAAGTAAAAAGGAGGGGAGAAAGCCTGGCACTCGTGTTAAGACTTAGTTATTGGTTTTTGTTTTTAACAAACCGCACTGAGTAAATAACACTTAAGTCCTAATAAGTGCCATGGAAACTCAGATGAACTGGGAAACAAAGGGGCTCAATTTTGGCTGAAGTGGGATTAGAGAGCCCTGAATCCCTGGCGCGGACAAAGGCTGCTCGGGCAGCGGATGCTTGCCGCGAGGGTTCTTCTCCCAAAAATTCTTTCTTCTTTAAACACGGATGTCAGTCTGTAGGTGTCACAGCTGCTCAGGCATCGTGGAAAAATAAGTTCCTTGCTTTTTATTTTGTACCGATGGACTTGAGAAGATTTTTAAATGCGAGCAAATGTACTAAGTCGCCTGCTCGGGACAAAATGACTGTGCAGACTTAGCATATAAAATCTGAAAAGATTTTGTGATCTGTTGTTTCCCTGCTTGTTTTCTAATTGTTAGGGAAAGGGATAAATCTGTTGTTTGTGCTCGGTTGCTCTGGAATGCGCGCTCTGTTCCTCGAGGAAGGTGGGAAGGGGCCGTTTTTCTGAAGAGGGATGCCGGTGGCTTCTCATATTTCACTGTGAATTGTATCCTAGGTGTTTCTTCAGCCTCTCCGCTGGTGTGGGTCAATCCAGCCCCCTTTTTAAGCTTGAAAGAGGAGCTCTGATCAAAGGCTTTAATGATGTCACTGATCTCTGGTGATTGATTAGGAACAGAAGTTCTGGAGCATTTTGCGTGTCGGCCTTTTCCTTATCACTTCAAATCCATTAGTGCCTGCCCATTAGGGTACCTTTCAATCAGGGAGAAAAAAATCCACATGCTTTTATATAAATATATATATATACACATATATAGATGCTCCCTGTGTGTATATATGTATGTAAAGAAAAGGAATAGCAGAGCTGACAGGATTCACTGTCTGTCTGAGCTACAAATGTGTTTTTTCTTCAGTGCAGAAGGAAACAATTTTTATTGGTCTCAGTTGAAACAAGGGGGTATTTATTAATCGTTGAACTCTTGGGTGTAATTCTCCTCTGCTCTTCTGCGGCTGCTCTCACAGATATAAATCTGTACAGATCTCTGTCTTCGGTGGGTTTTTGGCTACTTTACCTTCATTTACCGTAGTTTACCCCGAGTGGAATCATGCCCCTGCTTTTCATGTCTTTGCTCTGCCTGCGATGCACGTTAAGATCCGCTGTGTGTGTCAGCTGCTTAGAGATACTTTTAATTAGAGATTTAAAAATAAATATTTTAAACGCACAACTCTTGGAAGTGCAGAGTTAGCCGGAATGTATCGTAGGCTGTTGGAAAGAAAAAAATCTTTTGTTCCTAAGGGAACATGGGTCCTCTGACTTCAGCGGTGGGAGAAAGGGTTTGTCTCTGTAAGTAAAAGTGGTGTGTGAGAGTGATACAGGATGGAGTGGGAAGGATTAGAATCTGACTTCCCCTTGGCACAGATGAGGAAAATGGGCGGTGTGAAGCTGGGGTCTGTTCCTGAATATCCCGCTTCTAACAACATATTGTGATTTAAATGAGGAACTCAAAAACTCTACACCGGCTTTAAAAATCTTGAGTTAATTAATTATTCTGGCAAATGGAACCTTCCGATATGTAGGATAATTCAGAAATATTAATGTTATTTTCATGTATCTATTTTCCACTCTCTTTTTTGAGAGGACGGTTCATTTCTGTCTCTCCCTCAAGTCTCCTCCGCTCCCTCTTCTACTGTTGTGCATTTCACACCAGGAGATGACAAGTCTTGTGATTGCAGCAGAGGCAATTGAAAGAAAATAAAAAGAGAGTTCTTTTTCTCTGGTGCTGGCCCATGAACATACCGTAAAAATTGGATTAGACACACCTAGAGTTGGGATTGATTGCATCTTGAATGGGAAATTAGAACATCTGAAAAATTCCTTTTTGGATGGAACAGAAGCACAAGAAGGAAAAGTTGGATGGAAACCAGAGGAGAACTGTAAATCACTATTAAAGTTATTTCCTATGGTTTACCATTGGCTGTCAAAGAAAATTGCCTCGGGCTTGTTTATAGCTAATTCCCTCTATAGAAAACTTCAATTTGTGGACTGGCCTCTGAACGGGATTGATAACTCTGTTTATAGACCAGGATGGGTATCTAAAGATAACAGATAATGCAAATGAGTCTTTTTTTGATAAGCCAGGGAAGCAATTACGGGTACAACTTGGTTGATGGATTTCAGAGTGCCTTTTCACAGATTATAGATTTTTTTTTTTTTTTTGCATTATAGTTTTCTTTACAGTGCTAGAAAAACAAAATCAAAGTCACCCGAATAGAACTAAGAAGATGGAGCAGCCGATATGACCACCTTTCCCACTGCTTGTGAGCATGGTGAATCAGATTAAAAAATAAACAGGCAGTCCTTAGCCTTCTCTGGAAGAAATATGATTTGATAAAATGTGCACTTAATATTCAGTTTACAGTTTCTTCCAAAGTGTGTAAACCTAGGTGTCCCAGGGGAATTCACAGCCCACTCCGAACTGAATTCAGATAAAATGTTGCATGTAAACTGTCTTCCTGCTCTGTATGTGGAATCTGTATTGCTCTTCAGGGCGAAAAGCATGGAGGCTTGATCCTGTGAGTTGTACCTGAGTCTTCTCTCTCAGTGAAGCTGCTGTACTGTGGAGGCAGTGGAACTTCGATACGTGGTACTTTGGTGGGCTCTCTGAAAACACAGAGCAGCACGATGTGTACGTCCAAAGTAGTTTTTCTTACCATCAAACAGTAAGAAAAACACTTTCTAAAGTTAAGAGACAACCAGTTTTGAAGTTACTATTCAAAACGGGGAACATGAATTGCAGAATCCCAAATGAGATAAGGATGAGAGAGCCTTAATCCTATAAAGTTATGGTAAGGTGTTTTCATAGTTATAATTTAATAGTGTTTGTTAGTGTTAAGACTTGAATTTTATTTCATTTAAGGCCCCAATCCAAAACTCACTGAAAAACGGAAAGGATTTTTAGCAACTATAAGTAGCTCAAGATTTAAATGTTTAACTTTATTTGTAGCTTTCCAGTTTCTTTACTCAAGTCACTGTCTTCTATTTGATTCTCCTCAGTGGAAATTCTTGGTTCCTGGACACCCTTCGTTGGTGAATTATAACCTCCATCTCTGATATAGGACCCAATCCTGACAAAACTTTTTTCTTGTGAAGGTGTCCTGTTTGAAGGTTATTCTAGATGATCAGAAAAAAAGAAACTCATTTTACGAGTTAGTTACCACTCAGTTGTGGTAGTTACGAATGACTCATTGTAATTTGAACTACCCCAGGTTTCAGGGAGTTGGTAGGATACGAGCTTTGCTTCTAGGAAGGCATGGGCACAACTGCCGTTGACTTCCATGGGAGCCAGCAGAGTGAGGGCAGTAGGGAGCTGCAGGGAATTCATTTTTTTTTAAACTGACATTGAAATGCTCAGTCACAAAATGCTGTAAAGCTCATCTGTTGTTCACAGGCACTTTCAGTCGCTTTGTAATGGTTCACACCTCTCACTGCAAAGTAAAACTGAAAACAGCATCATTTTGCTCACAGAAATACCAGCCTTATAAGCGGTTAGCCAGACATTGTCTTATATCTTTTCTGAATATGCATGTGATAAATTATTTCTTATCTTTAGAGACTTTTGACTGAGGAGTTAGAATGGGTGTTGGCATCTTTCAAACACAATGGCAGGTACAGAATCACAGTACCTCTGCCAAAAAACCTGCTTGTGTGATTCTTCCATGGAACTGGAATCGCTTGAGGGATTTCTCCCAGCTTCACTTCCAACATTTGTCCGAAGCAAAGACAGTGCCATGTTTCCCAAGTGCTGGTCAAGGGGAAATATTCACGGTAGGTTTTCTTTTATATTTTCAATTTGATGTGGATCAGCATCTTCTTCCCCGAGCATAAAAGGTCTGCTCTAAGACACTAGTTTGTTTGCTGACATGAGAGAGGTTAACCAACGTTGCATATATAAGAACGGGAACAGTTTAAAAGTTCTAGTCTCAGCTTTGATTGTTCAGAGGATACAAGGAATTAGGTTGATTTTGCTGTTTAAATTCCCAAAGACCTTTTTCTCCAGTCATCCAACTTAAATGCACTTTAAAGCCTCCATATGTTTTCTCTGGCACCACAAATTTTTTCTTTATCTGAAAATAATTTCACTATGAAAGATACAAAACATCTCAAATAATGCAAGTATTTTAAGGCACTGTGGTTTATTGCTACATTTATCTTCAAGGATCAAAAAAGATGATAAAAGGAATCCTACTCCTTAAAAAATCTTTATTATATCTATGAGCAAACAATATCTTTGACAAAAATACCAAGAATTCCAGCAGGTGTTTCACAAGAGATGGAGAGAGAGAGAAAGGGTGGAAGAAAAGAAGAAAGGCAGGAAAGAAAGAAAAAAGAAGGAAAGATGGAAAAGAAGGCAAGAAATAAAGAGCTCTGTGCTCTGCTGTGCTGCTCTCGTTCAAACAGGTTCTGAATTTATTTTTTAGTTGTCATGTTTAGATTTAGAACCTGTCGAAAATCAGTGTTCTAGTGTTGTTAGACAGAAGTCATTGTTTTTGATGGGACCAGTACTTTATCTGCAGAGGTGCAAGAGCTTGAATGTGGGCTCAGAGAAGTTGATACAGAGCAACTTAACAGGTATTTCCATAAGGGGTGAATCTGAAAGAAACAATGTATTTCAAAGTCCTTAACTGTGGGGTAAAATGTTACCTATAGGGTTAAATGTTGGACACTGAGAGTGCAACAGTAGCTTTTTATTTCAGTGTCTGACCATGGTTTAGGCTGCTGCTTTTGTGTTTGCCTTTGGTGAGGGGTCCTGTGAGTAAATGGTGTTGCCCTGAGCATGTGCTCTGTACCAAGTGATGGGCAGCCCTTGTAAGTGCAGATCTTGTGCATGATCTGGCTATATGCAGTAGTGCATGTCACAGATGCTTCTGGATTTTTGAGGAATCTTGGCTGCTGTGGAAACCAAATCCTTGGCCGTCTGGTTGTGAGAGACCCCTGTCTTGCAGGATTAAACTCATTCTAACATGGAACATATGTAACTGAGAAATAGAGGAAGGGGTGGGGAAAGTTTTTATCCTTTATTTTGTTGGGCTTACACTTTGTCTTAGCAATATAGAGAACAGGGAAATTGCTTTTCATTGGTCTTGCTGGCAGAACTGCAGAGGGTAGCAGGGTGTATATCTCAGGCTATCCAGCAGTAATGGAGATGGAGAGCATTTAGATGTTAGCAACAGTTAATTCTTCTTCAAAATGTGAAGAGTCCTTGAAGCTAGGTGGATGTTAGCTAAGGTAAACACAAGCCTTACAGAGATATGAAATGATCTCACCGGGAATCTGTTTTCCAGCTTTATGTTCCTTCAGGTTGTGTGGCTTTCTTTTCTAGCTCTGGAGGTCAGGCTGAGGCAGTTTCCAACCTGAAAAAGTGAGGCACAAAAATAAAAGCGTGCAGATGCCGCAGGCCACATGGTAACGTTGCTCCTTGGTCTGTTCCCTTCTCCTGGACAGGAGCAACCAGTCCAAACTTCTTGTGAAGAGATTAGCGAAGAGTGTGACTACTACCACACGATCCCAGTGGTACTAGTTTATTTCAAGGAATGCAGTTGGAAGGAAGAGCTGGAAGGAGGTGGAAAGGAAATAAGAGATTGCATTTAGAGTTTACAGTGCTTTCATTAAAGTGTGTTTTTTCTTTTTACCTTTTTTTGATTGGCCTTGTACAGCATCTTTCTGATATTCTCAGAAGGCTTCTGTTTGTATACACTTGTTTTTGGTTCAGTGCAGAGATCTGCTAATGACTTGTAATGAAAAGGGGATGATATGGGCTGGGGAAAAGAGGAGGATGTTTTACATTTCAGGGTTTATGAGTGTTATGCTCAGGAAATAAGAATTAGCAAACACTAATAGGTGTCTGTTCTTTCCCGTTCTTTATTAAAACACATAGGATGTGGATCAAATGACTTTATTCAGCGCTCAGCATTCCAGCCACCTTAAAGTGGGAGACTGCAGGCGGTTGGATAAATACATTGGAAACTTGCCTGATTTTACTGCTGCTTATATAAGCCTGCCTGTGTGCTCTGGGGAATGTGATTTTGTAACAAGTCGTATCAGGATGAGTATCCCTATGTCCCCTTTAGCTCTGGGATGCCAGAAGTAGATGAGTGGCAGCGGTGATGATGTCTGCCTCTCTCTTTCCTTTCTGGAGTAATGAAAGACAATGTAGGGGCCTTTGCCAAATCAGGGCGCTACCCCTCTCTGCATTGTTATCGTCTGAAAATCACATGTAACGTGATTTTCAGCTCATGATAAGTAGTTATGGTTGAGTTGTAAATTTTTTTTTTTTGTGATTGCCATGTTTTTGGAAATGCCCAAATGATGATTAAAGCAACTTATTATGGAGTCAGTATAATGAAGGATGTGCAAATGTCTCCCTTATTAGACTGCCTTTTTATTAGGTTTCAAGAAACAAGACATCGGAGCTTGTTTACATGCTGGTATTTTGTCTCTGCAGATGTATGTGCAGCTCAGCTGTGCTACATTGAAGATGGGATTTGAGATCTGGTCCTTACCTCTGTTGGATAGGTGTTAACTTCAGACAAAGTGCCTGAGAGTTTGACGCTTCTGGTATCACACCAGTGGATTCACTGAGGGGGCAGATGAGATGGCTGTGAATCTGTAAGCAGATCCCTTCTTGGCCTTGTCATGGCACTAGTCCTATAGATAAGCACATGTTTGGTGTACCTGTGTATGCTTCAATTTACCACTACATCCTTCTCTTTGAGTTACTGCATGGGGAACCATGAAGTCACTGCTCTCGTAAGTCTGAACCAGTAGGCAGCAATCTAGCTTCATTATCTACTGGTCTGTGTGAAGAATCTGTCAGATTGGCAATAAACCCTTGCAACTGGGTACTGAGGCTGGTGATGCCAATTACTTGCATTTTACAGTGCTTGTTGAGGGCTGGAATGCTCTGAGGACTCCTGTGAGGCTTGGAGTGGCAAGGACAGTGTATCTTACCCTGCGTATTGGAGTAAAAAATGATCTGTTAGGGTATCATTGCAGATGAAGGTGGTCTGATGCACAGCAAGGAGAGATGCTACCCTGGCAGAATAAGTGAGACCTACAGTGGAGCAGATCTGCTGAGGGTAGTGAGAAGAGGAGGCTGGGAAGCAGGCTGGGTAATGGCAGCGGTCTTTGGGCTGGGGTGACGCAGATCAGCTGGTGGGGCTGTACAGCAATCTCATAATTCTTAATTCCTCACTGTCTCCCTAACTGCTAGGGCCCATTCTTCTTCCCTGAGAAGTCCCTTTTGTTCTTTGCCTGAACCTGCTAAGCTGGGTGGAGAACGTTTCATTGTGTTGTGCATTCTGAACTGTCACTAATCCAACCTTATACTGTAAAATTAACTTGAAACAGTGCTTGCTTGAAGATAATGACCTGACCTAAAAATCCCATGTCCACATAGTGTGAAGTTCTCTTTGGATGCTAATGAGTATCCTCGCGTCTCACATGTATGTGTATTGGCAGGGATGTTGTACCTGAAATGTCCATTAAAAAACAGATTTATTGCTCGGTTGAAACTTTAGGAGAATCTTTGTACTTCTTGTCATTGCAGATGTAAAAAGAATGATAGAATCATAGAATGGCTTGGGTTGGAAGGGATCTCAGAGATCATCTAGTTCCAACCCCCCTGCCGTGGACAGGGCTGCCAACCACTAGCTCACTAGATCAAACTGCCCAGGAACCCATCCAGCCTGGCCTTGAACACAGCCAGGGATGGGGCATCCGCAACATCTCTGGGCAGCCTGTGCCAGCGCCTCACCACTCTCTCAGGGAAGAATTTCTTCCTGATGTCCAACCTAAACCTCCCCTCTTTCAGTTTTAGCCCATTCCCCCTTGTCCTACCATTATCCACCTGTGTAAAAAGTCGGTCCCCCTCCTGCCTCTAAGCTCCTTTCAAGTATTGGAAGGCCGCAATGAGGTCTCCCCGGAGCCTTCTCTTTTCCAAGCTGAACAATCCCAACTCCCTCAACCTTTCCTCACAGGAGAGGTGCTCCAGCCCTCTGATCATTTTGGTGGCCCTCCTCTGGACCCGCTCCAACAGCTCCACATCCCCTCTGTCCTGGGGGCCCCAGGCCTGGACACAGTACTCCAGGTGAGGCCTTCCAAGGGCAGAGTAGAGGGGGACAATCACCTCCCTCTCCCTGCTGTCCACCCCTCACTTGATGCAGCCCAGGATGCCATTGGCCTTCCTGGCTGTGAGAGCGCACTGCTGGCTCATGGCCAGCCTCTCTTGCTTGATTTGCAACATTGAATGAGTTAGCATAAAGTGGCAGGTGTCATTCTGAATGCAGAAGTGTTAGTCTGTGTAGTTCTTGCATATGGAGTTGCTGCTAAGTCAATATTTACTTCTCAGGGAGTAAATGTCAGAGTTGTGTCTGAGAGCTGCTACTGCTGCCTTAGTGAAAGTGTTATTTACTATGTCACCGAGCATCCTACAGAGCAAATTCCTGGAGTTTTAGAAGTGTCGTGATTAGGAGCTTGTAGTAAGTAGCTCGAAAGAAAAAAGATGTTTTCCAGCAACTCTGTGTAACTGTCCAGATCATCTATTTACAAAGTTTTAGACAGTGTTTCTGTAATGTTTCACAGCTTACTAAGTGCTTCTCCTTTAGGATCCTCAACACTGTCAATGAAGGCATATGTCGGTTGGCATCACTGAATTTTTGGCTACAAGTTTTATTTTGTAGGAGGAGAACATCAGGAGAGATAATTTAGTTGGAGACTTCTGGAGCTGTCTTAATTAGTTGCCTTTATGTGTAGGCTGCTCTTGGTCTAGGTAGGACTCCCTCCCAGTAGAAAAGCAGAGGGCTTAGCTTAAGGTATAACAGAGGTCTGATAGCAAGTAAGATGTATAAGACAAAAGGCTTGTCTGAATGCCAAAGAAGGCTCTAAAAATGCTCTTTTGTATCAGATCATTGTTCCCTTCCTAGGAAAACATAAATTTGCAGCATTTGTGCAGATAAGATCTCTGTTAAGGCAATCTACAGCTGCCTGTAGCACCTTAGTGCTGGGCATGCCTCTCATGCGTTTGTGCATAAATGCATCATTGCTCCCTTGCTTGCTTCCCACCAAAGGTGGTCACCGCTTTCCAAGGCTGTGGGAGGGAAGCTGGTGGTTAGGCTGTATTTAACCTCTGACTGCAGTTAGTGAGGAGCATGAAAACCTTCTAGGAAAGAGGCTGTAGTGTGAGGCTGTCCACACCTTCTCCCTCTGCCTATAAAGCCAGGTAGAGCATGGACTCTGGAACTTGGAGACTTCTCTGGAGTTGGAGAACTCCAACTCTGGAAGTTGGAGACTTCTCTGGAGTTCAGCGCCTGATCTTGCAGTGTGTTGAGGCCTGTGTCTTTCTAATGGCTCTTGGCAAAACCCGTAGGAGAGTGGGAGCAATCGACCCACAGGAATGATGCTACTCCATTTTTTGCCTTAATGACTGCTGAATAGAAGTGTTTCTGCTCTCCTGTGGCTTTGCTCAGTATCTCTCACCAGTTCCCTGTATAAGCACTAGAGGTTAGATCATAGAATCATAGAATAGCTTGAGTGTGAGGGGACATTAGGGCCCACCCAGTCCCAGCCCCCTGTCATGGGCAGGGGGACGCCTCCCACTGCTTCAGACTGCTCAGGGCCACATCCAGCCTGGCCTTGATCACCTCCAGGGACTGGGCAGCCTGTGTCAGGGCCTCACCACCCTCATAGTTGAAGAATTTCTTCCTTACATTGAATCTAAACATACCCTCTTTCAGTTCAAAGCTGTTACCCCTTGTCCTATTGCTACAGACCCTTGTAAAAAGTCCCAGTTTTCCTGTAGGCCTCCTTTAGGTACTGGAAGGCTGCAGTGATGTCACTCTGAAACCTTCTCTTCTTTGGGCTGAACCACCCCAGCTCCCTCAAAGTTTCTTTGTAGGAGAGGTGCTTCTCTGAATGATGAGCAGATGGGCATCCAGTTCGTGTGCTTTGGTGTTTCATGGACACCAAAGCTGCAAACTCCTTCTGTACTGTTTTTAGCTGTGGAACAACTGAGGGAGTGTTGGGTTTTCTCCTTAGTGCTTACATTCAGCTTGGTTGGGTTTTGCATGGAGAGAGAATTATTAGTCTGCAGGTGATGCACAACAGAGAGCTTCGATAATTCAAACAACGTGGTTTGTGCAAACACTTAACATGTTGAAATGTAGTACAGCCAAGGGTTTTTCATTTGTAGCATAGAGCCCAGTAAAGACCAGTCAAGGTGTAACAACCATGCTTTTTTTGCATAAATATGAGAGTATTAGTTCTACTTGTAGATCATGTAACAAAAGAGTAACAGATGAATCTAATAAATATTCCAGCAAGTGCTTTGATGTGCTGTTTACTGTAAAATAAAATTAAAACTTGTAGCATATGTTAGTTTTTCTGGGAAATAGGTTAAAAAAAAAAAAAAGAATGAAGAACACCTCAAAGGCTAGATGTTAGCATTTATATGTACCAAAGACAATTTTTAACAGACAAAAAAATAAAAAATAAAAAATCTGGATTTGCACTTCAGAAATGGTATTGTCTTCATCCAGTTCATATATGTGAAGCTGAGGTGAAACTACACAGTTAAACTGTGATGTGACAAAGGCAATGTATAACCTCTTTAAAGTCTATATAAATCAAACCTTTAACCTGCTGCCTTTAAAAGGGAATGCCTAGAGGATGCTTTTGTATAACATTTTTTTTTTATTTTTTGTGTTCTATTTAAATGTAGATTTTTAAGGCCTTTAGTGTAGTGGTGCATCTTTTGCAATGAAATGTTAATCAGGACTCTTTTGTAGCAACTCTGTTGGAAGATAAAATATTTAGTGCTGTTGTATATTGAGCCCACATTCCTTATACACACACATGGTTTTCCCCCTCCTCCATTCCCTAACCTCTTTCCCCCCCCTTTTTTTTTTTTTTTTCCTATCAGAGTTGTAAGGAATTATTTTAGTTAATATTTGGAGAGCTGGTCTGTACTTTCCATCACTAATAAGCCATCTTGGTTATGTTTCCGGCACACTGCTGGTAGAGAAGTGTAATATCTTGTACTTGGATGACTAAATCTAGATTATTACGAGGATTATTCCCTTTTTCCCCATTTGTCCTGTCAGCAAAACAATTATTTTAGCTATCAGTGCTAGGTAAGTTTTGTTGAGCACATTTTTGATGATACTGGAGGTCTGGGCCTGTGTTTCCATTGATTACAGTAATTCTCAAACTGTAGGGGCAGCTGCATCATGTAGTCATATAGATGATTCTTTGGGTTTTGATTTCTGGTGTTGGAACCAAAATACTATAATATTCAAGTTTAGGTAAGTGTCCTGAAGCACGCAGACTTCTTAGTAGCAATTGGATTTTCTAAGTGTGTGAATCTAAGCATATGCATAGACTGTCCATAGGATGAGGGCAAGAGTAATCAGGTTAGTTACTAAATCTTTTTTTTTCAAAGTTTGTATCTTTTAAATAAAGAAGCATAAAAAGTAATTTTGTTCTTATTAATGTTGTCTTATAGTGAGCTTAATTTGATTTCTGGTCAAATGGGTCAGTTTGGTCCAAGATTAATACTTGTTTCACAGAAGTCACAGTTTGTCTAAAGCATGATTGTTCATTTTTGTCAGATTTTTCTTGTTTCCTTGATTTTTCTCAATGATTTTCTTTGTTACTTTGATTTTATATGCTTGATAAAAGCCATAATGATAATGTAATGATTGTAATTAAACTGAAATTTCCACAAAGCATTATACTTCACAGTCCAGAGATGATCTCCCTTGACTGTAAGGCTTTAGTTCAGCGGTGTCTGTAGTGGATCAGTTTCATTTTTTTTTTAAGAAACAGAGCAATGAAAGAGGTCAGGAATCGATCCATCACAGAATGACAACGTGGAATTAGGGCATAGGGTCCACTTTCAGTGGAGTCAGAGCACAGGTTTGGACTGCGAGGGTGGGAGAAGGCAGGAAGACTGTTCAACATTCTTGCACTGGCAGGCATTTAGCATGGGATTATGCTCTGCTTTGTCTGAACTCCGCTTCCATAGAAATCAGTGAGGACTTTCTTCAGCATGAACAGAGCTGGATCAGTGCACACAGCCTAATGATCCTTCTCTGCAACTCAGCAGTGACCACTGCACTGGAAATACTCATCACGTGTTTATTGTCCCCTCCTCTTTGCCGTACAGAGGGAAAACAAACCCAAGGGGACTGTTGTAAGAACTTTGATGCCTTCGTAACGTTTATCTGCTAGGCTCTTATCCAGAACATAATGTTCTCATCCCAGCTGCCCCAAACTATTTGCTGCAGCTGGATGGTACTGTGCAAATGCAAACCAAACGACATGTTCAAAATCAAAAGACGGTTTGCATCATTATACTTTATTGCATGTAACACACCCCAAAACTCTGAAGGATACCTCCCTGGGGGATGGTGAAGTTGAAGTATTCCATTTTGGGAAACGATGCTGTGTTCTGTCAGTCTCATGGTACCACTATATTACACAGGTAAGTTAAAACCAAGATAATGTCAGGTTTTCCAGTTCTGTGTTTAGCAAGGGGCTAGTTTAAATATTTTTCAGATGTCTTTGCCAGTCTGTCTTCCAATTCTGCAAGGTTCACCAGAGCAGGAGGAAAACCAAGTCCCTGGCTATTGTGTATTTGGACTACTCATTCCCAAAAGAATCACTTTTGTAAAGAACAAGCAGGCTGAACAGAATGAACAGCCCATTTCTGGGTGGGTTTCAGATCGTATTTTATCTTCATGGGTCCTCAGATTTTGGAAGAATCCATGTTCTTTGAGAAGGAGGTGTTTCTTGCTCCATTGCACTGAGAACTTCACTTCCTTCATTTGGTTCACTACAGTGCTGCTACAGCTCCATTTGTCAGTGACAAAGTACTGTTAATGATGTTTTCTTGTTTTTTTTTTTTACAAGGAGTTGGTCTCCAGACCTGAAAGCAACACAGACAGTGCTGTTGTATTAAAGTACAGTAAGACCCATCATGTTAGAATACAGTAAAGGTCGGGTGGAATGCTCATAGTGGACTCGTGGCATTAGCAGACTACTGAAGGCTGGGTTAGCATCTAAATGATGTGATAGCATGCCCTAGGAAGGCTTTGTTATAAAGAAGGCAATTTCTGTTCATTAAACCTCATGATAAGAATCCCTGAAGTCGCAAGTCAGTGGCAAGAATGTAATGACACATGCTGATCTTAGGCCAGCCCAGGAGAGGAGGAACCTCCTTCCCCAGAATTATGGGGTCTCAGATTCTTGGATCAATTTTGTCTCCGTGTTGCTTCACTGACTCCTTTTCGTTTACATTGGTTTTACAGGAGATTGGAAAGAAGCTTTCCCTTTGGAAGTGCTTTCTGGGAAATTCCCTGAGTTTGTTTGAGAGTGGGGTGGGATACTTATTTTTTTAAAAAGCAATCATGATTTTCTGTGGCTGTAATTAGCTCCACCCAGCCTTTCAGTCACTGAGCACAGCTTTACGGAGTCTGTAAATGCTGTTCCCTAATTGCTTCTGAGCAATAAAAGGGACTCTTAGACTAGCCAGATCTTTTAAAAGAATCACTGTTAAATATTAAGCTGTCTTTTATGGTTTAAATGAGGAAGCCTTGTTCTGTAGGGAGCAAGAGCTGGGGGCCAAACCGTTTGCAGTGTGAGTCTGATCAACTTTCTCTCTGGCTCTGGACTTTATTCTTTCTGGGTTTATTTTTGTCTGTTAAGGGAGAGTTGCATATCAAACAACTTCCACATTTCTTACATATTTTGTGAAAGAAGAGCTTGACATACATGGAATTGTCTAATGTACATATTTAAGAGGGTACCCCAATGCTCGGGTGGCCCATTTGTATGTGTCCTGCTCCCCTGAGAAATTTGTTCCTGCTACCAGACTGCTTCACTTTACTAGAAAAAAATGGTGTACTTTTTCTCCCACTGCCCACCTTTGCAGAAGGAGCAGAGGAATCAGGGCAATAAACCAGCTTGCAGCCAGTTCTGTTAGCTGTCAACAAGAGCTCCATGGTGCATTGTTTTTGTGGTGAAAGGCAGCAGCTAGTACAGCTGGAGGTTGTGGCCAAGGTGGCAGCATGGATCGGGCCACTTTGTCTCCCACTTTGGCTGCCAAGCTCGCGTCACTTTGCGGCCAGGCGGAAGCACCCATGTTTCAGAGCAAGGGAGTAGACCACCACTGGGCAGCAGTGGCTCAGGAGCGGTGGGCAGTGGAAGGCACTAACTCTGAAATGTGGGATGTCAGCTGAGGCTGCATTCAACCTCCTGGTCTGGGTCTTCTTCCCTGTCTGCACTTCATAGTCCCTGCTGGAGGCATGGGTCCATCCTAGGCTGTGAAGACGGAGCTGCAGGAGGCTGGGAAGTGAAATGAGTGGTGGAACAAGACAAATACAGAAACAAAGGGAGACGTAGGAATTTAGCATAAGACAGCTGGTTTGAAAAAAGCAAGGGGGAAATGTTTTGAAACTGGTGGTGGGTAGGAGATAAAAGAGCTGAGAGGTGCTGCACAAGTGATAGATGAGGTGCCTAGGAGAAAGAGACCAAGGGGCAGCAGAAAAACAAGCTTACAAGGAAGAGAAAAGAAGTTCAGCGTGTGAGCATTTTCTTGAGAGGGAGGACATCTGTGGTGGGTCACAAACAAAATTCAAAAGACAACAGAGTAACGGAACTGAGGTTAGAGAGAAACAACCAGAAAATACCCAACTATGAATAGACATTCAGAAGAGAGACCTGTGTCTGAGTTATGAGGTAGGGCAGAAACTGGAGGCAACTTAATGAAGAACCAACCAGCACATAGAATCATATCATAGAATCATAGAATGGCTTGGGTTGGAAGGGACCTCAAAGATCATCTAGTTCCAACCCCTCTGTTAGCATATTGAACCCTGCTTCCAGTCCTACTCTTTCTGCTTGTTAAGCTCACTGAGTTTCGTTCTGATTAATTAAGTAATTTAATACTGTGTGTGGAAAAGAGACAGCATTTTTACACCTTACAGAAGGAGTGATGTCACATGTTTTGGTTAGGATGGCAAGAGTTATAAAAATAGTCTGTATGAGTGTTTTAAGTTGGAAGAGATGATGAGATCACAGCTTGAGTTGAAATACAAACATTCTGCTGAAGCAACCTCGTGCATAAGAAGTGGCCTGTAGAGTTTTTTTTCTTTAGGAAGCCAAACAAACCTGAAACAAAAATAACCTCTCCCCCGGACTTTTTTTTTATGAGAATCTTCAGGCAGGCCCCAGCCGATGACTCTCACGACAGGAAACTTCAGTTTGCAAGTATTTTGAGAGTCACTAGGGTTGTCATTACTCCAAGTCTACAAGTGATGATTGGTGTACTGTGTAGCGGTAAACATGGAAGTCCAGCAGCATTTACAAAACCAGCATAAATCAACTGACGTTGGCTTCTTGGTGGCAGCGTGCCCAGAGGAGTTGCCCAGCAGAGAATGGCAGGACGTTTAACTAGTGCACAAGGATGCTGTGCTGCATGTGGGGAGATAAGGCTGTTCAAGCAGTAGGAAGGGGAAAAACAACAGCAGTTGCTGAATTTACCAGAATTTGGAAGCAGGACGTAGAGGGGGGCACAACGTGGACTGGATGCTCAAGATAATGGGCTGCTGTTTCTGATCTTTAGTGTAGTTCTTTAGATTTCTTTTTTTACGCTGCATTTTAGGTCTGATACTCCTGGTTCTTCTCACTTGTTTGTTTTTCTAGCTCTGGCAGGACTGGCCTTCTCTAATCCTTTTCTTCCCCTTCTCAGTTTTCTCAGGTTACCATCTTGTCCATCATCTGATCAGGAGATCAGAAGTATTTTGAAGCATCTCTTTGCAAGCTTCCTGTTGTTTCCACCTTTTGTTTGCTTTCAATTTTTTCCATTCCCTCTCATTTCTCTTTTCATTTTTTCAGTTTACCACATTTAAAACTCTGCCCTGCACTTCTGAAGCCACTATGAGCATGGCCCTCCCGGTGTTCTTTCATATGGAATTGTCCTGCATAACTTTCCTTGCGTCTCAACCTGGCTGCTTATCTTAGTTTGCTGCTTGGCAGTGTAACCGTATTTGTTTTCAGCAATCCCCATCTCTGATGCTTTACTCACTGCGTGATATAACGAGCAGAATTTACTAGCTTCTGTAGTAAATGGGAAGTCATGCTCCTGCAGCTTTCTAGAGCTGGAAAACAGCTCTGTTTTGTTAATAGAAATGGGAATTCCAGTTTTCTTCATCAATCAAAGATTCCCTTTTCTGCTCTCTAGATGAGTAAATTTTAGTTTCCAGTGAGAGTTTTGAGCACTCTGTTCACAAAGTGGCTCCAGTAACTGCAGGATGGAGGGAATGAAATGGAGGACATTACTAGTACACTAAAAAAAAAAAAAATCGAAACGAAAATAAGGGGTGAAGTATGTACATCAGACTTTCCTCCTGTTCATTCACTCTCCAAATCTTTTATGCAGCTGGCAAAATGAGAGCTTCTTTATTTTATGTCTCTGTTCAAAAATTGGTTGGGACAAGATAAGGTGACGAATGAATGCCTCAGGGCTCTGATGAAAAGCTATATTTACTTTTTAAAAAAGTCTTCCTATTTAATGACAAACAGACACCACCCTAGACTGAGCATGCCCTCGAGAAATGCCAATGTATGCAACACAGAAAAATCTGTGAATCACATCATATAAATGGTTGCAGATACTGGCACTGCAGTTCTTCACAGGCACATGGCAGTGATGCTTACAAGCTGTAGGCATTGTGCAGCTTCAAATTAAGTTTAGAAACGAATGTGATACAGATTTTATTGTCGCTGCATTTGCAGTAAGCAAACTGTATGTAGTGGTATCCTGTATTTATTTATTGGTAGTGTATGCCCAAATAAAACTGTTCCTCTTTTTAACTATATTTACTTCAGTTCCAAGTGGTGATAGTTAAGATAATTGGGTTTCTTAAATGAAGTTTTGCTAAGGCTTGTAAGACTTTGATTAGTCCTGGAATACTGGCCAGCAGTTCTGAGGTACTGCACTCATGACTTCGAAATGGTTGCACAAATGCTGCAAAGTTTGGCAAATGCGCAGAGTATATTTAAAAGGAGAATGAAAGATTATTTTGTTGTTGTCATTGCCCTGACCAATAGTCTGCCTGCTGTCCTGATCTCATTGCCATTTATTCTGACATGCAAATCAGTTTCTATTTTTCAAAGGAAGCTGACAGGGAAGATTTTAATTCCTTTCCCAAAAGTGTTCTGCCCACAAGTTGGGAAATTTAACAGAAATATCCACAAAATAACATGAGCATTTCCTCTGAGACCACATCCAGATGTGGAACAGCTTCTCTTTCTCATTCCACCACTGTCCTGGAGACTGGTACAGGCTAACTCAGCGGGAAGCTCTTGTTTCCAAGGAAGCTCCAAGACAGCTGATAGGACAGCTGATCTTACTGGCGTGCCTCTGCAGTGAGCAGGTGGTGCCTGCAGGTACAGCAGTGATGAGGGGCAGATCAAAGGGCTACCTGAAAGCCAGAATGACTGGTGTACGTGGCAGGGCTGTAGCTGCCGGGTGCCTTCTGTGTGGGGCTGGTAGAAACCGAGGGGTCTGTGTGATCTGTAAACAGAAGTGGTAGATGACAAACACACCATGATTCACCAGCTGGAACCACCAGATTCCTTGATGTGATGAAGAGTGCAGTGCAGCTAACTGGAATGTGTGTGAGTCTGATTTTTGTTTCCTGTGGTATCAAACTGCAAGAGAAGGTCATCAATGATGTCCATGTACTCGTGTTTCTAGAAATGATAGAACAACTGCAGTAAAAAGCCAGTCCTTGCTCTGACATACAAAACCTGGAGACAGCTTCTCCCACCTGAAACAGGAATATTTTTTGCGGGGGTCATACAGTGGTGTTGGGAGTGAACAGTTCTTCTGTTCCACTTTGCTGAGGCTCATCATAAATAAAAGGAATTAAGGAGAAACCATTTCCTTCCATTTTTAAACCTCAAGTTCTTCCCCCAGCTACCCTCTGCAGCCTGGGTTGGAGTGTGTGAGGGGAGAACACCGCTTGGTTTTCTATGGAAAAAAGGGGAGGAATGGTGTGTAATGTTGTATGAGCCACCAGGGAGTATTTGACATGTTTGCTTGTACGTGGCAATATGTCTAGGGGAGGCAGGGAGCTGAAGACCTGTGTTCTGTGGACTCCATTGAAATCCGTTCACTTTCATAATATTTCATAAACCTGTGTAGATAGAATGGTATTTGTAGTTTGGATCTGATGTATTGCCTATCTGTATTCATAACATTGTAACACAGACGCTAGTGATTTCTCCAAGTCTGTAAAAGCTGTGGGATTGTGCACTATCCTCTGCAAACCACTAATGGTAAAGTGGAAGTGGTACATCTGTGTGTGGCAACTTGGGTGTGAGCTATATTTAAATGGCAGGTCCACACATATTTTGTTAGTCCATACCAGGTTATTTCCAGGAGAAACTGCTGACCAACTGTGTCCTCACTGCTGCTTTGCCAACTGGCCATGTAAAGACAACAGCATCAAAAAAGCAGATAAAACGCATTAGGAGCAGATACAAGAAAGTTAGATACTAAGCTGATGTGATGATTACGTTCTGACCAACCTCATAAGAAGTTGGATGTACCCTTCTATATTTTCCTTTTAAATGAATGTTTTTTGGGGATACGAATACTTTTGTGTTTTTTAATATACTCAGGCAGGTAGCTCTTTGGCTTAAATCAAATATACATTCTTTGGCTGTTGCCTAGATGGTGCTCAGCATGTCAAGCACAAGACTTGCTGAAAGCATCCTCTTTTGAAGGACCAGGTCACACATTTTGTCTTCACCCAAGAAGGTGGGAAGGTTCTGTAAGTGAAAGAACAATAGCACAGATGTTAAATGTAGAGGTTTAATATTGAACAGATAAAGATATGTGTTTTGTTTTGTTTTTCAATGTTTAAGATGTTCTTCCAAATGGAGATCTCACTGGATGGTGCTGTTTTACCTTGGCATATGTTAATAGCCGCCCTGAACTCAATTATGCTCCTGTGCAAGAAGAGGTTTAATGGTGTGTAATCAACTTTTGCCAGATGCTTAACAGTGCGAAGCCTTTAACAATTTGTACAGAAAAGGTATAAAACAAAACATTTCGATTTTGGATGCAACAACTCCATCTGACTTGATAAAAATTGAGGCAAGAGCAGTTGACATTAAACGTGGAATGTTGTGAACTAATATTGACTCAGAATATCAAGCTAGTATGTGTCAGAATCAAACACACAAGGTCACACAGAGTAAACACCAGTCTTACAGCATTGCACTGGGACCAAGGTTTCTTTTTGCTTTTTAGCTTGCCAAAAGGCGTGGGCCTACCCTGATACGCTTTTACTACCACAACAAAGGAGGTTTTTTGACCGCACAGGTTCTACTTCTTCAAAGATGATGATGAGCATTTTGAGTAGGATTCTGAGCAGCTGCAGCTTCTGGGATCTGATTCTGTGTGTCGCTGACAGTGTCACCTCTCTGTGTTGGTGGGTACCGCTCCACAGTCTGAGCTCTGGGGCCTGGCTGGTGCTGCTTATGTCCTACAGAGATGCGTGTCCCATGGAGCTGACTGCTGCTGTCTGACTGGGAAAACGGAGAGGCCTTGAAAAACATGGTGCTGTTGGCGTGGGATCCTCAGTGCTGAGACTGTGCTATAGGAAAGATGGATCTTTATCTCTCACCACTGAAGTGAGCTTTATTGCTATGCAGAGTTCTATATCTGTAACCAGCTGGCACGAGAGTTGCACTAAAAGCTTATTCTCCAGTTTGCTGTTTTGCTTTCCCTCTTTCCATGCTGGGAAGTGAAAGGACATACAGGAGAAAGAAGGGGAAGGAAGTAGAAAGAGAGAAATCATGGGGTAGTACCAGTTAAAACTCTTCCTTTCTAAGAGCTGTTTGCATGTTGTTCCAGGCTGCAGTATCATGAGTGGGAGTGTACTTACTCAAGCCTAGCTGTGGTTTCCTGCTTATTGGCATGCTTCAGGAATGCTAGGAGTATTTTACTTTATCTTTTTTTCCCCCCTTGTTGCTCAATTTCATTCACACATGCTTTTGTTGCCATCACAGATGTGCCTGTGGTCATTTGTTTTGAAAGAAGTATAATTATTATATGGACAAGACCTCTGATTTAAGAGGCTGAAAGGAACAAGTTGATGGTCATGTGTGTGGCGTGCAGTTGTGTGCGAGCCTGGTAAGAATGTGACCTTGTTTATTTGCATCTCTTCTGAGATGGAAGAAGTTTGCTTGGTAGCCTGCCAAGAGATGTCTGGTACCTGTGAAAACAAGGGTGCTGTCGTGATGCTATGGTGTGCAGTGCTGTCTGTGCAGCTTGGACGTGGAAAGAGGAGCGGGCAGAGGTTGGAACTGTGTGCTGCGTGCTCCTGTCTTGGGTGGGTGGATGGATGGATGGATTAAAAAGTTTGGTGTTAATGGGAGCTTTAGGCTTGTCATTTAGTACATGCCTTTGGCTGGGAAAATTGGGTGCTTTGGCAAAAGTCACCTGTGTAGGTCTGTGTAGTAGCAACTGTGGAAATACGAGAGTGGGAGTCTTTCAGAGGATGGTACAATACTGATGCCAAGCTGTGATAAAGGTCTACATTAGGATGAGATAAATTCCTGCTGTCCATAGTCCCTGGGTACAGCCTCTTCTTGCCATACTGTTAGCAGAGCCCAATTAGTACCAAGTAACTAGTCTGTCAGAGCTGGGTGGCTATGTTAGACCTTTTTGTTCAAAATTAGTGGCTTGTAGCTGTTGCTCTGACTGTTCAAACTCATTGCTTTGTTTGTACGTAGTTGTCACCAGCATAATGCTGGATGCCAGCACTGTGGCATAGTTTTCTCTTGTGTGCATGGTTCTTGCAGTTTATTTGGAGAGCATTTCAGCACCAGCCCAGTTGTAGATTTGTCTTCTCCAGCATCCTTCTCGTGTTCCCTTTTGGCCTTGTGCTGCCAGTAGAGGCCAGTTCCACACGCACATCTTGGTAGCCCATGTGATCTGCTGGATTTCCTTTTTGATCTTTCACCCCACCCCCATCTTGTTTTCCTATAGCAGATAGCATTTTTTTGCCTATGTTTGCATAAGCTGCCCCCAGATCCTGCTATCTCTCTGCATCTGTTGGCTCTCATTCTCTACTGGGTTTCCGCTATCCATGTTTATCTTTAATACTAGCATAATTTCATTTCTGAAGTAGTTTTTGCTCATTTTTTGATGCAGATTTCTTCTGTGTGCAGCCAGATTCACTATTTGAAACCAAGCTGAGGAGGCTGGGAGGGAAACAAAATCCTTCAGAGCCATTTGGGGGAGCGAATGGACAATGTTTTGTTATTTTGGAAACCTGAAGCACGAAAACTGATGATATTTCACTTGTTGGCATTGCTTAAAATTGTTACCAACTTTTCTTTCTGAATTCCTTTATGGCCTTCAGGATGGAAGAGGAAGGGGTGATAGGGCAGTGGGTGATAGGGCAGTGGGAAGGAATTATTTGCTCTCATGCTAGCTTTTCATATTTTACTCAGGAGTGACTTTCTGATAAGGAAAAAAAGGCAAGGAAGAAAGGGGTGGTGAATAAAAGAAAACATGAAATAAGGAGAAAGGTGGGAAAGTAAGGAGCTTGGAGGGTAAAAGGTAACACAGGTATTCTTCTCAGGTTAAGTCCATAGTCTTTGTCAAAGTACTTTTGTGCTAGGCACTGAGTTCCTCAAATGTTGGTTGCATAAAAGTGAACTAATTCTCACAGTTTTATGCAGGCCTGTTTTTACCTGTTAGTTAGCTCCAACCAAGCCATTCTGTTCATGCATATGGTTAGAAAAATGGTTTCCTATTTAAAATACACATTTCAATCTACATTAAAAGCAGGAAAAGTTTTGTTGTTGTTAGTTCTCATAGAATCCTTGATATGTTTACTAACAGAAAGAAATGTAACTCCATTTTAAAGAAAAAATAGATGCAAGCCATATGTACTGTGCACGGAAGGAAGCATCTCAAATCTGGTTTGAGTAAAGAACTGTTCTGTGATCTCTTTGTAGAGCTGAAGGGAGAAGTATTTTTTTTTTTGTTAACAACTCCCTTGTCCCAGTTTTGCTCTGCACCGGATTTTCTCTCCAGATTTGTTAGCTGTTAAGAGATGGTAACAGTTTTTTAAAACTTCTTATCTCTCCCTGGTAAATACAGCCTCCCCCAAGTTTGAAATGAAACATTTTGGCAATGCAAGTTACAATTCAAATGATGAAAAATATGTCAGCTATGCACAAATGGTTGGGCATTCTCCATGAATTACCAAGGTTATCCTCTGCCTTCTTTACAAACGCTCACACTTACTCATTCTCACCAGTTCTTCCACAATTCTGTCTTGTCTGTGTTTCCTTAACATGGAAATTGTCCAGACGGTGTAAGAAGAAAGAGGGGATGTGATTTAATTATTCCGCAGCTTTAATAACTCATCTGGGAACAGTGACAATTAATTGTACTGTACAGTTCATCAATCTTTACTGATACTGGATTTAGAAAAAGAAGTGTTATCAGCAAGATAGGGTGCACGTGCTTTTCCTTCTCCAGGTAAGACCAAGAGGTACTGACAAGACCAGAGGTACTATACAGGTTTCAGTCAGCTAATGTTCCCTGATCATTATTGGAGGTGACAGTGATGGAGACAGAGGGGAATCCTTAAAAGATATCGAACTTTTGCTGCAATGTTAACGATGTAGAACAAAAGAGGAAACTGAAGAGCCTCCTGGGACCAGGCAGCCAGGATCACCATTGTTCTGAATATCCCACCTCTGTCTGTATTCCTTTGCTAGTTCAGTTTGATGCTAAGGACCGTGAGGGAAAGTTTAGTTGGAGACACGTTGGAGAGTGGAAGGCCTGTTGGGAGGAGGGGGGTACGGGGTGTGAGGGACAAGATCCCATGAAAAAAAGCGGAGGAAAGGAGCCCAGCTCAGTGCCCTGAGATTGGATGGGGAACTTAAAAGGAGAGATGGAAAATCATCAGGAGGAAGGCACACTGGCTTGTGTGCATGACTGAAGATTAAGGAAAAGACATTGAAAGAGAAGCTGGGAACAGCTGAGCAAGGAGAGTCACCCCACAAGGAACAGGGACTGAGGCTAAAATGCATTGGCCATAAAGAATGTCTGAGATGAGAGGTTTGTGGAAAGAAATGTGTGTATAGCAAATAGGACTGGAGCGAGGAGATAATGGGAATAATGCAGAGTTTTAAGGGAACAAGATGAAAGATAGAGCAGAAGTACACTTTAGTGGAAGAAGCAGAAAGTTTGCTCTCACTAGAGCAACTTTTCAAAGCCAGGGGTGGGATTCAACATGGACAGTTTGCTGTTATCAGCAAATGTCTGTGAACCCTGAGGGAGATATCTATCCTTCTGCCCTGGATTTTAGGTAATAAAATGCTTGCTCAGGGAGAAACATCTTCTAAATGCCTCAGAGTAGAAGAAATCTTCAGTTACAAATGTCATCTTTTTAGACACATTAGCCAAGGAAGTACAGATCTGCAGGAAATGTGGTGGTGGTGGTAATTACAGCTCACCTAGAGCTCTGATTACTTGGGGGCAAATCAACACCACCAATGGATGGTGTGTCTGTTAGTACATGGCGTGCAGCTCACTTTCAAACAGGTGAGCATTCATACATGCTGAGAAATTCAGTCATAGATCACTCCCTAAAATATAAGCGGTTTGAATTTGGTCTGGTGGTAAATGCTCTAGAAACTTGGATTCTCAGGCTCTTAAACTGAGTACCTACGATTAGGGACACTAAGTGGGTAGTTTGTGTAGGTAGTGATACCATCGCTCTACCTCACAGAGTTGTTGTAAAATGCATTTTGTTAATATTCATGAAGCACACTGATATTGTTGTGATGGGCGCTAGAGAAAGCCCAGGAGTAAATGAATAATTCTGTCTGGAGAGCTGGGTTGCAATGAAGTGCCATAAATGAAGCAGAGGGGCCACACACTGAACTCCGAGAAGAGAACCAGGTAGTGACAAGCTGCTCATTAAACACATGCTGTCCACCCCATGCACTGAATGAAGCAGGGGTCCTGCAGAACAAAGATGATGGACAGCTTTGTATGCGTCTCGAAATAAGTCTTAATTACAAACCTGATGGTCTACAAGCTACCCTATTTTTTTTTTTTTCCCCACACACTCGTGGCAAAAATGCATACCTCCTCTCAAGTCATTACAAATAAACCATTCCGATTTGGGAAAAGGGAGGAT
>VXAV01011432.1:267049-283554 GCA_013399715.1 Alectura lathami
CTTGTAACTTCCATTGAAGTGAATAGTGGTTTTGTCTTCTGGAGGAGTCTAGGAAAAGGCCCTTTTGCCTGTAAACCCAAGTTCTGGTAGAAAAGTCTAACATTTCTCCTTGGGCACTTTCTTGTATGATAAAGATAAATTGTTCTATAACCTTGGTGTTAGAGGGGCTGGTAACAGAGCATCTCCTCCACTTGTCTGCTTTTTTTTTCCTAATAGTTACCTAGTACAGAAGCTCCTGCCTCACAGGCAAATATGTGGGTGTTTTTTTTTTTTTAAGCCTTGTTTCCTCAGGAGATTAGGCTAAGTGGTGTGAGAGGAGAATGGTCCCTGTGAATGCAGCTGTGTGCTACAGCGTGTTGCTCAGTGTTTCACTCCTGCATCACAGTGTCTATCCTGAGGTTTGTCCCATTAATACAAAATGTTAATGCGGTACCAGAGCTGCTAGGAATCCAGACCCAGGTATTTCTCTGGGCTGTGTTTTGTTCTTCCTGTTTACCTTAAAGTTTATACTTTCAACTTGTGGTGCATGGGCTACCCTGGCTGAAGCCCTAATGTGGTGTCTCGGCTGAAGTTGTCTGACATTTTAAGAGGTAACATGTTCTGAGAGTTCTGCATAGACTTTGGAGACAAGGGTAGATTTCAGTATGAAGTAAGCTGGTAAGCTGAAGCACAGGGAAAAGGAAAAACAAAGTGTTGTCCGGGCATCCATCTGCATTTACCTCCTTTGCTGCAGGAGTTATGTTAACTTGAGCATGTTAGCTAGTCTGTTGTAAGGTCATACCTCTAAATTCAGACAAATCTGAGACAGAGTTATGAAGATGACACTGGAACTGTCTTGGAGAGCAAGGGGGAATGTGCGAATACTGACAAAAATCCAAGACAAGCTCCTTGCCTTCTGTCTCTGTTTGAAATGGGTAACTTTTTCAGTGAGGGAATTTGAAGACCTGTTGGGAATACTGAGTCAGACACGAGAGGATGGGAGTACGTTACTGGTATCTGTCTCGTAATTTCTTTAGGCACCTGTATATTCTTTTTTCCATTTAATTTGAGGCTTCAACAAGCTCTGTCTCAGAAACTGTCTTTCAAAATTTGATTTCCTAGAACTTCCCAGTAAAATTGCAAGCTTCTTGATACAGACTCATAAATTATCCCACAGTGACTTGAAAGTAGGCCCTGTTTGCTCATAAGCCTCACTAACCTCAGCAAATCCTCTCAGTGGCTGGGGTTGAGCCTCGGAGTGAAGGAAGCAGCCTGAAAGCTTCCCAGGGCTTCTGGCTTTATTGTGGATGCTTTCTTGCAGGACTCTTGTTTTTCCTATGCCCAGCAGGTTCTGTACTTACACTGGAGAAGTACAGAATGTCATTGGTGGGTCTGTGATGGGACAACACTGTTTAAAGGTTGAGCATCTCTAAATAAAGAGATTATGTATGGTCATCTATTTTGTAAACCAAAATGAAGTGATAAAAACAATTGTTTGCCCCAGTGAGAGTAAATTGCTCTGGATGGATACTTTACAATTTTATAATGTATTAGTTAAAAAGAAACAAATAGAAGGCTTCATGTGCTTGGAGAGATGAACTGCATTTCTGCTGCTTGCTTGGTTGGCAGCTGGTTGTAAAAACATACAGAGATGATACTGAGCTTTGAAGAGCCAGTGAGCAAACGCAGGCCACAGCAGAGCTCAGTTCAACGGTTTCTGAAATTACGTAGACACTACTGATTTGTGCCCATTGGATTGTTGGTTCAAGGCTTTGGTTAATATCAAAAGTAGTGCACGTACTTTGATGTTAACACGCTTTAATGTCCAAGTTTACATCTTTGTTTCCGTGATTTTTGAAGATAAGACCCGAAAGAGAGGGAAGTACGCAGTTCAGTGCAGCTGGCAGTGGTAACCTTACTGTTCTGGAAAAGATTATTTTAGTCTTTAGCTGCAACAAGCAAGCTCAATATGTATTCTGCTGTGAGAAGACTGTGGTCTGTCAATCTTCTTGCCATGAAAAACCAGCGTTTTCTAATGGGAATTTCTTCTTTGCAGCTAGCCTGTTTTGATGTTACAATTCTGGTACATCTAAAAAGGCTAATTGCATTTTACAGGATATACTCCACAAGTTTTTCTGCCTTAAAACAACAAATAGCTGTGGCGCAGTTGACAACGTGTCATGAATAATAGTTGAAGTAATGTAAGGTGGCTGGGTTATAGGTTATCTTTACAGATCATCTGTATTATAGTTCCAAAAGATGGTAGTTGCTTTCTGTAGAGGGGAGGGAAATTCCTGATGGTGCTGCCAAGATGGACCTTCTGTTCTGCACTGGGGAAGAAGGAATGTGGCCACTACTTGGAAAAACACTTCTTCAAATATTTAGTAGTCTGGAGGATACTGGTAGATCGAGTCCATTGCTATTACTCAGCTTTTCATGAAGCTCAAACCATCATTAAGAGCTCAGGGTAGCTTAGATATGAAGAGAAGGAAACTGTGTGTCTCAGGTGAGATTTCTCTGTTGATGATGCAACAGGTGGGAGAGTTGGATAGTGTAGGTGTCATGAAGGCAGTGCAAGAACACTTAAACAGTTGATTTTTTTTTTTTTTTTTTCCCTCATAGTTTTTTCCGCCTCTGTAGAGTGACGTGGTAAATACCTACTAGTCAGCAGTTCTGTATTTGTGGACAAGTTGTGCAAATTGTGGACAACCATTTTACGTAACAGAAATGGGAGGCACGCTATGTTTTGCAGAATTGAAACACTGAATATACAGGGTGATTTGTAGGGCAGCACTGGGCTGAATCTTCAACATATTCTGCCTTCAGATCTTACTGGATCTTTCTGTGTATAAATCAAACAGTCCTTGTATCCTTCCGTATTTGTTGTGATTATTTGCTGTGTAGACATACTTCTTCTCTTACAAAATCACGGTCATCAGAATTTTATCAATTTGGTGAGTGAAGAAGACAAAGATGTGAGAAATTAAGTGACATACGGAAGACCAGGGGGAGATTTGAGGAAAAGAGGGATCTTCAATTCCAGAGCCCAATGTGAATTCTCCCATAAAAGCTGTACTTCTGAAGAACTTCAAGGTTCAGTCCCTCATGGTTGCTAGTGCTGATTAAATTCTTAGTGGTACTGTTAAGAGAGGTCCTACTTTTTTTTTTTTTTTTAATAGATTCCTTTCAATAAAATTAGGTGATTCTCTTTTGTTGTTGGAGTGTGTTCCTGATTGGAATGAATCCTTGCTGACTGCAATTCTGCAGTATCTCTGTGCATAGAAGTGATGATACTTCTAGACAGGGAGCACTGAGGTTTTTTTCACTTGTCTGTAAATAGTCCAAGTGAATTAAGTTTTCAGGTTGTTCCTTTTTCTCCAGCCTTTCCCCCTTAAAATTGTCCTTATTTAACTTTTGGGAGAGAGTGAATAGTATTTTTGTATGAAATGAGTGTTGCCTGAAAATCTAGGTGGCCAACCATGGTAAGGAAATACTGAAATCCCTTTTTGCCAGATTGAGTGTGGATGAAGCCACCAAAACATGATCAACAAGTTAAGAATTTTTTAACTTGCCATAGCTAGTATGGTAGGAAGAGAGGGTGGTGTTTCATTGAAATTGTTCTGAAGTGTTTTCTGAGTGTATGAGTAAAAATCTAACTTAGCTGCCTTTCTGGTTTCAGGTTACCATTGCATGATAATAAATGGAAATATGTAATATTGCTGAAGATAGTTATAACTATCTTAACTAGCCGGATTTTATGGAATGTATGGTGGCTGAATTTGTGCACATGCGTACACATGTACGTGTGTGTGTACATGTGTGCATATGTAGATACATATTTCTGCACACAGAGAATGTATATATCATTCAGATCATGCCCTGAGACCTTGGTGAAGTCATTGTTCTCAACTGAGGCTGCAACTACAGCAGATCAGGACAGAGTAACCCATAACACATTTTCAAACAGCTGGTATGCTTCAGAGGCCAGAAGTAGAGGGATATTATGGAAACACTGACTCTTATTGCCACTGTGCAAAAGGATGCAGCAATAAATAAATTTCACAATGAGATAGGTGACATCTGCCATCTAAACTGAAGGGTTGCCATGGCTCTGGGCTGTATCAAACTGCTCAGTGACTGGCTAATGTGAACCCACTGGAGAAAAAAGGGAAAAAAATATCAACTCTGTTTGTATGCAAAACACCATTTGCAGTAACTTTTTTATTGTGTTGAGGCCAGAGTGTATGGGCTGTAGGCGTTAGAGATGAAGATGGTGCACCAAGGGGGTTATAACTCCTCTGTCACTCTTTAGCTTTTTTTTTTTTTTTTTTTGTGTGTGTGTGTGTGTGTATGTGGCTTCTAAGTATGGCTAATCTAATTTTCATCAGGCTACAAATGGTTTTGTAAAGCAGCTTTAAGGCCTGGTGTTGCTGCTGGCTTGGTAGAAAGTGACTGCACCACAGAATGCGTCCCCCAGTGTCTATGAGAGAAACGAGGCAGTTACCCTCAGATAGGCATAAATGCGCTATTAGATGGTTGAGAAATACATTTTTCCCCCCTAAAACCCTCCTGGGAATTTATTGTAGCGTCTTTGATGTAACTAATTAGCCCGCTCCTGGTAAGCAGTGGCTAACAGTCTAATAACCGGCTAATGCAAGGAACTTCATAACGTTTTCAAATCAGGGTTCTTTGGAGTGTCTTGCGAGAGGCTGAGGAGCTTTTCCCTGATGAGAAATAGTTTCCAGTAGTCAGATCCTGATGTCTGTGGTCGTTTTTCTGCTATATTTGAGGCTCCTGATTCTTTGAAGAGGCTCCATGTTGGAGAGGAGCAGTAGTCCCAGAGATATTCTGGAAGTGCTAGGCTGGATTTTAGCCCTAATCAGCAGACTGAGAGCACACAGTTTAGTTTGTGGCTGTCACACAGTAACTTTCAGGCTTTGCTGAATTTTATATGGTGGAGCACTTTATAGAAGGGGAAATGAAAAAGTCAGGTTTTTTTTTGGAAGAGGTTTTTTCTTCTCGTGTGAGTTTCTCAATCCTTAAGTAGCAAAATCAAAACGTATTCTACGAAGAAGGGGAAATGCTTTTGCCTTGCTTCTGGTCCTGCAAATTTAAAAGGAGAAATGATACAGATGCATGTTAATTTTACTAATTAATTCTACCTTCAAATGTCTTCTGCATTAAGGCTTTCTTTTTCTTGTCCACTGGAATTACAGAGCACTTTTTGCTACCAGGAGTGCCTTTCTCATCAAGCTAATGATACAGGCTTTTTTCCCGTGTTACTAAACATCTCCAAGGCATTTTCTGCTCACTGACCACTCACACCCACTAGCCAGGGCAGTTCTGATGCCAGACATGGATCCCTCTTGCTCTACTTGCACGAGGAGTTTCACTGAATCCCAGGGATTACCGTGTGAGTAAAGGAAGCAGGATTCGGCCTTGTAGGCCCCATGAAGGTAAACTTAAAAGCTCACCACCTGCTCGATACCTGGGTGCGGGGTTTAGTGTTTCTTCCACAGCAGCCAATGTCGTCACTAACACCTCAACCAGAGCACTGGGGGCTGCGCTCGCGAGCGGTGTTAAGTATCACTGCAATAATCCACTGTCTGTAATGGGAGAAACACGTAGCACTGAACTTGGGGAGGGAGAAAATGGCTTTCAGCTGCTTTGGTTTAAATTGTTTGTTTTTGTTATTTTAAAGCCTGTGTGGAAATAGGCTGGGACACAGCTCGTTCAAGAATGAGGCTCCCATTTCTTTGGAGTGTGACCCTTAAAGCTGCTGAGGGCTGGTGCCTCCGGTTGCTCTGCTGAGGCTTGCAGCCCAGAGGCTTGAGCCTGGGGCTCCGCATTTTGGAGGCTTAGGCTGCAGGTTCTGCTGGGCTGGACGCTCACCTGGGCAGCTCTGGGTAAACATTGCTAACAGGATACTGCGGGAATCTGGTTTGCGGCAAACAACTGCAGCAGCTTGATCCAAGGTCATTGAAGTCGGTGGGATGGCTCGAGTATCAGGTCGGTAACTTTGCTCATATCCAGATATTGCTTCCCTTTTTTTTTTTTTTTTTCCATGTCCTGCAAAATATTCTTGCCTTTGGTCAGCGAGATGTGGGATCAGGGGCAAGGCATCCGAGCCCTGCCTTCTGTCCTCCTTGTCTGCATTTTGAGGGTGAGAGTCCTGTGACTCACGAGCAGGTCTCCACAGCACCCTTTGCTTTTGTGTATGGGTAGCTCTGTGTTCCCAAAGCAGGAATTTTCAGCTAAAAGGAGATTTTGGCATCTGTCTATAAGTCTGATGCTGGGTTTTATAGAAGTAGACTCCCAGTTAAAACCAGTAAGTGTTTGCTTGTGTAAAACTAAGAGTGGTTTTATTTTACATAGTTGCATGTTTATCTGTTTAACTTGAGCCACTTCATTTTATATTTGAGAGGACTTGGGGGTCAGCGAGTAGTGTAAATTCATCTGGATGATCAATGGATTGAGCTAAAGACATAACAAGGCTAACAAGCCTCTCTCCGATCCAGGTGCTTGAAAAAATTTACCCAAATCCTGAGCTGCTTCGCACCACTAGTGGGTTCCCCAGCAGTCTCGGGGAGCTGTGTGCACAGCTGGAGAAGGCTGCAAGCCGCGCTTCAGCCGATAGAAGTGCATTGCTGAGGTGGTGGTGGAGCAGCCTGAGCTCCACGCAGGCCCAAGTCTTGTCTCCTTCAGCTCAGTGGGAGCTCTGCCACTGAGCCCAAGGAGTGCGGGAGCTGGTTCTGTTTTGGAAGTCACAAGCAGTATTGATGTCCTGTGTTCTGGCTTTCTCCATGCTTTCAGAAAAGGACTGAACTGAGTTGTGCTGTATGTGCACCTGGAGTCAATATACACGTCACTCATATAGAATAACGGGGTGTGGAGTATTCTGTAAGTATTTTCAGGACTGGGTCTGTAGGCATTTCCACTTGGTCTTGCTGATAAATTCTTTTTCTTCCAGTGAAAGTTAAACATGACAAAAAAAAAAAAAGAATATAACAGGTTTCTTGAAACTAACAGAAATTCAGAGAAAAGAGCTGTGTATTTGTATTCCAAAGGTCACAAATCAGTTTCTGGAAAATACTGTACATATGGTAATGGAAAAATAACTAAGCTGAAAATCCATTATGAACGGGAATATAAATCTATACATTTTCAGTGGTGAGCTCAGATAATGTATGCTATTTATAAGCACAAAAGTCTTGTATAAGGCATGCTTAAGCATTGCAAAGAAATTAAGTAGCGTACTTGTTATCTAACACATTCTGTAGCCTCTCCTGTGTTTGGACTCTATTTTTAAAACCGTTTATAAGCATTGTGCTTCCTATCTGTGTTAGCCTTTCCAGAGTGCGTACTTCATGTGCAGCTGCTCCAAATGCAGGAAAATAACAAACTTGGGACCAAAAGTGCCCAATTTAAACTACTGTACCCGCCCAAAACAAAACTTTGGTTACAGCACATGCTGTTTTTAAAGGCAGGCACAATCCTACTGATGCATTTCCTCCTGCTTTGCTCCTAAGGTGGCCAGAGAGTAGTGATCAATAGATGTATGCAAGAAGCTGCAGGCACCCACGTCCTAATGAGCCTGGCAATTGCTCTACCGCGTCATTTCAAGGAAGAAAATACCGGGTCTCAAAAACTTAGACCTTCTTAAACGTGAGGGAAATTGCTTTCTTATTAGATACCTATTCTATTAAGAATCTAAGTAGTCAATCTATTTTACATTTCCCCACCACCACCTCATTCTGGTTCACAGCATCCTAAAATGCTACTTTTCTGGGAAAGACTGATATTCCGACTTCAGTTTTGTAATTTAATGATGGAGAGTTTCCTTAGTAAACCAAATTTAGAGTACTAGAATGCTTATCTTATATCCAGACCTTGAACATAAAAGGCATTTTATACCAGCAATTGTTCATTTAATGAGCAATTGCAGAGTGCAGGACGGTTAAGGGATTGAGCTATATGCACCATTATTGCAAGAAGTATTCCGAAATACCAGAAATAGGACGTAAGCTCTGATCAGGGGGACTGTGAGCACAATTACCTTCTTTTCAAATCCTTCTGTGACACTGCGGGAGGAAAAAGGACTTTGAAACTTGAAAGGAAAGAGCTTGCTTTCAACCTCAAAAGCTAGGAGGAAAGGGCTCTGAAATTTGCTCAGTATTCCCAATTCACCATTAGCCTGTTTCTTCCTTTAGCCTCAAGGCATTCTCCGCTTTTTGAAAAGATGTTAAGAAATTCAGTCACAATAGAGAGCCTAGTTTTGAACATGTTTCACTCGGTCCATTGAGGTCTGGTCTTCAGCCTTTGTGTGGGGTGAATTGAGCTGAGCAGCAAGCTGGTTGGGGAGAGGTGAATGAGCAGTCTCTGTGCAGTCACAAATTCTGGCAAAGAAAAGATTACCCTCTCCTTTATTTTACAATATGCATTCCTGTACAATCCTGCTAGTGGCAATATGCGGAGCCGAGCTTGTGCTTAGGTCAATATGGAGCACTTGGTTTATAGCAACTCTTGTTAAGTTTGTCTTGTAATTGAAGCTGCTGTTGACCTTGCTTGGAGACCATTTGTAAAACCGTTTATTTAGCATAAACTGAAATAATAAACCCTCCTTCTCTTAGGCCGATTGTGATAGGGTGACATTAGTTTGATTTAATGATTAGCCGCCTGACCCCTCAGCTAGAGAGAGCTGCTTGAATAGGGAGAGTTCACTACGAAGCACACAGGAAGAATACTAATGAGCTTGTTAAATTTAGCATGGCACCAACCACTTTTAATTCCTCTAATGGGAGAAGCACTGCCTCTGAGAGAGAGGGAGGGAGACGGGGAGAGGGGGGGAAAGGGAGAGAGAGAGAAAAAGAGAGGGAGGAATGTCCACAGCCCTGTAGCCAGAGAATTTGGGGCAAGAGAAGAGCTTGGAGAGCGTGTAAGCCAGGGTCTTTTGGACTGCGTTGTAAGTACGTTGTCTCTTCTCTCCCCCAGGTGCAGTGTGTCGGCAGCTTGCTTGTGCGACCGTAACACTATCTGCGAGTCGCGGGCAGAAATACGGAGGAGAAACTTAATGCATAAACAGATTTGGCTGGACTGCTGTTGTCTCGTTTGAGAGGGGGTATCTCGGAAGTGTGGTGGGAGTGCTTTTTAGTGTGGTATAGCAGTAGGTTTAAACTTTTTTTTTAGTTTCTGGTTCTAAGAGGTTTGAAAGAGAAAGCTTTGATTTTGTGTCCCGAGGTTTGCAGAACTACCATAAAACAAAAGTTAACAGAAGAGGAAGTTTAGCAGATTCTTGTGTTTGATTTTTGTCTGCCTTGATTTTTCACTTGCGGGGTAAATGAGCTAACAGCTAGAAGTGCGTTTGTTCGGGTGTCCTGGCCTGTGTGAGCTTTTTGAAAACGTTTGTTGGTTAAATGAGTGCCTCCTTGGTGCTAACCGCTTCTGATAAAGACCGCTTCTGTTAAAGACCGCTTCTGACCAGAACAGCAGGACTGAATTGGGTATTTCTCAGTGCATGGGAGAATCTCGAATGAATGCGGTCGTTCCAGACTGGGTGCTTGTAACACGTGTCTCTGGCGCCTAGCTTGTTAAGGCAGAATAGGGTGTACGTGAAGAAAGAGAGGCTTATGCAGATTGCCTTGGAGGCCTGATTATTCTTTTTTCCTTTTTTCCCCCCAATCTCTCCCTTACACCTGCAGTAGGCAGGATGAACTGTGCTGAAGTCGTTGGAGTCCCACTGGTGGGAAGCAGGTGGAGATGGAGGAGAATCGGTTCTGTTGGCAGTCATCTCTGCAACATTTTTAGTAAATCAGATGTTTCTTTTGACCCTAAACCAGGCCACTTCTAAAACGTGAGAGGAGCAGTCACGGTCGCCGTGTGTTTGGCTGTAAGAAGCCCTTGGCAGATGCTGCCGGAGCAGTGGGCTGTTTGCTTACATTTTTGCTACAGAGTCCCACTTGTTGCCATGGTGGACAGCATGTTTCTGTCAATAATTTGGCCTTGCACAGCTTGTCTGCACTCACTCTTAAACTTTATCGAGTAATTCAGCTGAAACAGAACAAGATTAGCCAGCTTTCGCCTTTTGGCTCACTGAAGTGGCTTGCTGCTGCTGAGAGACCCAGCACGATGACTGCAGGAGAAGTTTCCCCTCAGTGTGTAGGGGGCTCCTCCAAACCCCTCGGCTATTTGTATTCTGCAGCGTGGGTACTGTCAAGCCCCTCATCTGTCCCCTATCAAAAGCAGCTCCGCAGCACAGAGTGGGAAGTAAATGCTTAGCAAAATGTTTGTCCATTGAAATTCTGTGTTGCTGCAAAAACATCATCATGTTTACTCTAAAAAAAAAAAAAGGAAAAAATACTATACAAAGTTTTNGTTTTAGATGGTAGGCAGTGTACAAAAATGTTTGACTTCTAACAGTGAGTGAATTAATTTAATGATGGGGATAGATGGTTGATAGAGACGAAAAAATACTAGGTTTTTTTTTGTTTCCTTTTTTTTTTTTTTTTCTTGAGGAACCAAAAAAAAGGAAAGCTTATTAAACCAAAACACATTTTGCCTTGAGTTTCAAAGTTACTGAAAGTAGGTTTTGAATTTCATTCAGCAACTTAAAAAAAATTGTTCCGTACCAGTCCCCAGTACCTTGATTCATGACACATGCGTGTTTGGAGAAGGAAAGAATAAAACTGAAGCCTGCAGACAGGCATTGGCTTCTTGTTGTATTCCAGGACGGCAGTTTTAACAAATACTATCTTTATATGGAAGAGTATAAGAACTGGAATCCCATCTGATCCTCAGATTGATTATACAGCCACACTAATCACTTCAGCTTGCTGCTTTCCATACCGTGGTAGTACAGGTTAGCTTGCTGCGCTTGAGGGTCTGTCAAGATTTCAAACAGAGTGTAATCCTCTGTTTTTACAAGAGTTTACATCTCATCAGTGAAAGTTCACTCTAGGTTGAAGTTTAACATAAAAGACTCCAGCTAGAGAGAAACCTGATGGAAAATATGACTTTGGTTGGGGTGATTTATTTTTTATTTTTCAGTTATACAAGTTGTTTTTTAAAAACCTCATATAAGTTTTAAAGTTTTAGATTCCCTTTTGCAGTTCTCTAACTAAAAACAGCTTCGGTGTAGAAAGTGGAAACTTTAAACCCTGCTAATCTAGAGCAGGGGCCAGTGCCTGTGCATATTAATAAAAAGTAGAAAAGGGCAAACGGTTTAAACTCTACAGCGTTGTTGTCTGTTTCTATTAACTCTTTCTCTTCAGCCTCAGTCCTGGAAGCGCTCTGTATGGAGAATTACGGCTGACTGTTAAAATAATTCAGTCCCTGGAAGATGCTGATAAGTCAGCAGCCCCTGCTTGCCATAATACTTGGAGATAGAAAAAATAATTAAGTGCTCAATAGGCTACACTGCTGCGTTTTGTAGCTGTTGCGACTTTGGAGGAAAGGGGGCAGGGAAATGCCTGGAAAGGGCTGTATTAGAAGCAATAGTGTAGCTAGTTTGGGCGTATAATGCCCCAAATGCAACTCTGGGCATCTAATACGCATGGAGCCTGGTTGTAATCTAACTTATATGGAGGCAAGTAGGTTGAGTTATGCTGGTGTCGAACTTGTGAGAGTATCATGCTGATTTTGTGTGAATGAGTGCAGCAGGGCCAGTTGTAAGTAAAAATGTGGTCCTGACCTCAACTATTCTGGCCTCTGACAACAGAGGTGAAATCTTGATGCTGTCATAAATGACCCTGCTTTGCCTGTGGGTTGTAGAGCAGGTGTACCTGAGCTGCATTTATTTCCTAAGGGTATTTTCATTTCCTTTCCAGTTACCTTTTCTGCACCCAGTGTTTAATCTTCTGGGGTTCCTCATGTAGTTCTGAACAACTTTTGACGCCAAGTGTATTTATAAGTACTTCTTCAAGATGTATTGGTGTATGCCTCCATATGCAAGGTGGTTTATTGAGCAAGGCTGTACCTGGAATGTAGGCATCTGCCAGAATCCAGCCTGCAGTTACGCAGAGAAATGTCTCTGTTTTTTGATAAAGCAATAATATAACTTTAGGAGGGCATTTACAGCAGATATCTGTGTAGCTAAGAAAACTCTTGTGACATGTTTGAAATATACCTGGCAAGGTGCATGTAGCTTTCGAGGAGCAGACCACCTTGGTGTGGTTTTGGAAGGGCGCGCATGGTCTGCAGGGGTTATGCTCACACGGGAGCCCAGCCTTGGCTGAGCACCCAGCTGTGGGGCAAGGCAGGCTGGTGGAGCCATCATCAGAAGGCCCTTAGGCCCCTCCGCAGCGGGCAAACAGGCCTTGGGGGGGCACACTGGGGACGAGTGGATGAATTGCCACGGCCTGGCAGGTGTGGTGGGGGGAGACCTGCAGATGCTTCTGCCTTCCCTGTGCTGAAGCGCTCACAAGCTGTGCCTTAGGCCTAGGGGTTGATGCAGACTGGTTCTTGGGCTCCACCCTCCTCCTCTTTTATTTTTCCCCTTGTTCATTAGGAATTATTTGGTTTGTATGTGTGGACATGGGAGAAGGGGAAAGGGGAGTGCTCTCCACATGCGGCCCTGTGGTGACACTGCTGGAGCAGTTTTCCCCACTTTGCCTAGCTTATGCTGCTGGTGCTGCGCCTTAGGCAGGTTTACGCATTTCATTGTTGCCCACCTTCTCTCTCCCCACTAACAACCTTCCCTTAAGGCTCCAGCCTCTCACAAAACCAGGGACTGAGGGACTGGAGCAGCGCCGCAGAGCAGCAGTGGGTGGCAAGGTTTGATTTAGGCCCAGCTAGCGGGGTTCATCTTCTGCTGTTTGTGACAAATTGTTTTCTTCCTCCCCGTCAGGCAGCCAAAACTTCCAGTCTGCTTGTCCCAGAGGCAAGGAAAAAGCAAGTCTGTGTCTGTTCTTGCAGGATTGATAGCCCCGCTGGTAAATGCATCAGCGCATGGGTGACGATGATCTACCGCACCGGGCTGGTGTGCTCAGCCCGCGCCCCACAGCGTCCCCCACAGCGACGCGCACGCCGGCTGTCACTGGCTTGCACCCTGGTGCTGCGAGCGCTGGCCGTGGCGGGGAGAACTTTTTGTTTTATTTGCTAAAAATGGACTAAAAGTGTCTCCCTCTTTCTGCTCTCTCTCTCTCCTTTGGTATTTTTTTTCCAGAGGATGAAAGTCCTGGACAGACCTATCACAGAGAGAGAAGGAACGCAATCACAATGCAGCCACAAGGTGGGCAAGGCCTCAGCAAGATCAGTGAGGAGCCCTCAACATCTAGCGAGGAAAGGGCCTCATTAATAAAGAAGGAGATCCATGGATCTATATCGCACCTTCCTGAACCTTCTGTACCTTATCGTGGGACATTGTTTACTATGGACCCCAGAAATGGTTACATGGATCCTCATTACCGTGAGTATTTTTTGCAAGTTCGTTTCGGGGAACGAGGCTGGAAGGCTACTGAGGCTGTCAAACATAATGTCGTTTTGTTTCTCACCTTGCATCATCCCCAGAGAGAGTTGCTTTGTGTTTGGGGGGATGGAGGTAAAATGTGATTTTTTTTCTGTTTCAACTTAAAAGCTGGGGAGCATGGCAGCTCAGAATTAGCACAGGCCTCTGCAAAGCAACTTCCACAGGATATATCATCTGTTGCTAATCCTCTCCAGCCATCCAGTGCTGCATTTGCTCCACCCCCGTCATACAAGAAGAAAAAAGCCTCATTAAGGAAAGCAGAGAAGGAAAATGAAACAGGCCTTAAATTTTTTTTTTTTTTTTTTTTTAACAATATTGAAGTACAGTATTAAGAGGAGAGGGGACTGTGCCTTGTACAATGAGAATTTGGAGAAGGGCTGGAAATTTTATTGCTCCTTTTTATTTTGTTTTGTTTTGTTTTGTTTTGTTGTTTTTAGATATTTGCTTGTTTGTGAGCATGCGGGCCAATGGGGTGGTTTTGTCATTTTCTTCCCCAGCTACAGTCCCCCGAAGTTGTACAGGGAAAAAAAAGGCAAATAGTTTCAAATTCTGAATTCCTGCTCAGGCATTAATAAAAAAGTAAGAAATTAACTGACACTTGAACACAGATGTGGAATGGATTTCTCCACAGGCAAAATATGAGGGAGTTAAGCAATTTTTTTCATCTGCTTCTAGTTTAAAAAAAAAGAGGGGGAAAAATCATTTAGTTGTGTCGTAATGAAGTACATCTTGAGGTGTCAAGGCTTATGCCTTTTGATTACAGATTTATCACCTAGTCAGGATACAGATTTGCCATTTAACCTTCCAGTCTCCAGTTCCAGATGATAGGCTCAAGACCCACAAAAAGGGGCCAGTCTGTATTGGCTTTTTTTTTCCTCCCCACATCATTCAGAAATTTTAGTGTTTTAAGGCAAAAGGTCATTAGCCAGGCGACTGATTAGTGAGGACAGCTGATTAGTGCATGTTTTTTTGCTAAAGAAAGTGCCAGGGATAAAAGCTAATTTTATCCCTTCATTAGCTGGGCTAGCAGCAAAGGGGAATGTTCACTCATCAGGGTGCAGATCAAAGTATGTCTCACACAACCTTAAATCTCACCAACCTCCTTTAAAAAAAAAGACCCTGATTGTTAATAAGGACGAAGGCATTATGAGAAAATGAACACTTGTTGTCTTTTGTAGTCTAAATCAGTATTTAGGGGAAAAGTTTGTGGTGAAGCTTTTCAGCTCTTTTCCAACATACACAGTCAGTTCCTGCGCTCCTCTCTCACTCTTTGCAGCCCTGTTTAAACCTTGGAAGGGAGTTACTTGTCCTTCTGCCTGGAAGGGTATGCAGCACACTAGAGGCAGACCTGCCTGCCAGGGAAGCGTGAATGTGCAGAGCAAAGCACTGCTCACAAGGAGCAGCGCACAGAAACATAAACTGGTAGGAGACACCACTCACAGCTTCCAGTTTTGAGTCTTTGTTAATACAAACACCAAATCTCACTTGGGAAAAAAAATCCCTGTTGGGGAAGCAGATAGCTTCTGTGTGCCTACACTACAGCTGGGGAGAGATGAAATGTGCAACTGCCACCCCAAACAACAAGCGTTATGCTAAATTTAGTGATTGCCATTTTGACCATCTGACCAGCTGCCAACTCACCCCTTAAATCTGGATCAAAGTGTTACTGATACTGCTAACGATTCAGGCTGAGAAATAAGGGCCAGCCAGTGAGAATGAGCCTGGGTGGTTTGGATTTGGATCATTTTGTTTTCTTTTATTGAATTTGCCTCTTGTGAGTAGGGTTCCCATGACTTATGCAGCTAATAGGTCTGTATCGTGACCAATAGCACTAGCCAGTTAGGATGCGTGGACTGCTAGAGAAGCACTGATGTCAGACATTGAGGGAACGGCATAATTTACCTAGCATATAATAACGGAGGAACAAGAGATGAGCTGATTTTAAACAAACACAAGATCTTAAAGTGGAATTCTAAACCAGAAAATATCAGATGGGCAGACCTACTTCACTTCTGCTGTAGTGAATTGCAGAGTTTTACTCACTGATTTGTAAAATCCCTCAAGCTGTTAATGTCATATAAAAAGCCATCATGCTTTTATTTACTTTTAATAGATGTGATACAGAAGGACAACTAAAGAGACAAATGTCTAGTCAGATTTATAGGGGAGCAGACAGGCTTACTGAAATTTTCATAGTAGTTGTATCATCTATATATGTAAGACGTGCTTTCATCAGAGTGGTGACAGTATTCAGGCTGACACTTATAGTGGTCCATATGAACAAGGCTGAATGATGTAATCATATCCCAGTCCCACTGTAGCAACAGGTGAGGGACCAGCAAGGCTATTGTTCTCTTCCTTAGATTCTTGCTAGCTTTGCTGGGCATATGGATAGAAAATGCTGTTTAAATTCAACATAGTCGGGTATGTAAACACTCACAGTAATTCCTTAGTTTCCCTGTGGTTAGAAAATACAGACTTTTCAAGATCCCTAATTTGTGCTTCTATATATACCCACTTTGTATTTAAAAGTGTGGGCAGGCTTCCTGTAACACAGGAAGAGGGAAAATAATTTTTTTTGAAGGAGGACATCTGTATCTTTTTATGGCAAGAGAAGAAAAAGGGCATTTAAGTCAATTGTGTGTGGAACGCGTGCCTGCTCCAGGAGCTGCAGTTGTTAGAAACAACTTGAATGCCTTCCATTTCTACATGTAAATATGCGTGTCTCTGTGTGAGTGCGCTGCAGGATTTTTTGTTGTTGTAATTTTTTTCCTAATTCGAATGACTGATGTTGTAAATGTCGGGAATAATAGTTACCGTATACGTGGAATAAATACATCACTGAGGGGGAGTTTGCTCTCCTGCAGAGTGTGGGGAGGGGGTAGGGTCGTGTTTCAAGTGGGCCAGCTTTTCACAGCTGGGATGAAACATGCTATGGAGCAGCAGCCCTTTGGCACCATCGAAGGAGCTCCTCAACTGTTTAGCAACCGAGAATGAGAGAACAGCCTCGTGCTCAGTCCGGAGACCTCTGTCCTCCCAGAGGTAAAAACACATCCAGGCCTGA
>VXAV01011432.1:283604-294990 GCA_013399715.1 Alectura lathami
CACATCCAGGCCTTAAAAAGATTTTTTCTTTTTTTTTTTTTTTTCCCCAGTTACAATATTCTGGTCACAAATTGTGTTTTTAAACTTTTCTCTTTATGAAGGGTTTGGGAGGGGTGACAAAAATGCTGGTGTTTCCCTTCATTTGTTACACCTTTCCTTTATTGAGGAGAGCAGAGTTACTGAGCTCAAGCATGAATTTTTGCAATATTTCTTAAATAGATTTAAAAAACAGTGTTTCTTAAACACTGATTACAGTGGTAGTTTGAGCCCCTTGTTAATGTAAATTCTGTCCCCAGAGGTGGGGCTGAGGCAGGGATAGCAACTTCCTTTTGTTATTCTCTCCCCAGTTTTAATTCCCACGCAGATTTATGGCAGTGCTAAGGCTGCCTGTCTCGCAAGTCATTCCTCATGGAAAAAATGAATCATTACTGATGTAAACACTTTGATTTAAAACATACTGCTGGTATTCTTCCCTACGTTTCACAGCTCATCTGAAGGAATTGTTAGTTCCTAATTAGTAAAGCCTGAAGAATTATCTTAAATAAAAAGCAGTGACAGTTCAGTTGGCTCTGATCTAAAAATCTGTATACACAGGAATAGCCCTGGCAGGAATCTTTCTGGTGCATCCCTTCATCTCAGAGGCTGCACTGCGCGGAGCTGAGAGCAGGAGCTCACCCTGCCTCTTTTCTTTTTTTCTTTTTCTTTTTCTTTTTTTTTTTTTTTTTTCCTAAACGGATTTATTCTGCTGGTTTTGAAGCTTCTGTGTCTGTCTGGGGAAGTGGGAACTGCTTATTGCACATTTGGTAGGATTAACCCTCCAAAGATATTGATTGGCCTCAGTTCCCACTGTCTGTGTGTGGACTTGCGCTTTGCAGGGATTGGGCCCCTCGTAGCTGCCCCAGCTGGATTGCCCACAGCTACAGTGTCATCTCAAAATCAATCTGCAACATGACCGAAAGACCAAAGCAAGGAAAATACAGCGCTAGTTCACTGCGTGCACTTGTTCATTTACTCTGTTTTAATTTCTATTGACAAGAATTCCCTTCTTTCATCTCCCCATAGAAAAGGAGAGAAAAAAACAAAAAAGGGAAAAAGGGAAATTAGATTCTGTTTCCGCAAATGGCAACTGGAAATGCTGCCTAAAAGTGCAATAATAAAACAGTGACTTTTCATGGCGACGTGGCTTGAACCGTGGTGGTCAGCTACATGTGGCACATTGGATGATGAGATCAGGCCCAAGCTGTCTCCAGCTGATGAGCTCATGGACAAGGGTCTCCTTTTACTTTGTAGAGGAGAGAGAGCCCATGACCTCTCCTGTGCTCTCCCTGGAGCGTTTTGGGTCTCCAGAGGGACAAGTGAGATCCTTTAGGTCAGTCCTATGGCAGGGACTTTGCTGAGCACACATCTTGCTTCCCAGTGTCACCAGGCGGTGGGGGCCAGGAACAGCTCTTTATAGAGAATTTCTCCCCCAGCTCTGTTGGAAAGCACGAGGAGAGTGTCATTGAGCAATCCTGGCAGAGATTTAGGGCTGGACTCGTTAAAGACGTTTAGGGGCTCTTCAATTTCAAAGTGAGTTTGGCCTCTTAAATACCGCTAAAAGTCTGGTCCTACTTCTTCAACCATTTCTGCAGAAGTTTGCAGAGGAGGGGCATAAGCACTGTACTAACAGAACTATCCTCTGACAGTGATTTATGGAGAGGTTCCTAAGTGTTGTCAAGCAGGGGTAGTTGGAAAAAAGTCAAAATTAAAGCATCTAATAAAACTCACAGGAAAAATACCTCTAGTACAAAAGTGAATGTCAGCTGAGCAACTGAAAAGTTGGACTTAAAGAAAATCAACGTTTGCAAAATGATTTTTGGGAAAAAGAATCTGAAATTTAATGGTGTATTTCAGTGGTCTCCAACAGAAAAACATGACAGCTTTCAAAATCAAGTGTAGGGTCAGAGGCACATTCAGTTTTAAATTTTGGAAGGCGCAGCAGACCTCTTGAGCTTAACAGCTGCTTATAAATGGAAAGCTGTTCTCCAAGATGCCTCCCACACCTCTCTGGTTATGCTTGGGAAATTCTGCTCCCTGCAAACACTCCTGCCTGTTTCTTATGAGTCCTTCTGTGGAAGAAGTGGGGTCTCTGCAGTGCCCTGGAGTCACTGCCCCTGCTTACTCCTCTCATTTGGAAGTAGCAATTGTACTGAAAGATTTACAGCTGGAAGTGGCACATAAAATTGTCCTTTCTCTACCTGATTTTCTCTCTCCTCAGCATGAGACTGCAGAACTGCCAATTCCTGAAAGACCTTGAAATGCCTTAGAGTAGTCGAGAAATTTAAGGGTGATTTTTAAAAAAAATTGCTTTAATTTCCAATTTAGATTAGTATTCAAAGATATGTATTTACCTTTTTTTTCCCCTTGTCATTGCAATTAGGATTAATTTCGTCTGGAAGCTACGAGGAATGAACTGTATAGAGGAGATCCTGTTGGGCAAAGAGTAGAGCAGGATATTTCTGAGATTATTCACAACTCTAATTCTGTTGGACTTAATACAAAAAATGTCCTGAGGTTCAATGTTTCCCAAAAAAAAAAAAAAAAAAGTTATCCTAAGAGGATTTATCTGTTGGGCACTACTGTGTGTGGAGCCTTCTGAGGAGCAGATTGGTTCTGTTAATCTCTTTTATTTGGTTGTTTAAGTGCATGTAAACTGAAGGGTTTTTTTTCTTTTTTGTTTTGAGAATAAATGCAAAAACACTTGCCTTTTCCACAGATTTGATTGGTTTGTCAGGTAAAGCATTTTTAATGCTTTGAAGTGTGCATTTGTTGTATACTATCTTCGTGGAAGGAGACAAAGTACATTGCTCAGAGCTATAGAGTCATAACTAGGAACTCTGAAAAACAGCCAAGAAATAATGTAATCTATCTCTTTAGCCTCAAGGCGGATCAGCTATCCCTAAATCAGGAAAGAATGAAAAGCTTCTTAAAAGTTGCCGTGTCCCTTGATACGTGGATGTTCCTGTCTTTAAGAGCCTTGTCACAAGGTCTGTGATGGGTTGGGACTGATCCTGTTTCCCTATGTGGTAACCTCTGTGCATCAGCAACTGAATGAATGGTGGGGGTGGGGGGGGCGACACCTATAGAAGCCCAGAAACTGCGTTGAAAAAAATTTTGATAGTTTCCTCTTCTGAGATTGACTAGTGTGAGGGAGTTGTAGTATGTGTCATCATTGTGTTCTCTGAAAAAAAGCCCAAGGCCTGACACACAACTGTTATGCTCATAACTGTCATGGCAACAGGCAAGATCATTAGTTTTCTCCTTTTCTTAGTTAGCAGTGAGCTTCAGTGTGTTGTTGTTGAGGATGTGTGGGATGTGTGGTGCTAGGGATTAGCCTAGTATAGAGAACTAGTGGCCGAAGGAAGATGAGCATCATCTGCTGGAAGATTTACAACATCCCTAATGCATGAGGTTGCTGTCTGTCAGTCACTTTGTTCAGTACTTCTCCCTGCAAGCATTTCTTGGCCAAGGACACAGTTTGAAGGAGTAGCCTGTTGAATGTGGCTGCTTAAAGCCCTAAAAAACGTTAGCCAGAACTCAGCCTCGTGCAGCTTTTGGTGTCAAATTTGCTTGCCTCTACCGGTAAGGACCTTTGTGACTGCAACCAGTCAAGTCCTTGTGGCAAAGCACCAGGAATACATTGGCCAGGTGCTGGTTTGTGATAAAGACTCCTGTCTGGCTCCATCAAGAACTGAAGCAGATTTTCCCGAGCTGATGAGAATGAGCCATGTATATCTTAAACTCTGTGCAGTGCCTTACACTGCCAGGGAGATGGTTCACTAACAGGGGTCTCAGATTGTACCGTGTATTTGTGTTTAGGCAGCTGAATGCTCAAAAGTATCGTTTCTAAGCACTTAAATCACGGTGTCCAAATGCAGAAAATGAACATTCAAGTTCAGTTCCCTTTTCATCCTTGTCTCCACTGCCATTGAGCTGTTCTTGTGAAGAAATCTGTGTCAACAATTAAATTGTGGGGCAGCTATCATCTGCAGGGTGCCCTCCTGTTACTGCTCCCTTGTGTTAACGTCGTTACGCCCTGAGGTTCTTGTCACAGTGTGATCTGGCTGTGCACCACCCTTCTGTGCTGCTGCCTTTGAGGCTGGGGGAGAGCCCAAGTGTGTGGCTGTGTCCCAGGAGGTGCCTTGGGCTGGGCACTGGGGGCACGACAGGCCTGCTCTCCCCATGGCAGCAACTTGACCAGGGAGATTTCAAAGGGCTGTGTGGTTCCTGCTGACAAAGTGCAAGATTGTCCCAGGGAAGTCTTTTAGCACCAGCCCGTTGGAGTCCAGGACTGAACAGGCCTTTACTTTTAAGACAGTTGACATGCTTTGGTTCTTGAGCAGTTTTCAGGACTGCTAGTGGTACAGCTTTATTCCTATTGATTGAGCTCAATACTTGGGAGGAGAGCCTTGTAGCCATATCCTCTGCTTCCTTTTATTCACACCTAGCAACCCAATTAGCTTTCTTTTAGCCTGGCTTTTGGGTAGTTTGCACAGTACTTATTAGCCTATTACTAAAACAGAGCTCAAATTACTGACAACTGGCGCTCTTGAGCTTGTCCAGTGGGTCTCATCTGAGTTTGGACCTGCCTTCAGGAACACTTTCCCTTTCAATCAGAATTGTACTGGTTACCTTTTTTCATTCGTGGTGGTAGAACTCACAGCCAAGTCAGCAATCACGAGTGTGTGGGAAACCAATGCCTGTTTCCTGCTTCACAATGAATAGGTACAACAGAGGGTCCCCCGTTGTTCATTCTGTTTTCCCTTTTCCATTTCAATGCTGCCTTGAGTCGTCATTTTTCCCAAACAGCCCAAATGGTGTTGGTCCAGAACCCAATGAATTCAATGGATCCACAGCTGCTGGCTTCAGTGGACTTTGTGATAATCCCCGGTTACCTTATATTCTACCCTTTCATCCTACCTGCTTCTCCTGCGAGTTGTAACTTAAAATCAGAATTTCCAAGTATCCATGTTACCATTTCACAAATGAAGAGCTGAACGTTGTTATTCCTCTATCTACAGTCCCCTGTTGAAGTAACTTATGGTAACAAGCCCGAAGAAATTGCATATGACATACTTGGAAATAAGTGGCTAATTACGGTAACAGCTGAGTGTAACACCATACCAAGTGTAGAAGCAAATAACTAATGAGGTAGATGTGCTGGAAACAAAATTCATTCCAGCATGTCACACTCATCAGTGTAAGAAGGTGCAGCATTTCATTTGTGTGTTTTTTTTCACCAACCTGTTTGCAGATATAACTGTTGAAAGCCTCCGGCTTTGGTGTTAACTGCTGGTAGACATCGTTGTTGAAGTGAAATCAGGTTACTTGTGTGAATAGGGTTTGTTGGATCAAAGCCTGTGTTATGTGTAAACAGGGACTGCTGACTTTACTGGGATGGACCAACATGGTACGGTGATAGCAAGCTGTTGGCACCATTGCCCCTTTTCGTGCTGGATGATATTTGAGTTGGCATCAACACATATGAGCCTTCTTCTAACAATAATATTGGTGCCAGGCATCAAAAGCCTTCTTTGCTGCTATCATAGGAGTGGATTTTCTATTTCTTCTCACTGGAAGGGAGAAGAGGAGCACAGGTTACATATCACAGGCTTAATCACTGAGCTGCCCAGTGCTCGGGATGTTTGCGCAGAGGAAAGGCTGATGTATGCCTACTCATACATGCCTCTGCTTTGCCTGAGGCTGGCAGTGGCCATGGCCTATGCTTATTTTCACTCTTACAGATATTTACTTTTTCTTGATTTGTCAACTTGAGGTCGAAAAATTTAAATAAGCTTATAGGGAAATAAAGCCAACTGGAAGAAGCCCCCTATGAATAAAGATCAAAGGCCTGATCTGGCTTTGTCTGCTCTCATGGAAAAAATTACCAAGGCTGTATGAAACCCAAAATGTTGGCCTGTGAAAGTGTTTCTTAGTTTTTGTGGGTAAATGGCACATCTCTTTAAAGAAGATAATTATTTTCTATGTACATCACAGATTGTAACACAAATCCTCCATTTAGTAGTGCCTTCCATCCTTCTGCGCATCCCACAGAAGATTAAACCAGAAAGACAGGTTGAGGATGTGCTGCTGTAGTGGTGCTTCCCATAGCTGCTACTCTTGTGTGTACATCACTGTGAAAGGGAGGGCTCTAGAGGGACGGGTAAAGCATGCCGTGACTCTGCATCCTGGCCAGCCTCTGCCTCTGAAGTTTGCTTCTAGGCAGCCTGTGTGAGTGTTGCCCATGTTGTGCCCACACATGAGGTTCTCCTGGGCATGCAGGGTCCTGCTGGACCAGCAAGGCAATGTCCAGTTGCCGCTGAGGCTGTGCTTGAAGGCTGCAAAATGCAAAGTTACTGTGTCGCATCTTACAGGCAGCCCACAGGCCGTCCTTACAAGATGATGTAGACATGGGTACTGCTTGTTAGGGCTACACAAGATACTGGCACAGTTCCCTGAGAAACAGGCTGCTGGGAAGTGTCCGCTGTGTTTCCTTAGGGAGGCTGGTGATGGCCTGATACTGCTCTGTGGTCCTGAAACACAATGCCCCGCTGTGGGAATGTAGGGTGGGAAGAAGTTGTCTTCAACTTTACTTGCCTTCCGAGTGTGCAGTGCAGTGTGTCTCTAGGCGAAGTTAATGGCAAAGTGCGTGATAGGTCTCAGCTCCAGAAAATGCTGTGGTCCACTCTGTGTTTTCCATGTGATGCCGTTTTAAAATTTTTGCTCCTTGTTTACTGCAGTCTTATCCATGTGCAGGCTTATCTGTGTGTATAAAGAGAAAGCATCCAGCTCGGTATACTGATGCAGTCTTTCTATTTACCTGGTTAGTTGAATTCCTCCACCTATGGTATCCCAGGAAGCTTCAGACGCAAAAAGTGCTTTCCCTTTCATGCTTCCATCCTTCTGCGTAATGCTTCATGAGCCTCACCTGACTGCAGCTAATGGCACCCTTTAATGTTGTCAGTGCAGGGAACTGGGAGGTGCTGCTGGCAGTGTCCTCCTGTTCCAGCCTAGTTACACTTGGCTTCTTGTTCTTCTGACAGTGCCGTGCACATCGAAGAAGAAAAGGACTTCAAAACCAGTTTAGAACTGATTGAGTTCAAGAGTGGGAAATGAGGGGTGGGAGCAGTAGCAGTGTTCCTCCTCTGCCCAACCCTTTCAGGACCCTGGTGACTTGAGTATTAGGGCTTGAGGCTATCTGCGTAAAATCTGCTGATGATTCTGTGCACGTCTTCTGGTCTCTGTAGCTCTGGTAGGTGCATGTCACCAGAAAGGGGGAGCGTGCTTGCCGGCATGTCATTGTTAACCGAAATGTGACATTCCTGGTAAAGTCATCGCCCTGTGTATGTGCTGGGTGTGTGCTTTGTGTACGCATGTGTCCCAAGTAGAAAAGCTGTTTTTTGACTTGAACTGGCCAACTCTTTGTGAAATCAGCATTGTTACAGTATGCTGGACAGTGGTGCTGTAGGATTTTTGTGTGCAATAGAGTATGTGTGCGTACTCTGCAGTAATTTGTTTTCTCGGAGGCTTGTTGCTTCCTAGTTATTTTCCTTCTAATTTTGTAATGTGATTTTTCATATACTTCTGTATTATGAAGCTTTTTGTTTTTTAAGCTATCTCTGATATGCAGCTTTCATATCTTGGCTCCCAGCAACATTGAACCTCATTGTAAAGTCCCTTCGTGTAAAAGCCATCTAGTTATAACTCTCAAAAATAAGAGGCTTGTCTCCTGAGGACAGCTCCATATTGCGGGTGGAGTATAATCCTTAACATTGTTTTTTTGCTTTCAAATAGCTGGGGACAGTAAGTCAAGGAGTGAGAACTCCCTTTGTTTCATGTAGTGTGTGTTGCAGGGAAAGAATGTAACAGAGCAGAAAATGAAGAAAGACATAAAAGAATCTCAGCTCAAGGAGGTCAGATCCATCACAGGCTTAGCGTTGCCTTCAAAGATGCCTGGGACAGGTGGCAGTTCAAGACAATCAGAGGAGAAGCATCCGCTAGCGCTGAGATAAGGGATTCTTGCAGAATCCCGCTATCTGGTCCCAGTTTGCTTTGATGTAACTCTGCTAGAGAAGACTTCTGGGAGCAGGCTACAGCTTCCCTCAGCAATAGGCTGCTGTTGTTCAGCCCTTTAAGGTCTCATTACAGTGGTCCTTGAGGATTAATCCTCTTTAAGGTTTACATGGAAATGGTTTTGTCTGCAGGCCCAGCCAGGGACCTTGGTACCACCTGCACAAAGCATTATTGCATTCTTTTATTATATATATATTTTTAAGTGACTCATATTTAACAGTATGTGACAGAAAGTAAAAGCAAACATCTCGCCTTTTTTGCTTCCCTCTTTGGCTGTTACAGAGTTTTTGTTGAGCACAGCTTGAGCAGCCCTTTGCAGACATTGAGCCTTTAGCAGTAAATTGTCAGCTTCCGGTTACTCTGCATAGCCTTTAGCTGCTTTTGGCAGTTCTCTTTTTCATTTCTTCTCTTGCCTCTACCCGCCTTTTTTTTCCTCCTTAAAGGAGGGAAGTGATGACGCTTGGCTGCAGAATCAGAAATCATCCCACTGCTGTGTGATTGGTGTGCCTGCCCTAGTGGAATTTACACTAATGCCATTTTGCACGAGGAGGAGAGTTCAGGATATGGCATTGTCATAAATTATCAGTGGTAATTTATTTATATAGACTCATCTGCACTTATAAGGGTTTGTTTATGAAAAAACACTTACTGTTTTCTTCAAGTGGCAAAGCCTGCTTCCAGTGAAATAGCAGCGGGCAGAGCACTGCAGTAAGAAATGCGGGAATCATATGCTAGAGCCTGGGATGCAGTAGGATGCAAGTGTTTTCCAGCTCCTTGATATATTTTGTTAGTGGTACAGTTTCTGTGTAACTCTTCATTATATATCCTTGTCTTAAAGACGAAAAAAGGGCATGCAGCTGCGGTTCCAAACAAAGTAAGTCATTACTCTGAACTGGGTTTCTTTGTTCAGTACCGTCCCTTCTGAACTGCAGAAGGTGCTGCAAGGTCAGTTTGATGTTAGGACTTTAAGACAGTAGGTGAGGTGAAAGTAAGGTAAAGATTCATGTTGGGGAAGTGAAAACAGTGACCTTAACGCGGAGGTAGAAGTAAACCTGCAGCTCTGAGTGCAGTGAGTAGCTTAGGGAAGTCATCTCTGTCTCGCTGTAGAAGTCCTGAAGTTTAACTTTTCTGAACTCATATTAAGCAGCTCGATGGCCTTAATTCAAATGATGAAAGCTGGCTGTGTATTATATTTTAAAACAAACAAGAAAGGTTTCTAACTAAAAATGCAGCAATATCTGTGAGTCGAGTCCTGAGGTAAAATAAGGAGTTGTGCAATGTTGTTGCCTACGGAGTATTTGGTCAATAATGGTTACGTGGTGATTTTACCTTAAAAAGAAAGCAGAAGAACACCTTCACAAGCGTTCTGGGTTGTTTTTCAGGTGTTCTGTTTGGAAGTTATGTGGTATGCTGAAAAGTGCTTGTAATGCACGTGTAGCATATTAGTTTTCTTTATATATAGGATTACAGGAAACCCTATAGTTAATGCTGGCTATATAAAACTGTATGGTTCCATTATTAGCATATGGATGGCTGTGACCTCCATACACTCCTACATTTCCAAACTGCACATAATTTAAGAATAACACACATATTTAATTTTTACTGTATTTGTGAAGGCTGTTAAATTCTGCCCGTATGAATTGTTTCCCTAATAGCTAATTCTGAGAAAGTGGGAGGATGAGAAAAGCAGAAACTAATGGAAAAATAGATTAAATAAAGTAAAGGTAATAAAAAATGTCATGATGTGAGGTGTTGTAGATCCCTTCAAGAAGACCTGTCTTCGAAGAATTACGGGCAAATTCTTGGCAGCCTAACTTTATACACACAGACACACCTGTCTGATTTATATAAACACATACTCTCAGGGGCTCTAGCGGTAGTTTTGATATATACATTGAATATGTATATAAATAGAATTATCTATGCTTACTGTCTCCAAGATTCAAATGCCTTTAATAACGTGATGTAAAATCTGTCTCCTTCTTTAATTTTGCATTAGAGCTAGCTGTCAGCAATTTAGACTTTTACAGTACTATTCTGTAGGTTGCTGTTGCATTTCTGACTTCATAAAATAGAGACAGTGTGAGAACTCTTCTTCCCCCACCACATGACAAAGGCGTGAATGCTGCCAGTTGTGAGTATTTAACTGAATTTAATGGCTTTTGTGTAATTTCAGTGTAAGGAGCCATCACGAAGCATATTTTCAAACTGAAAGTCAGCACTGGAGTTTAGCAGCAGTGCATAATACAGCGCGCAGTTGTTAAGTGTGTTTCAGGTGGAAAAATGTGCTCAGCTACAACGAGCTGAACTGAGCCACCCTGTAACCAGCCCTGGCTCCTTTGCTTTCTCATCCTAAACACAGGCGGGCTGGATGGGTAAAGGGGAGAGATTTTCAGACAGCCTGGTAGGAATGTGGTGCTCCTGCCCAAGGGCTCAGCAGTATTGTCTGTAGGGAGGCAGCAAACCGTCTTCTGGGCTGTAATGCTAACTTCTGTGCTTGTCTTTATCCAGGCTCTAAGGAATAATGTCTCCTGGAGACAGGGAAGTGTAAAGTGGGCAGCTCTCACACTATTAGTAAATGTTACCATGGTATATGTACAAATGTGACTGTTATTATTTTCAAAATAACAAAAGTACCTGGTAATCAGTGAGGATCAGCCATCCTGGAAGTTCAGAACATGAAAACTTTTCTTACGAGTGGCACAAGTCCTTCCTGATGCTCCTGCTGCTGGCCACAACCTTATTAGAAAAATTGCTGAGGATTTGGCAACTGCATTTTGTTTCAAAGCCTCTCATTTGTNACCAAAAATATGGTAATTGATTTTGCTCAATAGGGGAACAAGTATGGAAAATATAACTCCTGAAAATGAAGTTTCCAGAAAGTTATAATCAGCTATAAAAATAGTTTTCTAAATCCTTACATAAATCTACTACAGCAGGTGCTACTAAAAGCCTATATATGTCTATATAAATACATAGATGTGTGTATGTGCATATATATGTGCATTTATATTTATATTACATTTATTAAAAAATTCTTTGCAGCTTTGGGGCTTTATACACCTGATTAGCTGTAAAGTTTTCAATGGTAGTAAATTCTGTATTTTGTATTATTAGCAGTAGCATGTTACATATTTTTTATTGGCAAGGATGTAATTGAAGCTGAAGCTAATGAGTGTGGAATGAGCTAGGAGTTGTTCAAAGTAGGTCTTATGTTTCTACCAGGTTGTCTTTGTTTGAATGTAGAGAATACTTAACCAATCTGAAAAGG
>VXAV01011432.1:305284-331669 GCA_013399715.1 Alectura lathami
AACACCTTGCACTTGGCCTTGTTGAACCTCATGAGGTTCTCGTGGGCCCACTTTTCCAGCCTGTGCAGGTCCCTCTGGATGGCATCCCTTCCTTCAGGGGTATCAACTGCTCCACTCAGCTTGGTGTCATCAGCAAACTTGCTGAGGATGCACTCGATCCCACAGTCTAAGTCGTCAATAAAGATGTTGAAGAGCACCGGTCCCAAGACGGACCCCTGGGGGACACCGCTCGTGACCGGCCTCCACCTGGATGTAGAGCCATTGACTACAACCCTTTGGCTGTGACCCTCCAGCCAGTTCTTTATCCAACAAACAGTCCACCCATCAAATCCGTATCTCTCCAGTTTAGAGGTAAGGATATGGTGCGGGACCGTGTCAAAGGCCTTGCACAAGTCCAGGTAGACGACATCCGTCGCCCTCTCTTGGTCCATTGATGCCGTCACTCCATCACAGAAAGGACCAGATTGGTCAGGCACGACCTGCCCTTGGTGAAGCCATGCTGGCTCTCTCGGATCACCTCCTCATCTCGCATGTGGGTTAGCATCTCCTCCAGGAGGATCTATTCCATGATTTTCCCAGGCACATACATGAGGATCACCAGCCTGTAGTTCCCCGGGTCTTCCTCTCTCCCTTTCTTAAAAATGGGTGTGATGTTTCCCTTTTTCCAGTCACTGGGGACCTCACCTGACAGCCAAATGTGATCCAGTTGCTCTGCTGATTCCACAAATATTTATTTCTAGTATAATTGTCATGGACAGCAAGACTAAAATAATTTGTTCCCTACTTACTGTTATTCCTTCATTCTGCTCTTATGTCCTTGGCAGTGCAAATACAGAAGCAGGATCTAAAAATGGCACAGTGACATTTATCATTGACTTTTATCATATGTGTCTCAAAGATTGATAGGTATTGTACCTGTGGGAGTTCAGTGTATGGGTTTTCTTCATTTACTGAATACCAGGAACTTTGAAGATTGCTCAGGTCAGCCAGGAACTAAATCAACATGATCTTCTGGTTTTCCCTTCTTACAGAACAACGTATATCACTTTGCTTTGCTTAGTCCTTGCTTTCTTTTTTATTAGATTGCAGAGAAACATAAATGGTGTCTGTTTACATTCCTTACTGATTCAGCTTGAAAGTATGACCAAGTATGGCTTCAGTAGTCTATAAAAGGATATGGTAGTTTCTGGCTCTCAGGCTTATGAAGGTGTTCCTGGAAGCTCAAAACCCAGAGTGCAAATCAGTTAGCCTTCTGGATGATTTTGAAACCTCAAATCCTTTGAAATAGTTGGCAAGCTGCCTATTGCATATTTACAGTTACACAATTCTTCCTCTCAGAGACTTTTAGAAGTTCCTCCTTCCTTTTTCTTTAAGTCCCTTGGCAGCATCAAAACAGCTTCTCTCTCTCTCTCTCCAGCCCCTCTCCCTGGCCCTTCCCCCTCAGGTCTCGTTCTCCTTGGCATGGCACATTGTTCTTTGGAAATGGGTTGTTTAGAGTTCACACTTTGTTTTCCTGCTGTTTTTCTGGGAAGCTGGATGTGACACAAAAGATATGGGAGCAGCTTGTAGGAAATGGGTTTGTTTGGGGAAACAATAAAAGAGTAACAGCCTGCATACCTCTCTTGTATATACATTTGAAGACATAGCATACAGCATATATAGATATTCTGGGGGTAATTTTTCAGTACAGTCCAAACAAACGTAAATCCAAATCTTTTCTTTTAGTGTGTCTTAAGCTTTTACCCAAACACCTTCATTTTTTATAGTAATGCTAATTAATCACTTGGTCTTATTGGCGAAGCATGGAGAAAAGCATCCTGATGTTTTCTCTTGCTGTAGTAAATGTATATCTCAGTGTTCTGGATTTGAGATTGTCTTCACTTGAGTTGACTTTCTTGGTTCGCTCCTCACCTGGCAGCAGGTGCTCTTTTTGATCCTTCTGCAGCTAATGTTGGTGTCACAGTAAACTACAGTCAATATTAGGACTGCAGGAAACAGTTTTAGGAAGAGCAATAGTATTGGTAATCACTAACTTGGAAAAGATACTGCTAGAGGGAAAAAATACAGTATTTTTCTTGTTGACAAATCAGATATTGCTACGCACATTTTCCTTTTCTTCTTCTCATGTACAATTAAAAATGGCCTACAACCTCTTTATGCTGCCTACTGGATTCAGAAAACAGTGCCATGAGTGATGCAGTGAAGGTAGAGGTAAACTGTATGTGGTAGTTCTCCTGAAAAAGGGAAGGAGAATGAAAAATAAATTTGATTTAAAAAAAAAAATCATTTAAATTTTGTAATTTTGGACAGATGATTTTCTTTATAATGACATCACTTAATAGCTGTAATGACTTAATTAACTATACCAGTCTCTTTGACTGAACTCATAGTTAGTACTTCAGCTAAAATGACAAAATCCTTACTTTCTAATGGTTCAGCAGAGCAGCTTGAATATGCTTAGATCTAAGCATGTACTTAAATTTATCATTATTTTACTAAGTACTTTCCTGTGTTAATCTTTGCAAATGTAGAAATGTCTTAATGCTGTGACATTCAACCCCACATTAATTTCATTAGTCATGTTTTGTGGCAAATTACTAAAATAACATGCACTGAAGTATGAATCAAGATATTCATTATAAACAATTATAGGAAAGTATGTTAGGCTATACACTATAAAGGTTATCGTGACAGGAAGCCATATTTTACATGCACAGTGGGCATACTTGAAGAGTTCATTCTGAATTTAGAAAGATTACCCATCTGAGCAATATTCCATATGCTCATAAAATAGGAAATACCACGAGAGACATATAGTACTATAAATGTATATATTCACTGTATACATGGAAAATCTAGAATAAAAGGTGGCTGTGGAAAAGGAGGGGAAACTAATGTAAACAAAGGACTTCTCTGTTACAATGTTGTGCAAAACTGGAGAGAGCTCTTGATGTAGTGACGTTTTAAAAAGCAATAGCAATTTGCATTTTAATTCTATCTATCTAGTGGAGGAAAGCCAGTCAAAAATATATCCAAATGTATCAAATATGTTTGGAACTAAATAAAAACATTCTTATAAATAAAGATGGCTTAAGCAGTGTTTCTTTGCAGAAGCTATCAAGCAGGGAAATTACTTCAATAAATGTTGAATGTGATAAGGGTTCTCTAAATAGGAAGGTGGAAATTTTAAATGTGTATGAAGGGGAGCACAGGGGAGCATCTGAAACTTCCACAGAGTGATGCAGCAGGCAAGAGGATCCTCAGCTGCAGGGGTCCCTAAGGAGGAAGCCAAGCTACAAGTAAGGTCTCCATGGGTACTCATGAACAGTCTGTCCTACCCCTGTCCAGGCTGATTTCTGTGTCTGTCTGCTGGTTTGAGGGCCCCGGGCAGATTTAACTGATGACATGCCCAGTGCATGCCGTTTTGTTTTCTCCTGGTTTCTTTGGGGTAGCTTGTAGATGGAGTTAACTGCAGCCTTTCGACCACCTCATTGCGCACACGTACATGTGGACAAGAATGTTACCTAGGTGGACTATGGGGAAGGGATAGGTCACCCAGAAGTTCAGCTCATGGCCTTCATCCAAGTGTTATTTCCCTAATGTCACTAGGCATTCATAAAGAACAAAGGTTTGTTGGAAACTAATTCAGATGCCCTTTTCAGTTTTATCCCTACTGTTTAATTCTTTCATTGATTCTTTGGTTGTAAAGGTTTCTTCATACCTTCCTATACATTTCTTACCACTTCACTGATGAGTTTGTGTGTGGTATATTATAGCCCTCAAGAAAACTATTTTAAAGGCTGAATTATTTTTATTTTAAAATTTGGTCAGAGATTGAGGATGGGATTATCTAAAAATTGTGTGTACATATACTTATGTGTGTATATATATAATGGGAATATATAATTATATATACAAATATATCTGAGGCAGGCCAACACACCACAGTTACCAAATATTAAACATAGTATAAATGCCATATATAATCTTGTAGTTTGGGCTAAACAGTAGGAAAAAAAAAAAGAGTGGCAAATATTACCATCTTGTTACAACACTGGAAAAATCTTTTGAATAAGGCAGAAAAAAAAATATGGTATTTTTATGCTAAGATCTTTCTCAATAAAGTTGTCAAAACGAGAGAACCAGGGCAGTTATTTGTGTACAAGCAAAGCCTTTATTTAGACTCATTTCTTATTATGATAAACGCACAATAATTCTCAAAGACATTGCACTCAAACTGCAAGGGCTACCTGTGACACCAAAAATGCCAAGGGGAATCACAGAAAGGGATGGATGGAATGAGATCGATGTCTTGCTTTAGGCAGCCCTTTTGGCCCCTAGGCTCTTTCCCTTTATTATTCTGGTCTATTAGCAAAGATTCATAGCAGGTGTGGCTCGCAAGTTCAGTTCACTTCCGATTGGGCTGTGGGCCACTTTACAAATCTGCCACCTGTTTTGCCAAACAGCTTGTTGCTTTAAAGATTGCTGAAAGACAAGCAAAAGAGATGTTTATGCTTTTTTTGTTTGTTTGTTTGTTTATAACAAAGTAGAAGGTTGCCTGCTTCTTCAGGTTGAGGAAGTTTTATCCCAGAAAAGCAGGGTGGAGGCAATAGGCATCTCTGCACTGAGGCAGAAACGAAAAAGAGATTTATAACAAAGTTTTCACAGATTTATAGCCACTTTGGAGCCTTAGAAGTTAAGAACCAAGCTTGAAGGAAGAAAAAACTTCAAGTTTTCAGAGTTCATAATTGACAATACTATCAAGATGAAAAGGAAGAAAAGTCTATTGTATTGACTGGAAAAATAGTCATTCAAAATTCAGTGTTAAAGCTCTTTGCAAGGATGGAAGTGCTAAAATAAGCATACAAAGCTACAGTTTCTTTAAAAATATGTATACAATATACAGTCTGCTGGATACAATTGTATTTTTTTTAGCACTGATGAATTAAGGTTGACATAATCATTGAGGAATACATATTTCAAACCCGGCTGATCATTGTACAGCTCCAGCACTGCAACTCTGTAAGGTTTGCAGGCTGTGCTGGAGATGGTTCAGCAGTGTGCAGCCTGGTCTCTGAGTAACCATGCTGGTGCTTAGGCAGTACATAGGCCACCAGACTAAGAAAGGAATGAGGACTTGCTTTTTCCTCTGAAATATTTTATGTCTGATGTGTCAGCCCACTTGGCTTGAGAGTAACATTTGGACTCTGACCACCGTTCAGTACCTGCTTTTTTGCATAGAGAATGTGTTTGTCCTCTTAGCAACAGACCACAAAGCCATGGATCTTTGACCAAAGAGATCTCACAACATTAACGGGAGCCCAAGGCATTTGCAAGCTGCAGCCCCGAGTTCCTGAACATCAAAACTACCAATGTGGTAAATAAAAATGGGCATTGCATCAGCCTTCAAGTACTTCAGCAGTGCTCTGCTCATGTAGAAGGATAAAAGGAGCTGGACCCATTGCTGTATAGCATCAGGGAGATGTGCCTTCTAAAGGAAGACACATTTTTGCCCTTTGTCAAAGTTTACCCATCTGTAGCAGTGGAACATCATTTTTTACTTATTTTATGAACACTTGGAGACCTGGAGGTGGATGCCTTGTGCTACAAATATTGCCCTGTGATGGAAGGTCGAAACAAAAATAGAGTTCGCTGATGTTTTAAGAATGACAATCTATGTATTTAAAAAGATGGTAAAGCACTACACTCTGCATTTGAATTTATAATGTCTCAGAATTTGTTCATTAAGACACAAAATGCTAAACCTTTGGGCTTAGCTGTGATGGCTCTGCTCACATTATTAGTTCTAGTGAAGCCAGGAGAATGATTTCCACAAAGAGAGCTGCACGATCGCTCCTTACACATCTGTGATTGTTTCCCAGAAATAAATCTGGCCTGCGATTTCATAACAGCATTTTGATTGATGCTTGATTATTCCTTTTTTTCAAGTGGGAATGCAGCAGTGACTCTCCTTAGCTTCCAAACGTCCTTTGTATTTGTCTCAGAAGGAGGTGAAGATACCAGATAAGTGGCAGGACCCGGCCTGTGTTTGGATTACCCCAGACTATCCAAGTGCTCATTGCAAATAGGTGGAGGATGTTAGCTTAGCTGGCAATAAGATTCTCATGGGTGGAGGTGAGGACAACATCTGTCTTTCTTATCTTGTACTTGCCAAGGATTTTGTTGTTCCTGAACTCTCTCATGAATATAATATGTGGATTTTTGTCTGATCTAATGAATCCAAGACTTAGAGATTTAGAAGGAAAACATATTCCAGATGTGTGCTGCAATTCCTGAATCAGGTGACTGCATTTTAAGTAGTAACCTTTTCCAGTATGTTCCATGCACCATATTGAGTATCTTTCAAAGCTGCCTCTTTTGCTAATGCTCAGAATAGAGCTGTAAGAGCACCGCAGTTGATAAGCTATGGCAAGACTAAAACATCAGTCATTTGTCTTTTGTTTCATTGATTATTGCTTGATGCAATGAATCTAAGGCTCAAAGGTTTGGCCTTAAAGCAGGGCTGCAAATTTAGGCTAGGGGCCCTTTAGCAGTTCAATCTCAGCTTGCTTTATCGTGCAGTAGTGCCTGTTTCAGACGTGAGCGGAGTGGAGTTTCAGGCTGGAAAAATGCCCATTGCTCTGCAAGGTTCTGGTGTCCAGCCTCTCGTGTGCTGTCTGTTCCAATGTGGAAATGACATTCCTGGCCTGTTTGAAATTAGGCTTTCACTGCAGATAAACAGTTTCCTAAAGCGTCAGTAGATGTAGCTTGTGGAAGAAGAGAACAGCGAGCAAGAATAGTGAGTTTCTGAGCAAGATGGTAAAGTTTCGAGTGATTATATCAAGGTGCGTAATGTGTGCCGTTTTGCACACTTTCACCTGTTTTTTCTTTCTGTTACAATTGTGTTACAATTCATTTGCCCATGATTTCAATAGCAAATGTTATCAAGCATACAAGGGATAAATGAGTGCAACAAAGCATGGAAACACTTAATAGAGCTAATTGTATGGTCTTAATCAAAACAGTCTTCCTTCAGAAAAAACAGGTCCTCTCCAAATGTAAATGTTTAGCAGGAACATGATGGAAATTTTCTGGGAAAGCAGTGAAACTAATCATTTCAGTAATGCTGAAATATTCTTTTCTGATAAATATTTTGATGAACCTTCCCATGCCAATAATTTCTTTCAATTGTACAATTATTATTCGAACAGCACACGTAACAAGAGTACTGTATTTACAATTTTAAATTAGAATGTTCTAACATCTGCAAAGCACACGTCTGTGCCTTAGAATCCATCCTTTTAATAAATGTTTTGGTGAAAATTTTCATAGAACAGCTTTTTGTCTAACTTTAAATGAAAATAATTACCATTATGTCAGAATTCCTCTCTGAAGGGAGAATTCATTTTTCTGACCTACTGTAGGTATTTGACAAGTGCTCGGAAACAGTCTGTGGGTTGTGGCTTGTGTTTACACATGCATTATCATGAAATTAGATTAGAGAAGATATAGAAGTTGTTTACATTAATGAGAAATCTCATAAAATTGGTGTCAAAAAAAGTAATTATATACATGCACAAACATATGGCAAATCTAATTAAAAATCACTGATTGAAGCATTACTGCAAGTCCCTCACAGTCAGGGGTAATGGTTCCATTTGGAGTATACAAGTGATGACTGCACAAGGAAGAAACGCCTTTCACTGTCTGCAGCATCTCTCAATGTACAAAGTGGTTTGTTGCTATATTTTTGTCTTCTCCTGCATCCTCTTCTTTTCGTGCAGTTCTTGCCCAAGGTCCTGCTGTTTTGTGGTCAGTGTTCTCAAACATACTGGTGTGCTGTTGTCTGTTATGATTTTGACAGTGCTGGGCAGTATGTTCTTGACTTTCAATGTCCTTGAAGCATTTTTTTGAGCAGCAAGATGATTGATAGATTTTTGCATAGGCAACGAGGGTAAAAAAGAACAACTAGACATTTTCTGTTACAGGGAATAAGCAATAAGCCATGGAAATATTTTAGGAAATGAAAAAACATAGAGCTGAATATTCTTTGATATTCATACATATACACACAAATACAGTGAGTACTACCTGGAGACATGATTGAATTTGATTGCCATACAAATGAATGGAAATGTTAATGTCTAAAGTGGAAGTTCAGTTGATAGCATGCAGGGAGAGTACACAAATGTTTTTCATGCACAAACATGTACATTTCCTAATCATAATTAAGTTGAGAAAAATCATTGTCATGTTAGAATGGCCTCCAAATTATTTTTAAAATCCTGCTGCAGTATTTTTTCCACAGTAACTCTTATAACAATCAGATAATGCTAGACAACTGTACACTTCATTTTCTCTTCAACCATTCCTTAATTTTGATCAAACTCTAGGAAAAAAAAGTCTTTGTCCTTAGTTCCTGACATTGCATATAAAAGACAATCAGCTTACATATACTTCTCATGATGGGAACTACTTCAGTCACATTTCCTGTAACTTCATGTTTCTAGGCCAAGTAATCTTGTATTCGATTAAGTAAACACCTTTGTCCTAATGACTTCATGCCTGCTTTAAAGGCGTTGCTCTTCCTATTGTTCTACAAATTTGTCAGTCTGTTATTCTTTTTTTTTTTTTTAACTTATCAGTGAACTGAAGTCAAAACTAAATAGAGAAAGACATTTTGTTCTTTTAACATTTGTGCAGAAAGTCTAGCTGAGAAATTTTTACATAGTACAAGGGGTAGAAAATACAAAATTCTTAATGAAGGAACAGATTTTCATGTTTTGCTGATGAGGTCATGAGAGAAAATATGCAGAGAAAGAGAGATGAAATAAAGAAAATCAATATCCAGTATTTACCTCAGATAATATTAGAAGTGGTTGTACTTCACAGACTTTCATGAAAGCCCTTCCCACTTGCCACCGCAAGCAGTCTGTGTGGATTTCTTCATACCGCATGACTCCAGACACTGATTACTAGAAATGAAAGGCAAGACTTTGTTTCTGAGATGTTGTGATAATATGTTATTGGAGAAATCGAGGACGATGACCTATCCAGTCCTAAAATTATTTCCAAAAAGGTGCAGAACTTGACAAGATTGAAAAGAGCCTTATTATGCTTCTATTTTATAATATTTATTTATGTTTACTTTGCTTTATCCCGCTTACTGCTTAGTGTTGCCAAACTGCTCCAGTAACATCACTAATATGGATGAGAAAAAAAAAGATTAACATGTAAATGAGTAATGAAGAGCATTTACTAGAAATTAACTGGCATCTGTACATACAAGTCCCTCACCAAACATGGTCAGTATTAATGTCGATGTCTATGTTTACATATGACCAGTCCATGCAGCTATCATCATTATTTTGAATGCTGAAAAATTGATCCTACATTTGGTCCAGGAGCTATCATTAAGGATTATAGCAGAAAGCATATTTCTAAGTCCCTGTATTTAAGAAAGAAATACTCATTCTGTATTCTGACATCTATTCAGTAAACTAGTTTGCTGTTAGAGCCTTCATTTTACAGTTTATGTGGGATTAAGACTTAAAGGCTTTAATTAGCAAAGAGAAATCAAGGATGGACAAGATGAAATGATGCATACCAGGAGCAGCTGAAGGACATTGTCTGTCTGTTTTTTGGAGTACAAAACTATGTTGGTTATCAGACATTCTTATATAGTTGAGAAATTTGTCATATTTCTTGATGCTGTCTCTATGCTTTGCCACAGTATGTGTTTCACATGGGTTATATCAAGTTGTATTAGCTTCTGATTGTTCAGTGTCACAGTGTCTTGTAAGATCAATGGATTCCAAAATGCCTGGGCCAGAAATCCTCACTTTTTAAGGTGAAAAAGTCAGCAGTTACCTACCCTCAACACACAGCTCAACACACGTGTTGCAGAAAATGTCCCCCTATACGGACATGCAAGGGCCACACATACGACCCTGTATTGCTTGCTGGGAGATTGACATCAATGGGCCTGGCTGTGCTCGCAAGAGAGGACAGTAGGTATGACTGCCTGCAGCCTGGCTGACAGAAGGAGCAGCAGAACAGATACTGGACATGGTTACTAGGTTTCCCACAGTGAAACCTCGATATCAATGTGCAAGAAGAGAGAAAAGATAGTTGAGGAAGAAGTAAGGCTAATTCTAATTTAGACCATGCTCTGTAGTTGTGCTGACACCTCAACATAGTGCAAAAGCTCAGGTGACCAGTGTAGCTTCTGTAATGTGCACAAGGGAGGGGTGATACATGTCCTAGTGTCCTTCAACACAGGCCAGAAGAGATCAGTGGGGACTCGGAATAAAACATCAGAAATTCTCACTATCATAGAGTATGCAGTAGTAAGACTTCCAGACAAGAACAAACCCAATGGCACCCAAAGTTGGCACAAACCCAGTTATTCCTACAGAGCCTTTACAAAACTGTCAGCGTGTCCTGACTGATAGCTAACAGGATGGAGTGCTGTTAAATCAGAACAAAACTCCAGCTAGCAAATTGAAATTCTTTTTGTCTGTGTGTAAGAAGGCATTTTTTCCTGAAGTGTGAGGTCTGTGTCCTTCTCTTGGGTTCATTTATGTTTGTCTTGTGGTTTTTTTTTTTTTTTTTTTTCACATAGTCTTCTAGATATATGCATAACCTTTACTAATTGGGTTCATCTTTCGCATGTTCACTGTCCTGCTCAGAAAGTTAAGTATGTGTGCTTTCCTTTTTTGTGCAATGTAACATGCATCAATGATAATAATGCTTACTGTTATTCGCAGTGACAATAAATAGCAACCCCATATGTTTTGGTTTACGCTTATGACTATCCTAAGTATCCCTAAATTAACTTACGTTCTGTGGAGTCAGGTTTAATAGGAACATGAATGAAATTGCTTTGCTTCACTTGTGTGGGGAATGATAAGAAATATATCCATTATGTGATGCTGATGCCTATTTTGAAAATGTCGATAAGTAAATAGTTTACAAAGTGCAATAATATTCTGCCTGTTGTATCTGCAGTCTTGTACCTGCTTTCTCCTGTATAATTCATGCTTTCATTTATTTACTGTGGCTAGTTCTTCCAAAATTAGAAATTAATTACATAATTTTTGGCTCATGTATTAGCTGTATGAAGGACCAGAAAAGAGGGAACTGAGCAGCAAATACTCTCTGGTGTGGGTAGTATTGTGATCACCTGGCCAGGCTGTATGTGCGTATAGACGTGATATGTGTGTGTGTCTTCACATACACACACATATATGTACCTTCATGAAAAACTCACACTGACTGTGAAGAAAAAAAGAAATATGACTGTTGATTTTTAGGACAGCGTGCGGCTGCCTCCACTCATGCAAGAACCCTCTTCCAGCAGGTGGGGAGGGCCTGAGCTCTGCCTCAAATGTCTCTCTCCTTTGCACTTCATCCTTCTCGGGCTGACAGGGCCATGATGTTTATTGCCCTTCCATCCTGGCCAAGGCATATGCCTGCACACGCAGTGCTCTGGAAAAGCTGTAGCCACACACGCAGGGCCCAGCCCCACACTTGGCTCCCCTGTGCCCCCAACACTGGCCCCCATACCCCTAGCCATGACCAGCTGCATGTCTCTACCACAGCTGTGGTAGGGTGGCCATGTGCTGGGGTCTTCAAGTGCTGGTCCACAGGGAAATGCCTCTGTGAGAGCAGCATCATAGAATCATAGAATCATAAAGGTTGGAAAAGACCTCTAAGATCATCTAGTCCAGCTGTCATCCTAACGCCACTATGCCCACTAAACCATGTCCCTAAGTACCATAGCCACACATTTCTTGAACACCTTCAGGGAAGGAGACTCCACCACCTCTCTGGGCAGCCTGTTCCACTGCCTGGCCACTCTCTCAGAGAAGTTTTTCCTAACATCCAAACTGAATCTCCCTTGGCACAGCTTGATCCCTAGATCAGAGATGGCATCCAGCTGAGTCTTGGCACTCCCTCCAGGAGAGAGTTGGCCCCAGTCCCAGAGGAAGGAAGAGGAGCTACCATGACTCAGCAAGGCCCAGATAGTGACTGTTTCTTGCCAGTGGCAGATGGCACCCACGGCAGAGCTGGCCCTCCATGTCCGTACTTGGGCCTGAGCTGCCTTCCCTCCCTGCCCTCTCTTCTCTCATGCTCTTCCCCAGCATTTGGCTGAGCACATGTGTGCCCCTGCTCTGCTGTCAGCAGGAGGTGTCAGGCACAGGAGGTGTTGTCCTTCCTCAGTGTGTCTGGCACAGTGAGTCCTCACCTCTGCCAGCAGCTGGGGCACACCTAAGAAATAGTTGACATTTAAGCAAGCAAACAGCCATTGGTCTTCTTGTGAGATGGACGAGCACTTTTTTCTTGAGGAATATTCTAATATCTGCTATGAAACGCTGACACGCTGACTTCTCTGGTTTGCAGGAAGCGTTATCAGTGGTGAGTGAAGACCAGTCCTTGTTCGAGTGTGCCTACGGATCGCCCCACCTTGTGAAGACAGAGATGACGGCCTCCTCCTCCAGTGAATATGGGCAGACATCAAAGATGAGTCCGCGCGTTCCCCAGCAGGACTGGTTATCGCAGCCCCCAGCCAGAGTCACCATCAAGATGGAGTGTAACCCAAACCAGGTCAATGGGTCAAGGTAATAATGTCAGTGTTAATGTTGCTGACATACTCTTTTATTATGATGGACACAATTAGCTTGTCTAAACTTACAAATGTAGCACCATTTTAGATGCCCCAGGAGATTCCACCTGGCCACTGACTGCTGTCCCAGAAACCTACAGTTCTCCCATACATTGCATGTCACATCTGCCAGCCCCGTTCAGGTGCTGCAGAGGGTCTCAAAAGGTGCTGCAAGCAGTCTTCTTGTGAGCTTGTGCAATACCTTTCTGTGTTTCCCCTGTCTGTAGATAATTTAGGACGTAAACGTGTACTGCACTGCAGGTGAAAGAGCATATACAAAAGTTAGGAAAACATGTCCGTGCTGTGATTTTGGGCAGCTGCATTGACCCGTCTGTGGATTATGTGATCTAACACTCAACCAAAGATGTCAAAATACAGTAATTTGGTCTGTTGCTCTTGCTTTAAATATGACCAAATAGAGAAATGTAGAAAGTAAATTCTTATAATGGCAGAGGGAGTGAACTGTTGATCTTTATGCTTATGTTTACTGTAAACACAGTGACAAAGAGCGTAATCATGGAGTTGGATTTTAGAAGAGCTTACACTGAAGATGTCCCACATGTATGGAGGCAAGCAGGGGAGTAGAAAGGAATAGGAAAATAAATGACTTCACTCAACAGACAATAGCCACAGCATGTCAGTGTTTGCACAGGACAGTTTTTGTGGATGTCACTGTCAAGGAGAATTGTATGGATTAAGTTGAAAAAGCAATGCAGTGGCTTTTGTGAATATTGACTGGTAGCTCTCCCAGACATAGGAGTGAGCCCTGTGTGTGGTTTTCCCCATCTGAAAAAGCACGATGATGCTTTTTTTTTTCAAGGAAACTATCCAAGCAAGTGCTTTCCTGTTTAAAATGCCTGACTGTCAAAACAGTTTTCCTTTGGTGTTGCTGAAGGGCAGAGGTTCGGTAAGAGTCAGTTACAATTGTTGGTGATGCACCAGTGAAGACCATGCTTCCCATCGCTGTGTCACAAACACCTGCCTACTAATGTCATCTCCCAGCACCAGCTGTCTAGAAAAACTTCAGCCTTGGCACCGTGGTTACAGTTCACATCTGCTGTGCTTATGTGATGAGCACCACATGCAGGACAAGTTGGTTTGACAGCTTATCACACCTACGCTTTTCACTAGTAATGATGGAAATTGTTCTGAAGTCAAATCAGGCTTTCTAGTCAATAGGCAAAGGTTTGAGATATGTAGAAATTAATGGTGAGCTGAAGTTACAAACAATTAGTGGAAGCCCTCTTGTAAGCCTGCTTATTCAGAACCACTCTTCCCGAGCTTTTATTTATTTATTTATTTTCTGTTCTAAGCAAATGCGCAAATATGATCACAAATTCTATATTGATTCAAAACTGGTTTCACCTGCTTCCTAAAATTGCTTTTAAATATTTTGTTCTGGCATTTCTGTAAGACAACTGATCACAGTTTTTCTCTGTGTAAACTCCACGGAGTGCTTTATAATGTTATACATAACTGAAGTCAGTTAGCCACAAACTCCTACTTTCACATCCTCCAATATCTTAGGGGAAAGTGTAGATCATACAGATCCACTTGAAATTTTTGATCAATCACCTTTTTAAAATACAGCACCAAATCTTGCATTTGCTGTCCTGAAATATGTAACTAGCCTGAATATTGGAGGAACTAGCCTGAATTGCAAGTGTGTTGCTGTTTTGTCCATTTAAGGACAAAATCATAGGCAGTAATATTGTTTTTTGTTAGCCTGGGGAGGCACCTGTTCCCTGTCTTGTGATTCAGAGAGGTCTGAAAGTGTGGTTGTGGATGGATGTGCGGTTGGGCATGCAGCTGGAAGAGATCCTGTGTTCTATGCCTCCTCTGCCTCCCTCCTGGGGGCTGTGCCGTTGTTGGATAAAAACAGAAGTAACCCAGGGAGCGGAGAACCGCAGCACAGCCACCAGAGCAGAGCAGCCCAGCTGCAGAGCTGGAGCAGGCTCCCCATCCCTCGCCTGAACCCACAGCTCATGTGTTGCTGCCTGCCTGATGGCACAGCTTCAGCGGGGGTATAGGGTGGGCTCCTGTTCAGCATGTTAATTTGCAGCGTGGTGGCTGGGGGCATGTGTTCAGGCTGAGGGAGTTCTCCATCTGCCTCTCCTCGAGGGTATGTTCACCTTGTATGTGAACACAAAATACTCTCCATGAACAGAAGAATGTTCAGAAGCCCTGAATTAAACAGGCTATTTGGACAGATCCTTGTAGTGCCTAACATTTCTCCTTTCTTTCCTCCACTTACCAATGTGTGCATGCACTGAGTGGTACTTCAGCTACCTGCACTGTCAATAGGCAGGAGTTGCCTTAGGATGTCCATGTTGCTCTCTTGAAAAAGAGGTATCTGTCTGTTTTTCAGAGGTATTCTGATCTCTGCAATAGCTGCATAAAATGTTTGTGCATATGCTCTGCACTGTTAACTAGCAGAATGGTTATCTACTTGTGCAGGGCTATGTAATCCGAAGGTGGAGGGAATTGTCTTTAAATCAGTCTTTTTATAGCTGCTGTCAGGCCTCATATGGTCTGGAATTGTCATTAGGCACGATTTCAATTCATACCTTTCTGGCAGAACTATTATTTGTTATAAAGAGTTATGGTGGCACCCAGTAGTTATCACAGCATCTGAAACCTGAGTGACACACTTTTGCACCATCCCAACAACTTTGCAGCCCATGATAAGTCAAAAAATATATATTTAAAGAAACAATTTTGTGCACCTGTTCTAAAAAAAAAAGTGATAATATTAGAGCTACCTACTTCGTTGTTAGGACTTAAAGTTTAGTGCAAATGAACTGAGCAGTGTGTGAAGACTAAGTTCCTAATTTTTGTCCAGACAGCATCACTCAGAGATGGCCATCATTAGAAAGTAAGCAGCTTAGTGGTGACCATTGTTTCCCAACATGAAGCAGCTGGCACCAGGGTTGCTCTGCTGAAAAAGATCATGCAAGCTACTACTCTGAACTGCAAAATGTTCTTGATCAGAACACTGGTTTAATAAATGGAATTATTTCTATACTGAACTATAAATAACTTGCAGCATCTAAAGCAGGATTTCGTTTATCAACCTCGGATTCAACAGCCTCTCCTATTGGTACAGGAATGCAGAGCTGATAACTGGATTAAACCAGGAAAACTCACAATTCACTGCAATTCCCAAGACAATATGTTGAAAAAAAAAATCATTTATAGACTACCAAGGATAAGAATAGATTAACAGAAGAAAAAAGAATCATGCATAAATTGAATGCTCACACAACGCAGAAATGAAAAAAATACATAGTACATTTTTTTCAGAAATCTGTTATTTCATTGAGCCTAACACTTGCATTAAAAAAAGAATTTGATATTAGTGTTTTAGTGGGGAATTAATTTTACCAAGTAAAAAAATATAAATATGTTGTAACATTTCTGAAGCTCATATGCATCTGTGTATTTAATACATACAGTATCATTATGCTTCAGGAATTGTAAGGCTTCTTAGCATGTGATATTCCTGCCAGTTGTAGAAAAATGTGTTTGTCACTCAAGCCTTGCATACAATGAAATTACTTGCCAGTAATATACTATACCAAATATGGTGATATCGTATTGAGTAGGACTGCCGATTCTGAAGACGCTACATTTCAGTGCAATATATGCGTCTCTTACACATCTGAAAACCACTTGCTCTGTCCTCAAGTCCCTCTGAGCTTTTGCCGTGTGTATGTAGATGTTTCATTGGTATCCTGGCAGATAATCTGCAGTTTGTGACATGCAAAATGTTGACCACAATTTATATGCACAAATCAGCAGTGCCCTACCACTTTGCGTTTACTTTTCTGCAGAAACCTTCCCCACCTTGCTCATTTTCAGTCCATACATTTTTTTCCCTAGAGGAAATTCTGAGTTCTTAAAAAATGTTTCATATAAATTAAAAATGAGCACACGTAGAAGCTAAACTGCTTGGAGCAACTTCTCATTTTTAGTAAAACTGTGCCTGCTCTTTTTGCACCCATTTTAAAATCCAGGTTGTCCAAAAGAAATCTGAAATATCATGGCCACATTGCTGAGCCCCAGCAGTGCTACCTCTGGGATCTCCAGAGTATCCTACATAATTGTCTACCGATGTATGAGCTTGGGTCTGAATAATGCTGTGCACAGAAGTTGCGAAACAGGGTACCAGACCCCACAAAGTGGCAAACAGAGAATAGCTAGTTTCATGATTTTTGCTGCCCCCCTCTTGCTTCCCTCTGTGTTAGGCAGCTTCCTGGCCATATATTCTGCTGTCTGGAGCAGGGTATAAAGTTTTAGGAGTGTACTGGACCTCTTACACATCAACAATTTAGTGCCCACTCAAAGCAAAAATGTACTTATTCTGCTAGGACTCTCTCCAGATGTACTTTGACTGTAATTGCTCTACATTAAATCTCAAACCATAATGGCCTCAAAACTGGTGTTCCTGTGAATAATGAAAAAATAAATTTAGAATGAAATTAAAGGGTTATTTTCAGTGTGCTGCAGAGGGATTAACTACACAAATTTGCTGCACAGCACCAGAAAATAGAGCCTAAAGGCCCACCTTAAATTAAATAAAGCAAGAAAAGTTGAAATTAAAGCTGTCATTTCCCTTGCTGTTTTTGCATGTATAATATAGGTTGCCACACATGGTACCAAATTGATTTTCTTCAAATCCAGTATGTTGGTTCAGGCATTGTGTTTCTTCCTGGTACATAAATCTAATAAGACCTTTTGTGCCACCATGTAATCAATCTTTCACCTGAATGTAATAATACCGTTTCCTGCTGTTTAGTGCTTTTGAGTGAGACCAAAAGATTCACCCTGCTATATTAGGGCACTGTAATATAAATCAGGAGATTGCCTGTCTCATACTGTTACTTAGTTTACTGTTTGTTGTTCTTTACATACTTTATCCAATTAAGTGTGAGTAATTATACTGCAGTGAATGAATGCAACTCATATTGTGCATTTAGGGTGAAATTCACTTCTGTGGAAATCTTTCACGAAGCCTTGGGTACAACATTCAAGGCTGTGAATTACTCTGTTTTTCAGACAGAAAAGGCTCTGTTTACCCTCACTCATATATTCCCACCATTCCATGGGTGGGAATATACAAAGGTAGCTTGGAAGTTCTACGTTTTCTGGTAGGTAATCTTTCTTTTTAAGGGAGGCTGAAGTGCAACATAGGGTCTTATTCAGACCTGAGATAATTTTTACTTGCCATGAGCAGTGTGATGATTTCATTGAAAAAGCATTTTAAATTTTAGCTGCGGTGAAGGCACAGCAAAAGTACTCCAACATCACCTTCGCTGGTACAGAAGTTTTAAAGAAATTCCAGAAATAATTAGTTGTTATTAAGCTTTAATCATGTGCAAAATATTGTTTTAAGTGCTACCAATTGTTGCTTGCAAACCATTTGAAAATGAAATTATCACTTAATATATCTCTTGTGCTGACTCTTTTTGGAAACACCATTTTACTTTGCATGTTGCTGTTCTATATTTTCATCAAAGAGCCTCTGTACTGGCTGGATTGAGTGCACACAACACACAGGAGGACTTTCAGAGTCCAGAGTGGCCTCTTGATTTTTCCTTCTCCTCTCACCCCCTCCTTGATGTACGCTCTCCTAAATGCTAGCTATTTTGTGCTATACAGACCAGCAAATTGGAACGGGTAGCACTCGAGGTACCTTGCGCAGTCTAGCTATGTGCCAGCTAGCTTGCCCAGCCACAAAGGAGGCTGCGGCCATCCCTGTGGAGTTCTGTATTGCCACCACGGCAGGACCGTCCCACTCCCAGGATGCAGGCTGACGTCCTTTAAGCTACATAAGGCACATCTGCATTATATTCCAGTCTGTGGGGTGATAGTGATGGTTCAGGTGAGAGCATTTGCACACCCTCTGTGCGTCCAGCACGTCTAGAAACAGAGCTGATCTGCAGCAGTGACTCTAACTTCACTTGTTTTTCAAGGGCATGGCTTTTTCCATCGCTGGAGCACAACTCCGTTGCGAAGGCTCAGTGCCATCCCTTCCACATCTGGTGGCATACCACTGGCATGCAGCCCTCGTATTCATGGTAAACCTCAGCTCAGACTAAACAAGTATGGTCCAAAACCCATGGCAGTCAATGGGATTCTCTCCTCTGGCTCCAACAGAGCTTGAGTCAGCCCCTATGTCAGTCAGCAACAAAGCTGGGAGATCTTTGCTGTGCTTTCCTAATGCACTTAGTGGAGCTGCCTATATAAAGTAACATTAATCTTGGATAAAAGGACGTAGTGTTGGTTATCTCAGACTGACAATCTTTTTTCCCACTGACTGGGTGGTAGGTGGCTGCCTACCAGACTGGAAAAACTACAAATTCAGGATCTTCTTCATGAAGGGCTTTATGTGTGGCTACTTTAAGAAGTACCTCTTCACTCCAAAAATCCACCAGCTTAACATCAGTGTGTCTATGTCTGTGTGCATGGTTTGGCTCTGTTCTTGAAGCAAACATTGCCAGGGAGAAAAGTAAGGCGTCTTTCCAGCTCACCACTACCATAGCTACCTTTTAGCAGCCTTTTTGGGGGTGCTGGGCTGGCAGGTGCTAGTTAAGCTTTCCACCCTGGGGTAATGTGCTAATTTTTAACTGGCATGGTTACATTTTGGATTGACCACTGATGCTTAAATTGTGTGCTCAGACTTAGGAGTTTAAGAGGTAGATGGGGATAGCCAAAATGTCAAAAGTGCTAAGCAACCAAAAGCTCTCATATGGGTAGTGAAATATAAAATTAGTCTTCAAACATTGACATAGGACCTCACAAGGGTTACAGTCACCATCATTTTTTATGACTGTTCCTATCATTGCTGCTTCATTTCCAATACAGTATTTACTGTGTTTAGAGCATTTAGGGATGGTGGTCCCCTGTGCTGGCACAGCATAGGCACTGACAGTAAATAGGTTGTCTCTGAACCAGTGTGTTTGGAAATAATTCTTCTCTCCCTCTTCATTAATAGGTGTTTTGTTTTGTTGAGGGTAGGATCAGTGAGAGTGCTCAGAATTTGAAGCTTGGGAATAGCATTTTAAAGACAAAACAGAATATGAGTAGGAAAAAGAAAAGTGTCTAATCTTCTTTGACTTCACATTTAGCACCCATCAGCCTCAGGACCCAATAGTACTAATCATGAAAATCAGCAGACATTCCACAGACATAAGGGATTATGGTTTGCATACAAGATGTCACTTCTGTTTATGCCTCGCATGCTCTACTTTGCAAACTTTCTATACGATCCTTGCCCACAAAAGAAGGCACATGCGGTTTGGGAAGGGCCCTGTCTCCCAGTATTTCATATTTTATGAAACCACAAATACAACAGTCTTACAAGCTCTTGAAATGAAATACGATTTGAGAAATGTAATCCATTACCATTATAATAGAATTTCTACAAAAATAATAAAAGAAAAACAAGAGAAAATAGGTCCTGAAAGTTATAGGCCAACTGGGAAGTCATTGTGGCTTTGGCCGAGCTATCACCATATCAGACTTCAGCGTTCTCCCAGGCAGCAATCTAATTGCAAATTATGTATATACAGAACATCATTTCTTAGCTTTGGTTTTAGTGACCCCATTCCCTTCTTTTGCTTTCTTCACTCCAACCTCACACATAAGAAATATTGAAGTGTTTGCACTAATGGAGAAATGACAACGTGCAGTCAAACTTAAACCAGCTGTTTCCCCACACTGTGAACACAAAGAGCCAGGCTGGTAATATTTATAGCTTGACTGGCCTCTAGTGAGTCAGACGCTGACTGCCTTAATTTGCCATGATGGCCTTAAGGCTTGAAGCAGCTGTGTACTCCAAGATGGTTGGGAAAGTTAAGTGAAAAAACAAATAATTAAGTAAAAAATAATAAAAAAATTGCTTCAATTAGTAAAAGTTATTTTGTGATTGAAAATCAACTGCTGCTGCATATACAGCTCAATAAACGAGCATGCTTTGTTTTGTTTACAGAAAGCCAACAAAGTGCACATGCCAGCATGTGGTGTTTGCTGTCTCCTTTTGTTGAAGGAAGTAACAAGGAACTCTAGCTGCCACACTGTGACACCCCTTAGGGACCCCTGGGCCTGCTCCATGCAACACTGAGCATGTACAAGGCCTGGGGCAGCCCCCCAGCAGTATCAACCCTCTTTTGGGTGGTGTGGGGGGCTGTCAGTGTGGGGCTTGCCCAAACCCAGCCTCTCCACAGCCCTGGTTTATTGGGGCTGTTGAAGCCCAGTTTGGTTGCCCCTGCGTAGCCCCATGTGGAGCAAAGCACCTCCAAGAGCATGTGGCTCCATGAGAACGTCAGTTTTCCTTTATTTCTTTTGTCTTCTTAGGATTGCTTCTGACACTCACCTTCTAGCAAAGATAAACAGACTGTCACCGTGGCTTCAGCATCAGCTTCAGCCAGCTTTTGCCGGCAGCACTGATCCTGGGGTCTTCGCTGCCCTCCACCCTGGCCATCCCCATTCCTGTGGGCAAGCACCCCTTTCACACAGCCACCACCGGTGGGTGGGGGAGTGATTCAGGCAATAGCTAGGGCCTTAATTGCTCATCCACGCACCCTCCTACCCACCCATTTATTTAATTATTTGTGTGTTTGCTGCGGAAGCAGCTCTCCAGCCCAGTTTGCTAAGCAGTTGTGTGAGGCCTTGTATGTGCACCCCAGGGATGCTTTGACCTACGTGCATGTTTTGGCATTTTCATGTCTGTTGTGCCACGGTCCTCTGTGGGGAATTTTATGCTACTTCCACAAGAAGATTTGGTAGAGAAAATTAAGACTATGCATTTCTTTCAGCAGGGTGGCTGTGGTGGTGCGCACACAGCAGGTTTATGGGCCAGTGCCTGAAGAGCACTTAGTGAGCTTGCAGGGTTTGGCAGTGTGTACACATCCAGGCAGCCGCTTCCAGCTGCGTTGTGCATGGTGGAAACCCAAAACAAGCTCTGGGGACTCTGATATCACTGCTGACAGCACTATTCAGAGTCTCCCTTTGGATCCGTTGTGAGCACCAGTGGTGCCGGGGAAGCAGCCCCTGGGGCTCTGCAAGCTGCTGGTGCAGCCACCCTCCCATTTCACAGCTGAGGAGTGCAGGGTCCTTCTCTCCGTTGGGCTGTCCCTGGTGACTGCTGCCAAAGGGGGACCTAAAGAGGGACCCGAAAGACCCCTCTTTTATGAGTGTCTGTGATGGCAGGTCTCAGCAGATGTGAATCCCACTGATTCCCAAAGAGGAAGCGTTAGAGGGGCAGGGAGGAGAGTTTAGGGCTCCAGATGTGTAACCCTTTGATTGGACATTCTGGACTAAATTATGACAGGTGAGCTCTAAGAAACAACAATGCACTTCAAAGTGAGTAGGCTCAGGGGTTTTGGGTTTTTCTTCATGAGCCATTTTCCCAGTGATGACCCATTTTGAGGGGAAGCACTGACCAATTTCACTACAACTTGAGCAGCTGAGTCGAGATGGGCCTCAGCATGCTTTGCAATATGCTCTCTTTGAGCTGACCCTTAAATGATATCATTTTAGCTAACTACAAATCTACACATGTTGACCTTAATTCAATAAAGGAGCTGGTTTTGCACAGCTCTCCCTGTAGTTCACAAGGATGGGGACACCACAGCCCTGCTGGTGCTGTTCCCCTCTTTCTCAGATTGTTGACATTAAAAATGGGGGAGGAGAGGCAAGGAGAGGGATCTGTGTCCTGTAGGACAATGCCAGTATTTGTCTGCCAGAGCCTCGCAGAAGAAAATTTCATGATAGCTCAGCATCTCCCCTGACCTGACCAGCCCCAGGCTGGTCTGAGGACCACACATGGAAATCTCTTTGAAGATACTCTTATGCACCTCCACTGTCCTGAGACCACTTCTCTGCAAGTAACACTGTAAGGAAGTTATCCAAGCTGTGGTTATTAAATTAACTTAGAAAGACACTGTGTAGATATTTAAGGAACATATTTTTCTCATTTGTTTACGTCTGAAAATCAGAAATATTAAATACAGGGATTTATATTATAGGAATGTCACAGAGATCATTTAAAATTTTGCAGTCTCCTATCTCCATTTTTCTTACACCTCGCATTTTCTCACAATGCAGGTGTTTCATGTCACATAGAGAAAATAGTAGCAAAGTGAAGAAGAAAAGTGTATGTTTCGTACTCTAATTTATGAACGTGCATCTGCTTTCATTAGAGTCAGTGATTGGCAGAACGCCAATCAGATTCAGTGGGAGTGGGTGCTAAATTTAAACATCTTGATTCTAAGTAATGCTGAATGAAAGGAAGGCTTCCAGGTCCAAGAACCCGTGGAGAAATACTTTCTTTGACCAACATTTATCAGCAATCAGAGCTGAATCAGCTCAGGACTGGAATAAATGCTATTGGGTGGCATGACTGCAGTCTTTCCACTTTCTTTTCTTATTATTTGGGTAAATTCCAGGTGTAACACAGTCTGTTTACAAAGGGTAAAAATAACATGCAGCTGTGGAGAAAAACATCTCAGGTTTATTTCAGACCTGGAGTCCAGGATGAATCACTGCAGAGCTGCACCCATTACACTGGGCACAGGTTCTGAAAGCTGCTTTTCCACTGCCCCTGCTCCCCCGGTGGTTCAGAAATAAATCAGGCTTACAGAATGTCCCCAAAAAAGCCTTTGAAGACAATCATTCTCTTGTTCTTCTGAGTACTAAAAATGCCATTTTCTAAAGTCTACTTGTATTTTCAGTTTTGCTTTCTGCACTGTACAAGTCAGTTCCAGCCACCTGAATTAAGCTTTGGCTAGGTGGTACATGTAAGCACACGCTCAATTTGAAGTACCCAAGTAGTCCTGTTAGCTCCTACAGAGCTGCTTACATGTTTGAAGTTAAGCGTAGCCTTCGGTTTGCTGAACTGGGGATTTGCTTATCCACCTGGTACACCAACGGGACAAAACTCTTGATTGTTTCCTTCTGGGTTTTAATGAAAAATTATGACCTATTTATGATCTTCTGCCCCACCCTCTGTCTGTTTATATTTGCATCAGAGAACCAGCTCAGCAGCCCTGTCAGGTTGCCAAAAGCTGTGTGCTGCTACTGGATCTTTCACATCACTTACTGTTCAGTGTTTATAAGAGTGTTTTTAATGCACAACTGCCCATGGAAGTGGTGTAGACTAATATTAATACTGTATTTCATATCAGCAGCAAGATTTTGATATGCCTGTATCCCAAGTTCCTTTTCATGGAAAACAAAACAAAACAAAACCAAAACAAAATAAAGTAACTGTGCCAGTTAGGCCAAAGGATGCTGCTAGCTCCCTGCTTCTCAAAACCATACAAAAACATCAGTGGATGGGCCAAATTGCTCTTTCTTTTCTCTTTGTAACATAACCTACCTTGGGAGTCAGGGTAGGCATCTGCACAGGTATAAGTGAGGGCAGGAGCTGACCAATGGTTCTAAATATGATTTAGTCTGCATCACTTACACAGATGGCATTTCTATTTGTTAAAGGTAAACAGGAAAAGCCAACATTTTAGTCACAAGCAATCATCTCCAAACTCACTTTCAACACGTTTATGTCTGAAAGAAAAGCTATTTTGTTTTGCTTAATTCTGTTTAGACGGAAATAAGCTGCACCCCAGAATTATAAGTATGTAGTGGGATAGAAAAATTAAACCTGGGAGAACAATGCTGAAGTATTCCAACTCTGTGGTGAAAGGCTAAATTCACCACCACTCAGTGACAGGCAAGACCATGTGCTGACTGTATCTTCCCTTGTGGTTATTATTCATTTCCATGGCTGACATAGTAATTGCAGGACTTTGCACAAGGCAGATTTCATATGTATGTTAAGCAGCACCCAAGGTATTTTATACCTGGAAGAGGCATGTGCAGCCAACATTTCCCAGGCAACATTCAGGGCCCTGTTCCTTCTCATAAAGAAGATGGCAGTACCTCTGGAATGATTTCTGTGATATATATATATTTTTTAAACTGAAACACCATCAGCAGATCTTTATTCTTGTGGTGTTTTTTTTGTTGATCTTGTTGTTTGGTTTTTAACGTATATACTAACAAAACATGGTAAAATTAGTAGTAACAGTGCTCAGGAAAAAAAAAAAAAAAAGCTTAAAATGTATTTGTAGTATTTAAGATGCATACAAAATCTTTTCAGCTTCCCAAATGTCAATTATTTTTTAAAACAGACGTGAAACAATACAGCTGCATTAGTTCCTGATCCATGGTAATGCTGAGCAGTCAACACAGCTGAGTCTCTTGGGCATTGGACAGAATATCTGCCACATCCTTTTGCTGTACGTTGAGCAGACAGGGGGCCAAACTGTACATGATTTTGCCTCTTTTGTCCTCAGCCACTTCTGGGAAAGTGGCTGTAGTCTGACCATTGGTAGGCTTTCAGTGACACTGCTGCCCAGCGCTTGCAGCAAGAGATGGGTTTTCCAAGCTGAGGAGAGCAAGAGGCTCTTGGTGACACATACTTGGAGCCAGGGGATGATGGTAGATGCTGAAACCCTCTTCTAGTAGTCTGGTCCTTGGAGGGTCTCTTGGTTCTCTGGACTGCAAATGAATTAGTTTGCAAGGAATTGAAATGACGCATAGCAATCTGACTTACTGCTGGTGTAGCAAGACCATAGTGCAACTTCAGCAGTTAAATGGCAGAACTAAATGAAAGGTTGTTAGCAATGTAGTATCACTGAAGAAACCCAAACGCGAGGAACACCCTCCCTCGTTTGCCAAACAACCTCTTTGCATTTAAGGTATTCCCTGTGGCTCTGTTCTTTCTTTCGGTTTTTGTAACAATTTTTCTCTCTCTGATGGAACACGTTGTAGACATTAAATTAAGGGACAAATATGCCTGTGTCTGCCAGAAGGAAAACTGTGATGCAATTAAAATGCCATTAGGGAACCCCCTGTGGGATGTTAAACCTAAAGACCCTATTCAGAAAGCAAAGCCAAAATTAAAGAGGTGTCTGGTTGCAGATCCTCTGCAGATTTCCCTTTCTTGACTGTAGTACCATAGAGACTGTGCTAGTCAGGAGCTGAAAGGTTTTTCCAATCATGCGTGTGGTATTTTGAATCATGGCCTCGGTGAATGTTACTTTTCTGTGGGCCATATGCAGAAATATGTCTACACTTCTTAACATCAAAAGCAACTGAGTGTGGCCCATGTGAAACAATGACAGCAGTGGAGGTGGAAAGCTGTCCAAGGCTAATGACAGTTATTGTTTTCATGTGATGCATTAGGTGCATTGCTGTTTTGCTGAGTTGTCTGTGAGACGCTTGGAGAGAGAAGCACAGCCGCTTGCAGACATCAGGCTCAGCAAGCTCATGAACAAGCCTCCATTCTAACCCCTTCTCTGAAAATAAATCATTAGCATTTATAGGTTTGGAGACAAGGAGACCAATCTTCTGAAAATAAGAAGAAATATATTTTCCATGGAGGCTGGTCATTTTTTTATGAAGCAACTGAAGGAATTAGCAGAGTCATTGGGTAGCAGGCACTGAGTTTTCCAGGGACAGCCCACCCTTGATGCTCCAGTCTCTGTTTTTCCCATCCCATTCAGCGTGATTCTTTGCTGAGGATATTAGTGGGGACTGGAATAATAATCAAAGCACACCTCTCTTCTTTGTTTAGGAATTCACCTGATGACTGCAGCGTGGCAAAAGGAGGGAAAATGGTTAGCGGCTCAGACAATGTTGGGATGAACTAT
>VXAV01011432.1:345170-370541 GCA_013399715.1 Alectura lathami
CAGTTTGTCCCAAGAAACAGAAAGGTATATTTCAATTGATGGAGCAGGGAAAAAAAAAAAAAAATCAAGCACAAAACCTACACACTTTTCATAAGAAATATAAGAATATGTATATATATCTATACTTAACATTTAAGCATGTTCAGTGTTTTCACATGCTATAGAGATCTGTGAAGCTACTGGGTTGTGGGAGGGAAGGTGAAAGAATGGGAACTATTACATATTTGAAATTACTAGTAAAACAGAAACAAGTGAAAATGGTGAAGTGCAGCAATCAGTTACCCCCAAAATCTACATTCTAAATAATGAAAAGAAGGTGCATCTGAGGAAAACACAACTTGCAGGCATGAAGAATAATATCAAGGGGAGAGCATAATAAAGCGCATTACAGCAGTGAGAGCCAGTAAGAACACAAAGAACATACAACAATGGTTTAGGGGGATATCCAGCAGACAAAGCCAGGACTTTGCTCTCTCGCATGTCCCTGCAAAAAAGGAAATTCTCAAATTCAGCCTATAAACTTTGATTAATCTCAAGGGATAACAGCAAGAGACTAGTAAAGAATGGCCAAGTAAATCAACCGAAGTCTATCTTAAAAGAAAATACTGTTACATACACAAACTGGAAGGGAATGTTACACAGTTTATTCTTAATATGAGCTCTGACCTCTAGGGAGACTTTTCCCACAAGGCTTAAACATAAATTGTCCGTGGTGTGCAGTGTGTGTCATTCCTTGGTGTCCTTGGCTGAGGGAGGTATCACAGGAGAGATCCAACACTCACACGGTTTTAGTGATATAGCAGCAGTTCAGTTTATTGCAGTAAGCAGACTGATAATTCATTATGACAAGTCACAGTGATTAGTCTACTGCATAATTAAGTTGTTAATTCTTAACGTAGATGAGGTACCTTTAAAGATTAAAATTTCACTCACCAACAAGCAGAGTGAGTAAGGATCTCTTGACCTCAAGGGTCAACCTTGGGAGGTATCCCAGCCCAAGGGGAGGTCGCTGCCATGCAGCCTGCTGCTTCAGCAAGGAGAGCTCAGATTAGGATTTCTCTGACTGCTGTATTTATAAGATAAGGTGATTGGCTCATAGTCAAACTTAGAATCTTACCACATTACTTTCAACCTCTCCATGTAATTTGTTATTTCTTCATGAGAGATTTCAATAGGTCACCTGTTCTAGGGCTGTACCCACTTTGTTCATGGTCATGACCAGGAGCACTCACTTGGTGTTCTATTAATAATGAGCTGGCCAGTTCAGGGAACAGCACATTGAGGCCTACCATGATTCATAATCCTGATCAACACATTTGCCAAGTGCAGGAGTTGAGCATATCTGTAACAGAAGATGACCAAACGGAGTACTCCAAGTTCACAGAAGTGACAAACTCTGTAGAGTATTTGTGCTAAATATTTCAGAGTACTTTGGGCATCTGATGAAAATAGGCACCTCCAAAAAGCAATGCAGAGGGTGATGTGGTACTGGTATTATTAGAAATGATGAAGACAGTAAAAGAGTATCCCCTTCCAATTTCAGGGATTTTTCTAATCCAACAAGTGCCCTTTATGGACAGGTAACACTTTATGCCATATCTGCATTGTATTTTTCCTCTTCAGATTTGCCTTATGAACAAGCCAGGAGATCAGCATGGACGAGTCATACACATTCCACTCCTCAGTCAAAAGGTAAAAAAATTCTACATGTGTCCAACCTGTGGACCCAATGCATGTCTTCTGCAACCTGAGGAGTCTCTGAAGTGAACTTCAGAGCTACCTCAGCATCTACTTCAGCTTTCAGCTCTGGAGGACTTTTACCTGTGCCTTGGCTAGAGAACCCATTAGCTGTGTATAGGCAGCACTGGGTGGAGTCACTGGGGCAGCCATATCTTCTCTGAATACAGGCTTCATCAGGTCCATGACCAGATAGTCTTACAAAGCTAAATCCTGCTCTTGTGAGCAGCAGGAGTCCCAGGCCTGTGGTCTATCACAGATTTGGTGGCCAACTTCCAGACTGGAATAATAACTATATGGATTTCTCCATTTTCAGCTACTCAGCCATCATCCTCAACAGTGCCCAAAACAGAAGACCAGCGTCCTCAGTTAGGTGGGTGTTATTTTGTTCGAATTATGTCTGGGTGTGACAGGGTTTGTTGAACGTGATCAGAAGGTCATCTCTCAGCTTCCAGCCAGAAGCCAACTGTAAGATCTTATTCAGGAGCACTAATGAGATTTCCATCCGGTGATGAGTAAATCCCCAGATGTGTGTGATCTGGCTGTACAGCTGGATCTTAGATGGAGGCTCCCAGGGTTATTAAAACTTGCTTTTAGTAAAGTTTAATGGTATTTGACAACCCTTCAGAGTGAAAAAGCTGTTAAAGTACCTATGTTCAGTTTAGGTACAAAGGTGGAAGGTAAGAAAGTCAAATGACTGCGTACTCCACAGTAGTTGAAAAGCTAGCAGTTGAAAAATGTGCATAAGCAAAGAGATGAAAACGGATTGCAACACAGAGAAACCTATTTGAACTTTATATCCCAAACTCCTGAAATTAAACAGGAAAAACAGAAGGATTCCCAGTCTATTGGGAAATTCTGAGGAGAAAGCAGAGGTTTATAGGATTGTAAAGCTGGTGTTTTTGTAAGATGGGTGCATTTTGTGGTTTCAAACCAGCTAATCCATGGGGTGGGACTTAATCTTTCATTGTGAAATTAGACTGTGTCTTGGACAGGTAGTTAGAAAGCACTACAGTCTGAGTCTGTGATGGCTTTTGCTAACAACAAAAGGGTAGAAGTAGGCAATAGAAGATTTGGAGGATATTCTTAGCTCAGAAGTCTCTGTGCCTGCTTTTATCTCGTGGATTTCAAATCATTACTCTGGGTTTTGTTATAGCTAAATAAGACTGTGTGAAGGACTACATCAGATTAACTTACATGCATGCTAACTGGGAAGTATTATACTTCTTTTTGCCCAGATAGCATTTTATCTATTCTGGCCTCTCAACCATGAGAATCTTTCAAGAGATATATTGATGATTTATGTAAGTCCTTGGGACTATTTGATGCGAGTGTGTGAGCTGCACAGATTATTTAAATGTGTAAGGAATGTAACCTGATTATCTTCTTGGCTGTAAAACTGGCGACTGTTTGAGACCAGCTGCCTGGAGACAAAACAGCCCAACAACATGGTTGTTCTTCAGGGGGCTAAGGGCTGTGCTTGTCGACCATTGCTTTGGCTTACATAGATCTGTCACAGTCGTTTCTGTTCCACTTCAGGCCAAAATCAGATTTCATTCACAGGGAATCCCATAAGGAAAGCATTGAGATGTTGTGGGATTTGGAAAACCCTATTTACAAGGTTAATACAGGAGATTCTTCACTGGACTGTGGTGATGAAGAACCAACCCAGCTACATTGCATGGGTTCAGTCGTGCCCTCTCTGCCCTCTTTTGGAGGCTGTTTTGGCACAGAAAGGACTAGCAGTGGCGTGGGGAAAGCAAATGTAGGCCCACAAGATGAGATGTCAGTGTCGTTTGAGGAGGGACACCTTCTCACCCCATCTGTGCCACAGTTAGCTCTGGGTCTCTGGCCTGTGGGCCCTGGCACATTGCAAGGGTAGATGGTCCCAAAGGGTGTCTGTGTGCATGCATACTTTGTTTAAATAGGAAATAGAATACTTCTAGACCAAATTTACAGCATGTCTGAACAAGTATTTGCACACATTAGTACTGGCAGAAAAAAAAAGCAAATATGTATCCTTGCAACGGTTTGCTTGCACACTCAGTTTTAACGGAAAACATGCAAACACTGTGATGCAGAGAAAGGAGTCACTTTCCTCAGTGTTGGATCGGCTTTGCAGGTGGCACTCACTGACTCCTGCAGGGTTAAAAAATAACAACTAAAATATATGACATTGTTACGTGATTTAAAATCTTTCTTTCACAATTTTGTAGATCCTTATCAGATTCTTGGACCGACCAGCAGTCGTCTTGCAAATCCAGGTGAGGAGGGGTTTTGCTGATTTAGGAGAATTTTTCTTCTCTAATAGTATCCCCACTCCAATTTTAAGGCCAGACTCTGAAGGTGATGTGACAAATTTTACTACTCTTTAGCATGACTCTCTGGGAGCTGATGATACTTAACATAATGTAGGATTAGGTTTCTAAATTACTTAAGGGTGGTCCTGAGCTCACAGATTAAGGCACATAAGCTCAGGTGTCTTAAGAGTAGGTGTGTAGATATGAGCTAGGTGTCTTAGTTGCCATGATATTCATTGGAGATGTAGTGAATATAGCTTTCAATAAAGAACTGTTCATCTCATCCTAGAATAGATGGTTACATTCAGTCAGTCAAATATCTCATTAGATTCAACTAATTATATCAATAAGGGCTCACTTCTGTTGCCTAAATGGTGGGAGTTTTCTTAGGTGCTGCAAGATACCTCATCTGGTCTGCAGGTACCCCTCCAGAATGGCGTGAGTCACTTACCAATCTGTGTCATACGTGTCCCAGATTCTGTTAATCCACAATTCAATGACATGCTGACCATGACAAATACAATATTTCTGGATGCATAACCCAAACCTGGAAAAAATATGTAGAGAGCAATGGGAAGGCAGAATCTATTTGCAGAGAATAATTGGGTTAGACACCTCAGAAACGTTCTCCCATTCTAAGAAGATGGTAACTATGTGCATTGTGAGCTGGTCCTTGTAGCATGTTTTAGCTGAAGGTGAGGGAACTTTCTGGTGAGTTAATAAAACTGATTGTGGACTGTGCAGATTTCACTGTTGTTTCTTTGAGTCTGCTGGCCACACTGTGGTCATACATCCCTGTAATCAACATCATAATCTGCCACAATAAATTGATATTCTTTGTGCCACTTCCTATTTCCCTTTCTTTAACACCCAAAGTGCACAGTGTTACTCGTTCCACATCGTGGGTCTCCTCAACTCCCAGCAGCAATATGTCATTCTTGCAACAATTTTATGGCCTTTCCAAGCACAAATGTGCCAGAATACTGCTCCATTTCCTTTCACTTTATCCCAAGTGACATCAAGCACAGTTCTAGATTAGATCACTTTCTAGACAGTTCAACATTGCATAGGAAAGCAGTTAAATGTTAAGAATAGCTTTTTCCAAATGGCCTCAGGTAGTGGGTTCCATGTGACACTGATCTTAATTGGAAGTGAGGGTGTACCTCCCTTTAATTCACATGTCCCAGGCTTTTACATTTTGCCATGTGTGCATTTGGTAGCTTTCATTACTCTGGAAGACACTAAAGTGCTCTGGATTGAGATACTTTTTTAGCATTTGGGTATGGAATTTCTACACACCATCATTCCTGTGCTTTAAGATGTTTTGAGTGTTTATAAATTGGTGGAATTAATCTCTCATTAAAAGGAAATTGACAGCAACCATTTATTTTCATAGGACTATATATTACATTTGGAAGGCAAGTGTTTATGTTAGAACATATGTTGGATTGCTTATTCAAAAATTTGTGTTTTGTCCTGTGCTGAACTGTTTATTGACTTTCATAGGCTAATCCCCTTGTTATGTTTCGTGTATTAAAACTTGCATGCCTTGCTCATACCACAGATTCTTTTGTTTGTTTGCTTATTTAATGCATGTTAATGGAACAGAAGAAATTCATTAAGGGCAGTTTGGATAAATATAATTTAAACGAATATGGGTTTCAGTTGCACTGAAGTATAAACTGCTAATGGATTTCAGATGCTAATCTATCTTGATATTGTAATTTACCACTATAAGCTTTCTAAAGAAAAGCTTGTTTATTATATCCACATTCTTGTTTGGAAAAAAAAAAAAAAAAAAAGAGAGAGAAAGAAGGAAAAAACCTCAACCAAATCCTGGTCAGAGATGTACTTAGGACATGCAAGCTGGTTGGCAAATTCTGCTGACATTGTGCTTGTGAAACAGATTGCCTTGCAAGCTGCTTCAGCTGTGTTTTGCATCTTTCCAGTGCTGCTTTATTAAGAAATGCTAAGCTTTAAACATGAATACCAGTGGCAAGGCCCTTGACAATTGACTTTCAATTGCCTAAAATCGTTGAATTTTATTCCTGTAACTGGGCAACACACTTCTGCAAAATTGCCGGCAGACTATTTTCCTTTAAATACAAAATTGGCAGAGAAGGGAGAAAAAAACATTTTATGTCTTAACTTCAGTAATCATTTAAACTCTTGTTTGACACAGAACGATGATGAGAATGTGTTCTATGGACCTTTTCACTGTTCTTGCAAATGTTTTGCCCTGTGGTTGTATGCAGTGCAACAGCAAGCGAATAAGTTTCCGTTCTGCATTTCCCTAAATGCTGCAAATGGGTGATATGGTTTGGCATGTGTCCAGCTTTCTCTAAACTTCTCCATTTTGTGTAGGCATATTCCATAGCAGAGAACATTTAGTTGCAACATAATGCTGTGAGAACAAGCAAAATGTTATGCAAGTGAAAGCTGTTTGTCCTGAACTTTAGAGATTAGTTTCCTAAATGAGCACTGTATGATTTCCCCATCAATTGTCTACAGTGGGTGACATTAGGTAACCATTAAATCTCCCTGTAATGGCATTCTGCCACCCAGATGAGGGAAAACATGACACATAACCATTATGTCTGCTCTTTAGGATTTCATGAAATGGGCTGGGAGAAGGGGGACTAGTTAGAAAAAGAACTAGGAACTGGCATTGCAACATTTCCTAATACGGTCCTATGTGAGAGCCTGGAAGAACTGGTGTCTTAACTTTATCAGTCACTGGTCCTGACATTTTCATTTTGTTTCTCCCCACAGGGAGTGGACAGATACAGCTATGGCAGTTCCTACTGGAGCTCCTCTCGGACAGCTCCAACTCCAACTGCATAACTTGGGAGGGCACCAACGGGGAGTTCAAGATGACCGACCCCGACGAAGTGGCTCGGCGTTGGGGAGAGAGGAAAAGCAAGCCTAACATGAACTATGACAAACTCAGCCGTGCACTTCGCTACTACTATGATAAAAATATTATGACTAAGGTTCATGGTAAACGCTATGCTTATAAATTTGATTTCCACGGAATTGCTCAGGCCCTCCAGCCTCACCCCCCCGAGTCGTCCATGTACAAATACCCATCAGACCTCCCCTACATGAGTTCCTACCATGCGCACCCCCAGAAGATGAACTTTGTTGCTCCCCATCCTCCTGCTTTGCCTGTAACCTCATCCAGCTTTTTCGCTGCCCCTAATCCATACTGGAATTCGCCAACTGGAGGTATCTACCCCAATACCAGGCTGCCAGCTGCTCATATGCCTTCTCATCTTGGCACCTACTACTAAGAGGGGAAAAAAAGAAACAGAAAAAGGAAAGACACTGCTCGCTGGGATACAGTCCCTGATGAATTGTGATGAACTCTATCGGAGTACATGAATCAAAAGTGCCTAAAGAGACAAGTGAAGGTTGGCTGGGAAGAAAACACATTAAAAAATAAATTTTGAAAAGACTCTTTGTAGTAGGGATTTAAAGGAGGTATTCAAGTATTAAGATACTAAAATGTAATGTATATGGGCATCGACTCTGTGGACCAAACAACAATAGACTATTGTAGGTGAAAGGATGAAATGATAAGAAAATCCTACAAAAGCTAGTGGTCTTAAAAAGTTGATAAGCTTATGTGTAAAGTTTGATATCTTGCTAATGCAAAACTGGGACTATACTACAGCAATATAAGGATAAGTCTATAGTGACCTAACACACAATATAAGAAACATTACAAAAGAGGGGGTAAAGGAGGAAAAAAGGAAAAAAAAAAAAAAACCTACCTGTATTTAAAAACTAGATACATATCAACATAGACTCGTTTAGTGTGGAATCTGATTTGGAATATAACAGCATTGTTTTGGTTAAAATCAAATGCATTCCATTCATCAGAGTGTCATCAGCTATTCAAACTGTGAAGACAACCCAAACTTTAGGATTCCTTGACAGTATTACAAGAACCCTGAGCCAAACATTGGAAATGAGAATGTGTTGAAGGGCAAGTGTATGACTGTAGATCAGAGGCCTGCACCTGACAGAGGAAGTGGAAAGGAGAAAAAGGAGGACAAAGGCGGTGAGAATGGGAAGAAAGAAACTTCTTTACCAGTAGAGACTGAAGAAACTGAAAACTTAGTAGTGTTGGGACTATGAAGTAATACTTGTTTGGACTTGTGAAACATTTTGCTCAGTATTATGCCATTCCCAGTATTACAGGAGGAACAGACTCGTTTTTATAGTAATAAAAAAATGGAAAAAGGGAAAAAGAGAAGAAATCAGAAATCAGAATATGCATCTCTTTAAAAAAAAAAAAAAAGTAAAACTGGAATTGTATTTGATATTTAAAAGTTACCAGTTAGAACCTCATCGTTATTAAGGGGGTTTCTTTTCTATTGGCTAAAGCAAGAGACAACCCCTGACTGCCAAAATCAGAAATCATCTAAGTATTTTTGTTAGGCGGGCGCCAGTTTTTCTTTATCGAGTCGCGAACGCTGTGCGTTTGTCAGAATGAAGTATACAAGTCAATGTTATTTTTTCCTTTTTATATAATTATTATATAACTTATGCATTTATACACTACGAGTTGATCTCGGCCAACCAAAGACACAAAAAGGGACAATCAAAAATATTGTGGCCTTGAATTTTAACTCTGTATGCTTAATGTTTACATTATGAACATATTAGTACTTAGAATGCAGAATGTATGTAATAAAATAAGCTTGGCCTAGCATGGCAGTTCAGATTGACACTGTAGTTTGCATTTGCATTTACATTTTTAGTGCCTGATGCACCTATCAGAACTCACTCCCACCAAGTTAAAAGGCATTTTGTTTGAAACTTTTCTTTTGTTAAATCTGGCAATCATGAAAACATAGGACCAAATAGCAATGCTTAGCATAAATTAAACGTGGATGGGTGCTACGTATCTTGTTTTCCAGACAATTCTGCAAAACTTTTTGTAAACTTTTGTAACAGTGCCTTGCCATTCCTGTCCAAAGCATCTTTTGCCCAGAGATTGCAGCCGTGCCCAATTCTTTGACATATTCATGGCCAAGATTGAAAATGAAGTCTCAAGGAGGCCTCTGAGAAAGAATCCTGTTACCCAAAAATTATCTTTCGTTGCCATCAGATTATGCAGCATAATCTCTGCCTGAGATATATCTTCATACTGACACATGTGTTGGATTACCATGCCCCCTTCCTATTAATGCATACTGTATCATTATTAGTAAATAAAGTGAATAATGAATAACTTCCATTATTCCTCACTTTAGAATGGACTGTATAGTAGCTTGTTAATTTGTCATTGCAATCCATCTTGGCTGTTTACAAAGGGCAGGATGTTTTCTTTCTGTTCTAGATTTAGAGGCTTCCCACACTGTACCCTGGGCCCCAAAACTACATCTGGTGCCTAATGGCATGACTCCATGTTTTTGCAACACCAGCTGAAGAACTGGTCTGGAAAATTAGCACCGACATTTATGAGTGGCTTTCCACAGCAGGCAGTGTTTACTGCAGAGACCCAAGTCAGCTCAGACCTCCAACTATATTCTTTTCTTTTGCTGTTCATTTGTCTCGTTTTAGGACAAAATGGGTGTGGTTTCAGGTTTTATAGCAAATGTTCTGCATATCCGTTTTGTGGAGCACAATCGATGCTGTGCGGTGGGAGCCTACTTGCCAGACTCCCATGTTATGGGTGTCTTGTTTGCAGTTTATAAGCACAGGATTATATTACTAATGTTTGAGACCTGAGCAGTGGCATCATAAACCTTGTGATCGTTTGGGGAATAAGCACTGTACCTCTGTATCTCTTAAAAAATAAAAACTCACTGAAAGGTTAGAAAAACTGAACTCTTGGAAAAGGTTAGTCACTCACTATTTTAAAAAGTTATGATAGGCACACCTACATGCTGACTATAAGAATAATAGTTTGTCTTTCAATAGAAATGTATCTACAGATGCTTGCTATCTACTTCGTGTGTACTTTTAACTCAAAAAATGGTAAGTGCATTGTTGAATCACCCCTAAATTAAACACTTAAAAATCCAGATAAAACAACCATTTCTGTTTAGATTGGCCAGAATGTGCCTGGAGGCCTCCAAAGCATCCCCAGTGCTCACAGAGCTGCCCACAGGATTTCCAGATGGTGTTGCCCAGCTGCTGACATACACAGTGAGAACAACATGCTGACGTGGGAAGACAGGGTCCATGTCCTCACTGGGACAGGGATGGAGTCAGAGCAGGTGGGTGTGATGAAGACCCCTCAGAATGAAGACCAAGATCCTACAGCAAACCGCGATGAATCAGTCAAAGACACCCATCTTAATGTTACACCACTTCCCAGGGTCAGCTCACAGCTTTCCAGGAGCCTTGGAAAACCTGGATTTTTCAGCCCTGAGGATGAAGAGGAGAGTGAAGGATGGAGAGCTCCTATTGCTACTAAAGCAGGCAGCCCTGCTGCTGGCACAATCTCCCTACCCCAGGGGCAGCAGCTGCCTCGCAGGGTCTTCCTGCTGTGGAGCAAACACCAGTCCAAGGGCACTGGCAGGCGCAAAACAGGCGGTGGACCCATGGCAGTGTCTCTGCTGCTCACTGCCTGCCAGGTGATCTGACCCTGCTAGACTATGGCCCCCTTTCATAGCAAATGATGGGCCCAGCACAGCCAAAATCAGCCTCAGAAAAGCTGAACAACTCTGCCTCCATATCACAGGAAGCATTCACGTGAGTCTCAACTGGACCCCAAGACTTTGGCCGAAGGTACTGTTTGCCCTTTAAGCACCTGAACAACATGACCCTGATGGAACCCTGTTTGTACAAGTTGGTCACACTGATGCCTGTGTTTAAATTGCTCATTTTAAAGCATTCCTTATTACAGCATTCTGTGGACTGCTCTGAAAGAAGCAGCTTTATTTTTCCTGAACTTTAGAGATTAATGTGTGTGCTTATCTTTCACCAAGAAATATATTCCTATCTGAGAAGCTGCACTGTAACATGGAAGGTGATATTGAGACAAAGTTTAAAAGTAAAACTAAAAAGCTCAGATCTTTCTTGATCTAGACATTCCTCCTGATATTAAATCAGATTTAGTGAATACACCAAAAATGCCTGTGAAGGAAGTATTTTATAACACTTGTATCGGGACTCATAAGATCAACACCAATTTTCTCAGAGGTTAAGATGGCACAGAAACAACCACACTGAATGCCTTCATTGCTCTCACTTTCCACATTTAAAAGAGTCCATGCTGGGTACCTCAAATGCCACATGATTTTTAAACTACCCACAGAAAAACAGATATCATCAGTGATTTAGACATTCTTCTGCAAACTCCTCTTGCTCGGACTGTTTCTTAGACCACCTAAGAACTAAATTTAAAATAATTTTTAGCTACATATTCATTAAAGAAAGGGAAAAGCAGCAATACAGCTTATATTATGTTTTTAATGATCCCATGATCTTTTTCCATGGCATATTATTAAGTCTGGGTCACATGAGGAAAATGGCCTGGAGAATAATCTCTGTTTACCTGAATCACTGGTAAGTTGGAATGACATCTCACCTGTCCGAAGGATTCAGTTAGCACATGCTAGAATTTTAACTGCCTCCTGAAGTGATCCTGATGCAACACAAGTGCTTAGCTCCCTATCTGGTCTGTGGAGGGAGCCTTTGAATATTTTGACTGCAGATCCTGCCTGCCTTTGGCACCTATATTAAGAAGAGTAGACATTACCGTAGAGGATAACAGTGCACTGTGGCTAGTCCTTGGGCTTGGCTGGGACTTTCCTGAGCATCAGCAAAATGTATCCTTTCATTAGTGACAGGCAAACCGCTTAAATGGTAGCAACACCTGATGGAAACAAAACAAAACAAAAACAGAAAAAAAAAAAAAAAAAAAAANGCTGCTGCCCTCTAAGAACTATATGTCTTCTGCACTTCTGCTGCCAACGGCACACAGAGACAAGTGTTGGCCCACCCAGAGGTGAGCTGGTTAATGAGGATTTTAGGCCAAGTGTAATGTGGAAAATTGCTTCAAAACTTAATGCTTCCATTGTTTAAAAAGATACACACTTTCAGGAAAATGAAACAAGGCATCCAGATTGGTTTTATGAGATGTACTTTTAAATCACTGGAGTAAGGATTTCCCAAAACCAGACTCAGAAGATTTCTTAGGACTGTATATGTTTTATAAAAGAATAAGGAACAGAATAGTTTTCTATGAAAATTCTTAGAAGAAATAATATGAAATTTTTCTCAGGTAACCCTATCTGTCTCCCTCACTGTTACAGAATTATTTTCTATTGTACATTTATTGATGTTTCCTTAACCCTCTTCTCACTTGAAAAGGTCTCAGCTCCAGGGTATTTCCACCCATTCCCTTAACACAAAGGCTAATACATTTCATTGTCAAAAAGTTTTTATGTTTTCCTGCTATTTTTCCCTTTTGCAATTTCTTGTGATTAAGCTCCCCATGCATCACACTCCAGAGTTCTTAGCCTGTCTCAACATTTACAGCTTTGCAAATATTTGTAGTATGTTATCACACTCACTCCATTTGACTGGACGCTAGCCAAACTTAGACATATTTCACTTCACAAACCTATCCCTCTTCTTCTCTGATAATTACTAAATCTTTTTAATTATTATTATTTTTTTCCTGCCTCTGCCTATGAGCAGACCTGATGTATCCTCCTGTCTAAGCAATTTCCATCTACAACATCTCTGACTGACACCTCTGTCCTACTGGAGTCTATGCCTCTTCCCTCAGCCAAGCAGCTAATGTGCTGAAAGAAATTCCTTAAACAGCTAAAAGACCTCTTCAGCTCTGGATAGGCTTACATGCTCTTCCCTATTTGGAGCAGACTTTTCCTCATGAACAAAAATCCTCTCCTCCTCACATACCTCTACCAACAGACCTCTAGGAAGGCTTTTCCAAACTATTGTTATGAACTGGCTGCAGGTATTCCACCACCTCATTTTTGCCCATCTGCATAATGTTTATTTTGGCCCTGTTCTGTTTGTGTCCTGGCGAGGCTGTAAGCTGCTTCAGGCAGAAAATTCACATCCACGGATCACCCAGCAGTGTGTTACTGCTTAAGACTACATAACCATGTGTAAGCTTGCCAAAGAAAAGTTCCTATACATTTCCAATTTTCCTCATGATAAAGGTATCGTTCTTCTCTGTTGGAAATTTCAAAGCTGTGCTGCAGACAATGAATGTAGAGTTTTTAAAGCGGGCAAGGCCACTTAGGCTAAATGATTGCCAGGGACCTTTTACACTTCAAAGCAGTCCAAACAGGCTTAAACTTTTAGACAAGCCTTTCACTCAATTCTTCCACATATTTTTGCACAATTAATTACCAGTTCATACCAGCAAACCAGCTATGTAGACCTCTTAGCCAACTGAGACATGAGCACAGGACTGCCAGGAGCAATGTACGGCTTCAAAGAGATCTGCACCTTCGTGGAGAGGAGCTGGAGAGGTTGTGAAGTTCTCCAGTATTATCTGCAACAACACTCACTGCTGAAATTTTAAAATAATGTCCCATTTCGGGGGAGGGGGGTAGGGGAGTGGTATCTTCAAATACATTACAGTGGCTGGAATACAAGCGGAAAAATAAAATAGGGGAAAGTCAAACTATTCGTTCATTTCATGGACAACCCCCCCACCTCATGCTGTGTAGTTCCCAGAAATACTAGAATGATACACAAATATATTGTGGTTTTCTGAGTTAGGAATGGCATTCAGATGACCCAACCATGAGTCGAATCCTATTGTGCTGAATATGGTAAATATATATCATGACTAACAGATGCTACTTTGAAGTGCTCTTTTCTTTAAATACACGAGACTAAAAATGCTGGAAGAGAGGCTGTATTTTTTACTAAGGCTAGAAGAACATTTTCCATTTCAGCTCTTGATGGAGGGAGGGATTTTTTTTTCTTCTAACGTACTCTCAAGATAAACCCAGAAGGTGTGTAGAAGGTGCTCAGATCTTGTGATGGGCTCATATCCTGACATAGATAAGACAGCTCACAGCCTGGGACCCCGAGGGGCTGATCAGTCTGCTGTTGTCCTGAATGACTACTAGTATGACTGTGGAAAAGCTGTAAGTGGGTCTTTATAGCAGCTGAACAGTAGCAAGTGAGACATAAACCTCCCACCATGAGTTTCCAAAAAAAAAGAAAACTGAGACTAAAGCAAGTGGCACACAGCCTTTGGAGCAGAGCAGCACCAGGGAAGGGTTTGAGTCTCAAAAACAGGTATGAAAATTAAGGTCTTTCCCTCAATTGTTTCTGGAAGATAAAAGTGAAGAAGGCAGAAACCAAGGTTTCATGGCAGTGACAGATGGAGCTATTATTGGGGTCTTGGGAAGCGGAAGGAAAAATAGGGGTGGGTGGCAGAAAGCAAGAGGGAAATAAGAAAGAGTGTTATGAAGTTCTGTCAGAGTGGGTAGCAAAGAGACATGGCACTATCCTCTTCATTAGCAATTTATTGAGGGGATATAAGTGCACCTTTAAGACATTCTTGCAAGGATTACTTATTGCTAACTGTTCAACCTGATTTGTTGGTGACAACATCAGAGGCTCTACCATGTACAGCCTGGGAGAAGAGGGAATTGCATATGGTCAGGGGATGCCAGGAAGGCTTCAATGCCTGGGAAAGCCCAAGAAAGTTGTTTTCCTGTATAGGAATGAGAAGTGAAGAATGGATGTGAGGAAAGTGGGAAAAGAAACAGCAACTAAGTATCAAGAGGTTAGCAGAAAGAGAGATCAAAGGGAGACCACAAAAGAAAAGGAGACCACAGACCCTAGTGAATTTAGTAGTTCAAGAGGGCAGAAGTCTTAAAGAAAAGATAAGTTCAGGTTTAATTCCAAGGAAATGCTGGAGAAGTACTGTGATGTCTAATGCAGCGGGAGGAGGCAGGTTAGCACATCTGGGCTGAAGTAACAGCTGAAGCTGACTGAGCTGAAAAGTCAATGGAGTTTTAAATGTTCGTTTTTCTTTCTATGCTTACCACTTTAGTATATTTTCAGCTAATGTTTCATTATAATTTCCACAAACATTTCATGTCACGAATTCATTACAGTGCAGACTGCACACTGAACAGCTGTAAAATAACCTTGCCAATAGTGGTAATTTGCACTGGGAATGTAATATCCAGTTCCAGTAACTGATGAGTGCTATGCAAAATGAGCTAACCAGCTCTTCATTTCTTTAACAACTTACTTCAACAATTATATATATTGCAATGGTAAATTTACGTTATATAATAAATCATTCCAGACTGTATAAAGGCATCAGACAATACATCTATGTTGTTTTTGTCAGAAGCTGTACGAAATGCTAGCTTAGCACTTTGTAAAAGGCTTCATTCACTGTTGTTATTTTAGTAGTACACAAAAAAAAAAAAAAAAGTGGAGTTTTATGCATTCAATATTGTGTCTCCCACTGTGTGCTAGACCCACTATTCTCTCATTTTCTACTATATGCAGATCACAGTGAAAAGTTTTAGCATAGATGCCTCTGAGGTGTGTAACTCCAGTGTTATTGCTGTTCCACTGTAACTATTGGAATAGCTTTATACAGAGTTGAGACGTGGTAGGTGGTCCTAGCTAACACTGTACTTCCATGTCCATATGATTTTTCCTACTTTTTCCTGCTTTGGCTGAAAGCTGAGATGTTTGGTTTGTGGTTCAGCTATCTTCTTCTGGAAAATGTCTGGTGGGCCTTACGGTAATTGTAATTATGTTATAGAGAGTCACTGGGCTCTAACACTCCTTCTGTCTTCAGTTTCAGCACATTACAACATAAAAGTAGAGAAATGGGAAGAGGCAGTGAAGCTAAATTTAGTCAGAATACCTAGCAAAAAGTAGCTAATCAATGGGTAGATGATGGGGTTTCCAAAAGACCCAAAGTAGTTTAGGGTCTCAGATCTGGTAGACTTGCGATGGGATTTGTGCTCCTTGGTCTTTCAGGCATTGCAAAAGTTATTCCCTGGCGCATTGTTCAACAAAGCCATGTTCATCCTGTTGGATTTGGAACTGAGTTTATAGCACAAAGAGCGACCCACAGTTTCAGCTACAACGTACTCTCCAGTAAAGGCAGCCAGGTAAAATGCCTCCATACAAGATGATCATTGATAAAGAAAAAATTGCTCACCAAAACACTTCTCAAAATTGTTATTGGTAGCTTTTGTTCCCATGGGGGTGTGGAGGAGGGGATTTTGCAGTGGTGCTGAAAAGAAAAAGAGTTGGACAGTGGTGTGGATTTTGGATTGTGTTTGAGTACCCTTCGTTATTAAGTCTACAGTCTTGGTCTGACGCCTGCATGTTGATGTGCAGGTGTGAACTTCTCTCCCCAGTATGTCCCCCCACACAGACAAAAACGCAGGCCTTATGGCTTTTGGATGTCAGTTAGAAGTGCCATGCATCTTCCAACCAATTCTGTGAGACTGCTGGGGCCTCCTACAGCCTTCAAGCAGCCAGCAGGCTCCTGGGCAGTCACCTATTTTCAGGCAAAGACACTTGGGCAGACTGTGTAGCTGCTAATGAGTTTTCTGAAAGATAATGTAATATGAAACGCTAAGGAAGGCCTGTGTGCTTGCTGCATTGTCCATATGCCAAGTGATCTGGACTGGGATGTGATTCCTGGTGGTCCATACAGAGAGCTGATAGGCCTCCAGGGAAGGAGCAATGCTCTCACATGCCTACCTGGTCTTGCTTGGTTAGTGCAATTGTGCATATAAGGAGGTGCTTGGAGACTTCCAGTCTTAGTTCCCTGCACCCTCTAGGGAAGGAGGTGACCTGAACTTTTTCTAGGAGTGGTGTGCTGTGTTTGACTGTTGAAATAGGCAGAGGAGTGCGTGCTGGGCTTAGCCTTTAACTGCCTGCCTCCAATTTGACCCCTTCTCATGATACAAGGTAATTGAATCATCGGCCAGTGCTCTGCTCATGTAACCTCATGCTTCTGCTCTGTCACAGGACAGGCACACTTCTTTCTCTTCTGGGAAGAACCTGAAGCTTTCCTGTCCCCTCGGAAGGTCCCATGGGTGACTGTGTACCTATCCCACAATAGGCTGCCGGCCCCTTGCCCAGCACTCACCTCCTGCTGCAGCATTTCATCCCCAGGGCCCTGCGTAGAGGGCCATGAATGCCACACTGTCCCACACAGCCTGGAACATCACCCCAGTCATGAAAGTTAAACCTGGTTCATCTTCACAAGCTTCCCAATAGCAAGGCACCCAGGAAACCATGCAACCCTGACTTTGCTCCATACATTCACCAGCCCAGGGCGAGCCTACTCCTCTGGGAATGAGACTCCAGCAGCAAAATAAACACTATGCTCAAATGTGCCAAACCATATTCACTTGTGAAGACATATTCCTCTTTCCCCCAAAAGATGGCACTAGGATTCACCAAAAGTGAGCCATTCCACACCCTAACTACTTTTGTCTGTAAAAAATACCACTCCGGCCCTCCTCTGTGGTGCCCACGCCTTTCCCCCCTTTAACAAAGGGACAACACCTCCACAGTGTGCAACCACCACACCCCCAGAGCAAATCAGAAGGGCCCTTATGTTATGGGCTACAACAACAGGGTGAAAAATGATTCGTCACCTGCTGAGAGTACAGTGCAGGAGGGGGTGTCTTCTGGTAAGAAGAAAATACTATCACAAACATACATACAGTGGTTTATTTCTAAGAGAATGGGAAAACAAACCTACAATATTGGAATTAATCTTCTTGTATACCGACATTATCTGCTGTAGTAAAATTAACATCATTAGGATTTTTACTGAGAAGTTAATTATTTTTTCATTCTGGCAACAAAGCCCATAAACTTATGAATATAGAGTCTGCCTGGTAATTTAGACACAGTTTTATGTATTTTTTGAATGCAAATGTTTCTACATAATGATAATTATAGAAATATTTTCATGATTAACAGAATAAAGCTAATGAAAGGAGATAATTTTTCCTTTCAGTTCTTATCATATATGGAAGAAAGCTTTTTATCTGTCAGTGAAGCAATAGTTTTTTGCCTTAAAAACAATCTCCATTCCAAGATAATGGAATTTTTGCATTCATTAACATCTCTAATAGAGCTATCACCTGAATAGCTGGGATTTTTCATTAAAGAAAATGATAAGATCATAGCTCTATAAATGAAAGCAAGTTAAAGTGTGCAGATGAAGGGTTTCTAAGGAAGTCAGAAGGCTCCAAGGCTGAAAGTGCTGCCTCAGTATGTTTAAAAACAAAAGGAGCACCTCCCTGAGGAGGCTCAGCTCCTTGGGCAGCTCAGCAGCCTCGAAGGAGTGCTGGGTCCCAAGCAATAATTATTCATTAGCAGCAGCAAGTTCAGCAGTGACACTTCCTGCAAAAAGATTGCCTTTTTGGGGGGTTTCTTTTACAAATGTTGGTGTCTCATGAACGACAGACAGCTGATTCCCACGTGCTTCCAGGTTTTTGGACCAGAGGCCAGCATGCATTTATGCCTACCACTAGCAGACAGAAAGTTAGCTTTGTTTCCTGCATGTTGCTGCCTCTAAATCATGACTAAAAAGCAGAATGTGAAAGGACATGATCAACTTGGTGGAGCTGAGGTCCTTGCAATGCACATATTATTCTAAATTCAAAAGCTTGGAGGTGTCAGCTTAGCATGCTGCCATCCCTGGGCATTAGCCTGTGTTCTGCTTACTGCATTGCCTGCTCCTTTTGTTGTGCTTAGCAATACACTTTTGCTACTCATGTCTTTGGGTAGGAAGCTGATCTGTTCAGGGATCTACAGATTGTCATGCAGCTTTTCAGCACAGCTGCTCTTGGAATAGCTAAGTGGGAGCACAGCCTCAGACAGGACTGCTCAGGGCTGGATTCTTGCCTGTTCCCACAGCCCTTTTGGAGGACAGCAGTTTGCTGCCCTTAGTAAACTCAGGAGACCCCTGGAACAAAACAAAACAAAACAAAACAAAACAAAACAAAACAAAACAATAAACTTTACAAGGGGAGAGTGGGTGTGGAAATACGCTGTGTAAAGAGCAAGTATTTAGGAAGTTTTGGAACAGAATGTGTGGGTGTGGGGAAACTGAGTGTTTTTAAATGTCCTAACACTAGATGGTGCGGTGGGTTAGAGCAATCCCCCTTCGACGTAGACCCTGTTTTGAGTGCATTTCAGGGCTGTTCTGGGGTTTTGCAGGATGGAGCGTGTTTTTCAGCCCCTGAACTGAAAGAGTCATGTGGGTTTTGGGTCAGAATGGAGGTGCTGTGTGGAGAGGTGCTCAGCTGTGTGCAGCTCTGACTCCAGCTCCACCTCTCCTCTCAGCTTCATTAACAGCAGCATCACCCAGAAATTACAGAAAAAGCAAAGCTAATTAGCAAAATTAATCATCCCCAAGAAGGCAGGAGCTACCTCTAGTGCCAAAATAGGCACTGGGCTGAGTCAAGCTCTGCTGCAGGGACTGTCTCCCTGCAAGTTGTAGGCGTGAGTCCAGGTCCTACTGACACCAAAGAGGCACGTCGTGGGTGCAGAAGTCAGCACACGTACACGTGCATCACTGTGCTGGGTCACTGATGCCTCGTCTGGCAAGCACTAAGCTGTCACCATGGGCGCCTGCTGTGCTTGCTGATGTCAACGGCAGCAAATGGGATTCAGAACTGGGCAGGATGTCTTGGCACCTTGCAGGCAGGAGGCTTTAATGTGGTTTCTTGGGTGTAACTGAAAGCAGCTTTTGGCCCAAGGGAGCACATATTTTTTGCCTTTGTATATGCCCTGATTTTTGCAATCATGCTGTTGAATATGTCTTCTAGAGAGCCGTAATTAACAGAGTATATGTTTTAGTTACTTCTTCAGAAGTCATTAAGTACAGTTATTCAAGGCCTGATTGTTCCCTTTTCTGAATAGATAGTTTTTTGCAACACATGCCGGCAGCATACTGGGGGGCAGAACAAAGACTTCCGGGAGGATTTCCTGCATGATGCCATGAACTACGCACATGAAGTCCTGATAATCTGTGCTTCTGAGCCACAGTTTGGATCACTCACCCACTACTCCAAGAAATATTCTGAGTGCAATTTAAGCTTGCCTTGATGTTTGATACTTTCCTAATTATGAGGCTCTTCTTCAGTTATGTACATTAGTGGTCAAAACTGGGAAATCATGAGAAAGAAAAGGTGCTTGCAGGGGTTCCAGTGGAGGCTGAGCTCATGAAGAAATGAAAAGATAATGGGAAGCATTATAATAGTTGAATTAGGCTTTCAGCACTATCACATCATTACAGTTTTTACTTAAATATCTCTTTCTATGGTCTTCACAAAGTACAACTTATTTTCCCAGAAAAGTAAAGTTTTGTTTACCACAAGAAGGAGGTTTTAAAAGCTAGAGCTTCAAAAGCCTGTGAAAAAAACAGGCATTGAAATGACGCAGGGGAAAAAATGAAGACTCGAGAGGGAAAGGTAGAAGATAATGATCACAGTAAAATGGTTATGAGTATGATTTCACCTTCAGGAATGCTGCAGAAGGAATTTGAGATTTTTTATCATGCATGAAGAGGGACAAAATTAAAAAATTGGCTCAGGCATGTTTTTAGGATCAAAACAAATTTGGTTTGCTGTGACTCCTGAATTCACTGGAGTTCCAGGACCAGTAGGGACCAGTTAATCAACTTGTTTGACCTCCTGCATTAGCACAAGACCCATCCAGCTACTCCTGTCATGAAATTGACACCAAGGGAATAGGTTCTTCATTTTTCATGAATATGTAGACCAAACTAGAAGAATTTTCTCACTTTTCATCCATTTTAGCATAAATATGTGGTTCTGAACTTTCAGCCACTATTGTGTTTGTTGCTCTTCAGTTACTTTATTTGTTTCCTGCCTGTAGCAAATACAACGTTCTCCTCTCTGTAAGTGCCCATCTTTCAGTCAAGGAATAAGAAATGATCCCAACACTGAGGTGACTCATGCACCTCGTGGATACTGAATCACCATTATGATGAAGTGAACATGTGGTGTGTAAAGCAAAGGATGGAACATTTTCAGCCAAAATTTTCAGAAAATACTGATATCTATTAAGGAAACCATGGGAGGGGAAGAGGAGCAGCGTAAGAATGATCATTTACAAGTAAAAGGACTAAGATAACAATTCCCAAATGCTCCTGGCTAGCACCCTCACTACAGACCATTCCTTTTGTCTGACCACAAAACCAGTGAGAAACAGAAAATTCAGCTGAACTTTCTCTAGCTTTAGTCCTCAATCCCTCCTCAGCAGTCATCACTAAAGTTTGGGCACCACTTGGCTAAACTGTTATTTACTATAGTTAGAGCCAGTAATAGTGGTACACTGCCATGCACCATTTACTGCCCCTAACTCCCCCTGTGCCCTGAAGATGAGGCTCTGTTGTCCTTGCTGTCCCCAGAAGCAGGCTGGTATCAATGGCACTGGCTCCCCAGGGAAAGATGGTGTCAAGCTGTGATGGGGGCTCCATCTTCGGAGTGTTTGCCTGCGTCCAGCCTGAGGAGGAAGATGAGCGATCCTCAATAGCTCTCAGGCAGACTCATACCCCTACTAGGCATAAAGAAGTGGGACGTCTTGTGTGCTTGATTAGTGTGGTGGTGAGCTACTCAGCAGCGACAGAGCATGTGAGCTTGGAGGCAGCATCATGTTGTGACCACCCTGGATACACAGCAGCAATGAGCACAGACAAAGCCTGCTTTTGGTGCAGGCCAAAACACAGACATCCTGCAGGGGCTTTTGAAACTCCATTCTTGAGCAACCTGGTTAAGGCCATATGGGAAGAACTCTGAAATTCTAGGAGCTGTATCACAGATCCCTGCACAAGCACTCATGTCAGATGCTTTACAGGTTAAAGGTAAATCCTCTTCAAGAGGATTTTTGCCTTCCCATGTGAAGGTAATTTGGGATGGTTGTTTTGTTCAGAGTTGGATGCATGATGTTATTTTGCTGTTGCTTGATCTGAGAAGTTTGTGTGTTAAACACTGTTCCAGAGCTGTACTCGATTGTGTACAGGTTAATAGATGAGCCTTTGTCAAGGACATTGTGCAAACACATTTCCACAAAGCATTATTGTCTGAACACATGAGCAAATATTTGCCTAAAAAGTGTAATTGACTATTGTTCAAGAACTGCCACCTGCCCTCTGGTTTTCTGGCACTCTCTTTCAAGGGACTATGCCTTACAGCATTGCCTTCAGCCAACATTTTCACAGGAGCCAACTCTTGACCAACAATTAAGTAAACATTCAGCTATTGCTTTTTTTTTTTTTTTAATCTTTTCCCCATGGCTACGTAGCCTTTTTGTAATAAAGGAAGTGTTACGAAAAAAAGGAGAACAGGCAACCAGCTTTGCCTCAGCAATAGCACTTTGGGAAATGATATATGTGGGGAATTGCAGTCTAATATGATGGACATGCTGGCATAGTCATGGACAAGACCAAGCAGCAACACAAAGGACAAGTTCATCTGTGTTGTAAAATTCATTGTGTCAGCTGAAGCTATGAGAAGTGATGACAGTCACGATGCCAGGGGATGGATGGACAAAAGAAAACTGTGCAGCTGTCCTGTTACATGCACGACATGCCACGTGGCTTGAGAAGGAGCTCTGAAGCCTCCTTTTACATCTCTAGCAAACCTGCTCCAAAATGTGCAAATAAATAACTTCAAAGACAAATACTTGCCCACCCACTCTAATCTTACAAATATATTTATCCGGAGATTTTTTTTGGAAAGGGATACTCTGTTTCTAAGTGGCAAGCTGAATATTTCTGTCTGAAAATTGTGAAGCTGGATATTTGTTTGTTTGTTTTTTTGGTTGTTTTTTTTTTTTTTTGGTTTGTTGTTTAGTTTTTTGTTTTGGTTTTGTTTTAGATTTATATAATCTTTATTTCAAATTTCTTCTCCCTAAAAAGTGATGTTACTGCTAGTAAAAGTTGTGCCACAAGTTTTGTGAGGGTAGTGACTGGCTAGGAATATAAAATTGCAATAGATGCATTCCCCTTGGTTTTGCTCAGTGTAATAAAATATTTTGCTGCCAGTTCGCAGAAATTATGATTTCTTTTTCAGTCTATCAGATTTTCTTGCTGACTGGCCCCTGCCTTCCTGGCTGTTGCAATTCAGCTGACCTCAAAGCTCAGTGGACAAGTTTCCTGGACACTATTGTGTTGTTTCTTCCTCTCAGACCTCCAGTACTTGTTGAAACTCTTGTGTCTTTTCAGAACTTCACCAAATCATCCTAATATTGAGCCCTACGCTTCCACTTGCCTCTATCTCATTTCAGAAAATATAACCTGTGAAGTCCCTGCTTTATTAAAGCCTGACTCTACCTCTAAAATTGTTTGACTTCACCTGTGTACTTTGGTATTATGCCATAGCAATCAACTCTCACAGTTCTCCAGATATTTAGCATATGCTTGATATTATATACACATCTCTGTGCCCACACATCCCTCCCTTCTCCATCCTTGCTCAGAAAATGCAATTGTCAGGTGAGGGACGGCTGCCTCTGATGATGTCAAGGGTGAGAAAAAATTTCTATGTTTTCACAGTGGGACACAGATACTGACCTGAGGCCCTTAATTCCCACCGTTTTCCCCTTTGATCTGTCCATGTACTTGTGTTATGGTAACCATCAATGCTGTTGACAAGAAGAGCAAAATAATGTTGCCAAACCTTCCCCAAAATAGCCTCCTCTCCACCACTCGAGAAGCCCTGTTTCAACACCAGCTGTCAACTGCCCACAGCAGGAAATGCTTCCTCCGGTGTGTTTTCCTCCTGAGGGACTGTTAACTCTGAAACATGCCATTGTGCAGAGCATGGATTCAATACACAAAAGGCTAAAAACTGCACAGCATCCTGTCCTTGCTATTCATAAAGTGAAGTCCTTCTCCCACTCTGTGTCATGGTGAGAGGCCAGGAAGAAAAACGCTGGTGCCTAGCTCAGTAGTACCATAGTTGTAACAGATTAACATCCCCAAAGGCTGAATCCTATGCTAAAGGTGACCATGCTGAAAACAGCAACAGTTAGAGAGCTGACATGCCTGGGAACAGTAGGAAATGAGATGCTGAGCTATTTCCTTGCAGGAGGACTGGAAGATCTCCCAAGATGAAGGGAATACAGATGCTGAAGTGTTATACTGACTTCTGCTAGCAGATTGCCTCTGCCACCAACACATTGCCTACCTTCTGATGATAGCACTGTGGGTTTGGTGCAGCAAAGGTCTTGGCAATGCCTCTGCTGTCCCACCCTTGTGGAGAAGGGAGCAGACATGAGTGAAGGTGGGCTGCAGGAAACAGCTGTTGAGCTGTCAAGGGCATGAATGTTTTGGTTAATACCAAAAAATGTCCTCCTGCTGCTTTTAGTCTGAAGTTTAGCCTTAGTCATTGATGATGCACAGGTGCACAGCTTTCCAGTATGCTGTGCCCTCTCTCAAGCCAAGGTAAATCCAAGAGAGTCTTTTCTGCCAGCTCAAGAGCCAGGGGAGTCTTCTGCAAAAGTCTAGCTGATGAAAGAGGAAATCATTTCCTGATGCATGCCAAGGTTATAATGGGGGGATATGCGCAACTGGGAAAAACCTAGACTTTTCTTCATCTCTCATGAGGAAATTGAGAAGCTCTGTAGCCAAATATCTGTTGGGAGAATCAAGAGGAAGCAGAGGTGTTTATTCGCTGAAGGAAATGGGAGGGCTCAGCTGCAGTAGCAGTGTCATTATCTGCGCGCAGGGCATGCTCAAGGCGATAGGCTTGTGGTGACTCTCATCCTGTTGCCCTTATGGAGCAGGAAGTTATCACCCAAGCCCATTCCTGGCCTGCAAACATGTCTCAACCCTCAGCCCTGCTGGTGCCCACACTGTGCTGAGCCTTAGGGGATCATGGTAGGATCCCTGTAGGATTTCTGTTTCTTTTTTTTAAGCCACTGTCACTGCTTCAAAGACCATGCATTTCTCTCTGTGCGTGTGTGAGAACTGCTTCTTAGTGAAGCCCTCTGCAGCTGTCTTATGTAGCTTTTCCTGTTGACTGAAGGTTTGATTCCACCCTGGAGAAAAAATAAAAGGCACCAGAAATGCCTCTGTGTGCATCTAACCTACTCTCTCTTTCAGGTTAATGGAAACAGTTCTGTAAACTTAGTGAACAGTGTTGTCCAGGCTGTTCTACTAACCATAGATTTTTTTTATATATATATATATATATACTGCTTTTGTCCTCTGAGAAGCTGCACAGGATTCCAGGAGTACATTAAGGAGTCACATGATTATTATATGGTGCGTGTGGTTTGTTTTTCCTTCCCCAGAGGAAAAATTACTTTTTTTTTTTTTTTTTTTTTTTTTTTGCTTTTG
>VXAV01011432.1:393442-411538 GCA_013399715.1 Alectura lathami
AAAAAAAAAAAAAAAAAAGGGGGGGGGGGTGGGGAGTTGGGGAAGGAAAGGATTGAAAAGAAATACAAAATCTTCAGATCTTTCCTAGGTATGCTGTGGTTCAGTAGGTTATAAAAGACTTTCCTGAATTCTCAGTGATCTGCCTAGCATGAACATCCTCCTCCCTTTGGGCTATGTAAGCTCTGGGAGGCACCATGTTCTGCTGCGTAGTTACCAACCAGCAGAATCCTCCTCTGCGTCTGATTTACGGAACACAAAAAGAGACGGAAAAAGGAGAGGGGCAGAAGCAGTGTTTGTGAAAAGATGCTTCATCTTCCCTCCCAGCTGTTGCATGCAGTCACGCAGTTGGACAATGAAAGCCTGGACCCTTCATAAAAGAGTCCTTCAGCTCTAGGGCTGACCAATATTTACTTGCACAGTAGAAAGTGGTGTTAGGCTGAGAGTCGATCATGCTGTAAATGATGTAAAAAAACAAATTAACATTTTTTTTTAATTTTCTGTCATGAGAAGACCAAACCACAAGAACTGTAAAAATCTTTCCAATCAAAATCAGCTCCAGAAGCTGTGCATTTAGCTCCCCACCCCTCCTCCTGTCCACCGATCAGCACAGGGCTGCCCTTGGATGGTGACACTCAGGAGCAGGTGAAAGCAGTGGCACAGCAGAGACTGCCCAGAGGCTGGAGTGCTGCAGACCTGACTGCACTGGGGGTCGGGGTGGATGCTGCTGGGTGGGAGTTGGCCGCACGCTTTGCAGCACTTATGGGAGGGCCAAGGCAACCATCAACACACTGGTCTTAAGAAAGTGAAAACCCAAATTTATCTCTTTCTCTCCTAGGCTGCCTGCCTGACATCTGGCTGTGGAAGACAAATTAAGCTGGAAAAATCTCATGGTACACTGCTGCTGAGAAAGATTTGTCCAGGAATCTTGTTCTTCCGAAGGCAGGATGTAAGGCTTTGCAGTAACTATTGCTTTACACAGATGAGCTGTGGAAACTACACTGGTGCAAGCAAATAGGATAACAACCAAGTAGGCAGAGAAAAGGCAAGAGATGACTCAAACCTTATTGAGGTTAATAGAGAAACTCCCAGTGATTTCACAGGTCTCTGGATCAGGTCTCCAAACGGAGAGAAAGCACATACCGTTAGCTTCTGAACAGCTAGCACGCTGCTGGTGAGCCATCCGTCTCTTTCCTAAAACCTGCCCTCCAGCCTCTGCTGTGGGTTCTGAAGATAAACAGGGGACTTGGCCGTGCACAGCTTTCCATCTGGAAGCCTTCATGTACACCAAAGTCTCCTTTCAGAAGTAAGTAAACTGATCAGTTTCTAAAAACCTCTTTTTTTTTTTTTTTTTTTTCCTGTTTGGTGATATGGTTTATGCAGTGCAGCTGGAAGAAGACCAGAAACCTTTTCTGCACTTTGATTTTTAAGAATGTCTTCTCTTCAGCAGTGAAACATTCAGTACTTTTGAATGTCTCCCTTGCTGGCATATTAATGCTTCAAACTCTCCTTTTTAAATGCTTCATTATGACAGTTCAGCATTCAAAAGCTGCCTCCAATGTGATGCTGTTCCCAACCACTAATCCTTCCCTGTTCTTGCTGTGTAGACCTTACCTGCCTCTTTCTACATAAGCAAGTCTAAACAGACTCTCATGAGCTGGGTGCCAGAACTACTCTGGAAGGCTGACAGGAGCATTACTGTTGCATTCTGCTGCTCCCACTCATACGCTGTACTTCCATGCTGCATCATTGACATCTTTGGTCAGCTGTAGGAACATTAGGTACTCCTCACATTAGACTTTTGGCGCAGGCAAGCATCTTGGCGACACCACAAAGGAGGAGATGAACTAAAGAGAGAATAAGAATGATGTCTTATCGCACTCAGCCATAGCAGTCAATGCTAGGACCAGGACTATCAGAGACCACAATACCTCCCACTGTCCTGTTATCTAGGATGCCTTTGGGGGCTTTCAGTAGTTAGATCTTGTCCTCTTTTCTTGAGGTATTCCTGTCTTCCACAAAGGTATGTCTCATTATTCTGTTTTCCCCCATTTTGCATGAGATCCTGTTTCTCTCCTCTTTTCAGCTTTCTGCGAACAGAAAGGTTCAAACTAGTTATGTTTACAACACCAGCAGAGAAGTGTGTAGCTGTGTCAGCAGTGTTGTTTTTCGCAGGACTGCACACTGGATAATGTTCTGCAAGTATCTTACTGCAGGTTCACAACACTTATTCCTGACCTCTCAATTACATGAATACATTTTCAAGGACCTCTGTTTTTGCAATATTTCAGCTGTTTGGGCTGAATTTTTCCTCAAGACTGGTCATGAGTGAACAGATGTTTTTATTAATTTGTTTACTTACTGTGTAAGTCAAAACATAAGAGCCATTTCTAAAATCAATGCCAAAAAAAATATGCTGTGTAGTGTTTCTACATCCATCTTAAAAGTTTTTGTGTCTTTTTCTTCAGGAAGTCAGTGCATAACTGCATAAGAACTCTTTGGTGCAGAGACTGAGCCTCATGTTCTCATGGCCAACAGAGCACTCTTAACAGCTTGGTCATAGAGTAATCTTGATGTCTTCTAGCCTTTTAAATCCTCATCCATGCAGTGAGGTATCTTCATTAGGAAGTGCAGAGCCTCCCCATCTCCCTAGTTCCTTATTAATGAACTCCCCTGCAAGGGTAGAAATGAGGGAAATACTTGCTCCAGGCATGGGAAGGACTCTAACCTCCACCTCCTTCAATGGTTAGATTTTGGAACACAAGTGCAGGGTGGGAGTGGGGAGGAGCAGAGCAGGGACACGCTGGGAGGAGGCTGAATTCAAGCCAAGGAATGCCTAATTTCTGGCTTATCTTGCTTAGATCCAAGATAAACACTGAGCCATTTGATGTCCTGCAGGGCACATTGTGGCATGCCCAAACACATAACTGTCAGGCACCTATCAAAATGAGGGCCAGAAATGGAGGCACCTGCCCACCTGAAACACTTCCAGCACAAGACAGAAGCTGGACAGGGATTTTCTAAAAAATACTTTTTTTTTCACTTATTCAACTGAGGCCTACCTAAGTGCTACTTAAGCACTTGTTTCCTTTTTTGGGAACGAGCTCTCCCCAAACCAACTGTTTAGACTCCTGTGAGAATGTGTTTTCTGACAGCTCCCACTGCTCTTCCCTGCCCACCATGAGGTCAGGCCTCCTGGCTGGAGCACGCTCCTGTGTGCATAGTGGCGAGGGAGATTGGCACAGGAAAGGTACACAGAGAGGTTTTGCCACTCTTCTCTCAGATTTCAGGCAGTTTAGTTGCTTGCCCAGAGGCATATTTTGCCTTTCTTTATGTGGCTTTATGTACTACGTACCATAAATCACCTAGGTATAATCTTACTGCATAAGATCATGTGCCAAGACAGTTTCATGTTTCTGTACGCAGCCAAGCAGTGGCTGTGTTTTCTTCCAGTATTTAGTCACATGGTGATGACTTTTGTAACCATATAGAAAATTATGAGCCTGAACCCATCTACTATTCACTACTTAGGTATATTCTACTATTCAGGTCTTACCAAACCTGCAGGGAAGGGAGTCATCTCTCAGGGCAATTCAGAGGACAAATGTACAGGACTGGGCTACCATCTGTGCTTGCCAGGACTGTCATTCCCTGCTCAACATGGGTTGGCTATGTCCTTGTTTCCTCTTCTTTCACAGCAGGTAAAGGGCAGCACCTTGGTTTTAACCTCACCAGTACTCACCCACTGCTTCACAAGCTGACAAACGCCTTCTCTAGAATGGAATAATAGTAGCAACAATAAAGTTAAACTCAGAGCGACAGACTTGACAGCCTGCAGATGATTCAAAATTTGCTAATTTTGTTTCAGACCTGAGAAAGGACTTGTGGGACAGAAATCTTGTCTACTTTATTTTCTTATTTGTTCATTTGTTTTATTTGTTCTCCCAACTCTTTTCTTGGTTAATAAAAATCTGGTCTCATTTAAAAATGTACAAGCAACCAAAACTCCACACTTACTGTAGATTTTTAATTTAAATTGTCAGCAGGTGGCTGAAAATGAGTAGGATTTTTTCAAGTCACAGTTATGCAAGAGGTAGGGAAAAGAGTTAGAATTATTCTGATTGTTCATAAAAGCTGGCAAAATGTCTGCCTTCCCCAGGGCCACTTCTCTCTGTTTCTCAGCTACCATGGCTGGTACATTAAAGGTATTTGTCAGACAGCAAGGAGATATTTTCAAATTGTTTAGAGTGGTTTGTGCCTCTGATTCCTTTCTTGGGCTACAGATATCTTTAGATGCAAAAGCAACTTGGGACTCCAAATCCCAGTGCTAGCTTTGTCTCATTCTGATGAGCAGAGGCATTGGCTCCTACCTCTACGTTAACTGTACAGTACAAATCTAGCCAGTGGCTGAACAGCTCTCTTTTTAATTACCATTTGTGATGCCAATTCATTGCACTGTATCCCTGTCAACTTGGGTTTTGTTTTTCAATTAGTCATTGCCCTCTGAGGCTCTCATAGCTCAGCGTAGGTGTGGCAGGGAGGTGAGGCTCCCTGCAGTGTGTCTGGCTTCTGCTACAGCAGATTTTTTTCAGGTGATCTCTACATATGAAAGCCCCTTTTCTTGTAAACCACAGCACTACTTTAGCCCATACAATGAGAGATTACACTGTTGGTGGAGTGACCTTAGTACCACACAAAATGAAATTTTTAAAAAAGTGTAATTTTCAATCTCTATGCAGTCACTCAATCTCAAAAAAAAAAAAAAAAACAGTCTATGAAAAGAATTTTCCATCAAAAAAAATCTGCTTCTTTTAAAAATGTAAAAGATTCAATACTGTTGAATATAATGGTAGGGCTGCAAAAGGCAAGGAAATTGGCAAGGGGAAAAAAGCATAGAATCATAGCATAGAACCATAGAATGGCTTGGGATGGAAGGGACCTCAAAGATCATCTAGTTCCAACCCCCCTGCCATGGACAGGGCTGCCAGCCACTAGCTCACTAGATCAAACTGCCCAGGAACCCATCCAGCCTGGCCTTGAACACAGCCAGGGATGGGGCAGTCACAACTTCTCTGGGCAGCCTGTGCCAGCGCCTCACCACTCTCTCAGGGAAGAATTTCTTCCTGATGTCCAACCTAAACCTCCCCTCTTTCAGTTTTAGCCCATTCCCCCTTGTCCTACCATTATCCACCTGTGTAAAAAGTCGGTCCCCCTCCTGCCTGTAAGCTCCTTTTAAGTATTGGAAGGCCTTGTACTCAAAGCATTGCACTCAAAAATCAGTATCATTGTTAAATTTTGCTGATCTAGTGCCTGAGGCAGTTAGAATCAATTCTAATTGAGGAAACTACCCACCTTGACACAGGAGGAGGATGGCCCATGTTACAGAAAAGATTTTCCTCTATGGCCATTGCTGTGCTTATCTTCCTGTATAGTATAGCTTTGTACTGCTTCATTTATGCAGAACAGCACCAAATACAGAGTAATCTGTTAATTAAGCCAGATTTATGGCTTCTCTGCTAGACCAAGACATACCAATGAATTTGGCCTTGCAATTTTTGCAATAATACAAAGTACATTTCCAAGAAAGAGGGATGGGTTTGCCATGGTTTACCTTAAAACTTATTACAAGTTGGTTTTCTCAGGAAGTTATTTGGTTATGAAGAATTGCCTTACCTGTGTGAACAAGTTCCTGCAGTGGAAAATGTTTTCAAAAAGTGACTCCTCTTTCATGCTGGCAAAATGCAGCTTCTGTGAGACAAAGTATGCACTTCCTTTACTCTAGCCTAATGATTTTAAGTTGGATGTCTTTCTCTCATAGACAAGGCACAGATGATTCTGGCAGAGCAGACACATGTATAGATTATTTGGTTATTTTTTGATAATGAATTACTTGATTGTGAATTAGAGAGTAAGTCTGGCCAGTATTCTCTTTGTGATGCGAAATAGCTTCAAAAGTGTTAATTTCTACTCCATTTGTCCTGCACTACATAGATTTCAAGTTGCACCAAGTACCCATTTCCCCTGATTGGCAGCATCTGATAAACAGAAAACAGTTCTACTTGATCTCATACAAATATTCGATAGCTACTTAATAAAACTTTTAAATGCTGAAAAGAAAAATCAGTACTGCCTCCCAAAAAATCAGGACTTACCATATTTCATAGGCAAATATATATGTGCTCTTACATAGAATTCATAGGGTCATTTTTACTGTTTAGAATAATACTTTATGGTGTACGCGTTTTCATAAATGTGTTGTCAGTTCTGTAAAGCACAAGCAGTTGCAAATATAAAGTACTGATATGGGAGATTTTGGTGTATTTAGAGTCAGTAGTGAATGCCTTTTCATCTACATGTGTTTCCCTTAGTGCCATTATTTCCCTCAGTAAAGTCTCCTGGTTGTGACACAGGAGAATAAACGTCTGAACGGCAAGTCTCAGACACGTCCACAATGACCAGTAAACACAGCGTGCCGCTATGTCCTCTCTCAGTAAAGTTTCCCTTGAGCTTCATCAAAATACTGCCCAAACAGGCTCAACACTGTCCCTGGGAGGCCACTGGTGTTGCCCAGGGGCTGAGGCACCCTGTCCCTAGAGCCAGCCCTAGCCCCATTCCCATCCTGACTCTTCAGAAGCCCCCAGACAAGTGCTGCCTCCTCACCATCCTTGCTGAGGGTGATCCTACACCCCAGGGATGACAGAAATGGTTGCAGGGGTCCTGCACACCCTTAAAACACTGCACAAACCAGGGGATTTCACCTGCTGCTTTGAAGTGGTCAGAGCCAAATTTAAAATACCGATGACATTTTCATATCAGTATAAGGCTGTTTATTTTCAGTAGCGTCCAGGAGTTTTATTTCATAGCATTTTCTCTATTTTTTTTCTCCTGACCAATTCATGGATGTGGTTAATTTAAGGTTTAAAGGCTTTTTCTCACACACACACACACCCATATATGTTTTCCACTGAAGTCTGTGCTTTTTCCTAGACCCACCCAAATTCCAGTACATAGCTCACTTGTGTGCCAAGCTTTCATTCTCTCCATGCAATGAATGGAAAAATACCCTTTTTTCCACTTCTGCACATTTTGGAGGGAGGACAGACAGAGGAGATGGAGGAAAAGCCTCTAGAGGAATTTAGTTATATCTGCTATTTCAGAGCAGAAGCATAAGATGCTTCCAGCATCCACAGGACTACTGTGGAGCTCCATGCATGAGATCTGAGCCCCAGTGTTTCTCTGAGACTCTGAGCTGTAAATGTGGAGTGCTAAGGAGTTTTAAATACTAATAGTGATAAGGTAAAAGTAGTATAAGCTACTGGCTGTTATGCGTCTCTGTTCTGTTTGTATGAAGTGTTTCAGTAGCACTCTTCAATGCATTAATATTTTATGAGACAGATGAAAATAATTCAAAGTTTAATAGTGAGAAATATTAGGGAGTTTTATATGGAAATGATAGTTTTCAGCTGTACCATTTCACACGCCATTTCAGACCAGGAGTATCTTAGTGAAAGGTGGTGGGCTGAGAACAAAGGACTCCTCATCGGTAGTAGCCTTGTAGAGAAAAGGCTGCAGGACCACCACCTTTCTACTCCTACCTATGCTTTCCCTCCTGCAAGGGAAGGTAGACCACTGGGAAGGGGTCAGCAAAGTCCCAATTCCCGCCCACTATTGCATCCCCAGGGTGAATCTCATGACCATAACAACATGCAAGCACCATGCAAATCCTTTTGCATGGCACTGTCCTCCGTGTGAATTCTCTGATGTCCAGTTAAGGCTAATCCCCCTTGATTTCTTCATCTTAATAAAGACATTAATAAAGTCTCGTTAGCTTACGGAGCCACCTACTCTCATAAAGCCTGTTGGAACATCATTTCTGAGGCCTCTGTTCACCTGCCAAGCTAAGCTGAAATTAGCCTGTGGATTTAAATATATGCGCTGTTTTGTATCTCTTAGTTGTTGGGGAAATTAAATGAAATTAAGCTAGATTAAATACATAGCCTTTTGCCAAAAAAAGTTATGATTGTACAGAACTTCGTTGTCACTGTTATATTGGAAAAAAAATAAAAATAAAAATAAAAGTAAAAATAAAGAATGAAAGCTATAGATTTTTTTTTTTTTTTCTTAAGCTAAAACTGCATCCTGAGTTTGCCTGTGAGGTTACACAGCCCTAGATTTTATGTCTTGCAGATAAATTGACAAGGAATCAGAGGGATAAGAATATTTGTTTTCCTCATTGCTTTCCCAAATTACTAAGTCTCTGCCAATTTCCATGACACAGACCCCTTAGTCTGCTGGAGAGACTGTGGCTTCTGAAACGGAGGAAATAGCATAAATGTACTGGTGCACATCAATGATTTTTGATTTTCTTGCCAAACCAAAAATATCAAAACAAACAAAAAAGACACTGGGGTTTAACCAAAAAAAAAAAAAAGTTTTTTGGCAAAATATATTGAAAAAAATGCTGTTTTGGACTGAAGACACTGTTTGTTCAAACCAAAACTAAACCTGTTATTTTGATTTTACATTTGTGTAGGTGTGTGTGTAGGTCTAATTTATGTCAGGTGAGAAACAAGGCCTTGCTTTAAATGAAACATCTAACTTCCACAAAGTCAAAATGTTTTTATTTTTGTTTTTTTTTTTTTACTTTTCAAAATTTTTTCCAGACTTCTTCAGTCTAAGCTGCCTCATCTTGTTAACACGAATGCACAAAATCTTTCATCTGACCTTATGGGTATTTTCAGCCCATAAGGCCTTTGGATGAAGATTTCTGTAACTGGAAAGGCCAGCTGGGTTTCCTGGCTGGTTCAGTGGCAAGTGCACAAGAAAATACTGTGCCTCCTAGCATAAGACAGCGGAAGAAATGCCTGTCCACATTGTTGAACTCTGAGGATTTAGCTGTTGAATTCACAAGTCACTTTTCTTTGTTCTGTAACTTCTTGGGAACCTCCATGAAAGCTTTGTGGTGCTACATTACAACATGCTAAAAGAAAAGCAGTGTTGTGCCCAACAATAAAAAAGCCCATGCTGGTTTTCAAAGTCACTGCATTTCCTTATAATCAAAGGTGGTTAGTTTGCTCGTTTATTTACACATGCTTTATCTTTATGACTGTTCCTGTATAACCCCATGTCATCTCAAAAGCTCAACGATCTTCTACAGTTGCAAACTTGGGAAAGTCTAGCTTTGATCACTGAAGTAATTAAACTGAATAGGACATTGTTCACGTACTGGTAGGAATAGTTTCCTATGACGTTCAAAATACCACAAACATTTTTTAAATTCTACAATATTCAGCAACTTCTACCTTTTTTTTTTTCTGTAGGTTTTCCAAATGCTATGAATTTCAGAAATCACTTTGATGTTTTCCAAGCAGCCTGACTTATGAGAACAAAAAATACCACCATTCCCCAATAACTTTCTGTTGCCTTATTATAAGGCTTGATACATCAATGGAAATATACCCTGGCTGAGAAGTCCAGGCATTAATAATAGCTGGGGTATGAAGCAATCAACTATATCTCCCAGAAAATACCATTCTTTTGGTGGAAAAATCAAACCTTTTGATCTCCAATCTCCTGTACATTTCCTGTAATATTTGATTTTTAAAAGACTCAATTTTCATTGAAAAAAAAAATACTGTATAATCAGACAGTAGACATTTATATGTTGTTTTAGTACTATTGAATATTTTTCATATTTTGTAGACAATTGTTGAAGATAAGTGATCGCAAAAAAAGTAACTAATCCAGACTATGAATATATCAAACTACAGTAGCATGTTTCCAATGAGGTTAAGATACACCGTTGCTAGAAACTCCTGGAGACCATCAGGCAGCTCCATCAGGCAGCTAACAGCTTAATGGCAATAAAGAAAATTCATTCTTTCACTGCCCTGGTGAAACCCTGTCAAACCTGTTCTTTCCCAAAGGACAACTTCTGCCTGAGAGTGCTTCACTAGCTGTGTGATTCAGACATCTTGTCTGCAGGCAGCTTGATGCCATAACATCTCCAAAACCTTCACATCAGTCGATGAGAATTTCAGGTCTTTAATTAGCCATTTCCCAAAAAGTCTCTTGTTCACAGTCCTATTCTGTCTCATGGATAAGTCACTCAAACTTCCAGTGTAAAAAAAAAAAAAAAAGGAATTTATTCTCTACTATTTTGACTGTAATTTTCCTCTTCATTTTCCCCTTCATTCATCTCTTTACTTCACACCCATAAAGCTCACAGCCCTAAACTTTCCACAGCTACTGCCCTGGTACTCAGAGCTTATTCCCTGGGATGTTTTGTTCTCTTCTTGTTTTAGACACCTCTTATGACATGCCAGACCAGCTTCCCATCTGACATACATGAAATTCTCCCCCTCACCACTATCCAAACAAGTCGTTGAAATACACCTGCTTTGAGAAAAATTCCAACTTTAACAAACATCTGCTAGTCATTATGTTCACCTAGCAAGTACCAAGTCTGTGTCGCATCATGCTTCACTCGCTGTTAGTTCTGAAATCATTTAAAGCAGATCTAAAGTTTTCCTGTTCTTTGTTCATCTCACTGCAAAGCATATTGCAGACCTACTGCATGATGAGAAATAATATAATAAGATTATAAGCTATGTTCTACATCAGAATTGATAAGAAGTGATTTGTTTCCTAGGAGGCACCTCTTTTCCAGGAAGGCTCTGACTACCTTGTGGCACCTTGGATGCTTCTTTATCTGTCAGTGAGTTTTGTCTGAAAGAAACTTGGAGATTTGCTTTTCTTAAAATTTGCCTGGGAATTTGAGATAACTAGAAATCTCACTGTGAGGCAGTAGTTCTTACTTGGCTTCCAAACATCTACAAAACTGAGCCATTTCCAAAGGTGAATGCACTGTAAGAAAATTATTGGACTGCTTATGTCGAAATTCTTCTCTATTCACTTTAGAAATCTAAAGGGTTTCTACCTAGCCTGAACTAGTCCTCTAAGGCACCAGCATCAATGGAGAGAGTTGTACATCTCCACTCAGCAAGTCTGTCCCTTCTTCCTCTCTGCCTGGAGGTGCCATCTACCTGCAGTGCCTGGAGATCTGAGACCAGAACTCTAACTTTTAGACAGCTGAGATTTACTTTATCTTGCACCTACATAGCAAGTCCAGTGCTTCTGAGAAGTGGCAAGTTTATTTCTTGTATGGAAATCAAATGTTCCAGCACGTATGAAAGTACACCCACACTTCCAAGAAGCACCAAGTTTACAAGTGCAAATTATATTGTACGTACGCATACCTTAAGGTGGAATATCCTAAATAAATATATTGTCACTCTCACTCATACTTATGAAGTTTTTCAAGTTAAATCCCATGTCAAATGTGTGGTGTGGAATCCAATATAAGATTAAATAACCTAATGTTCTGTTTCGATCAAACATGTACATTACTTACTGTAAAAGAATGTGAATTATGTACTGAAAGAGATGAAGAAGGTTCTTCGGTCAAAGCAAACAATCCAGGAATGTAAAACAAGATACAGTGATCTATCTGCTCTGTTTTACAGGTTCTTGCCAATAACATTCCCTACCATGTGTCAACTTGCTTGTTTATGTCATCAACATATACACTGTCACTACATCCTTTATCAAAGTATAGATTCATCTATACTTGTGCTGCAGAGGGTTTACTCATACACGATATTTTTACCTATGCACCTCAAAAAATGATATCTGGTCCTCCCTGCAGGTAATCAGCTCTGCTTTTTCACACCCACTAACGTTCTACATCTTTTTCACTACTGCTTCTTTCAAAGGTTTCCCTCTTCACAGTGCTGCTCAAATATGCCCCCTTTCCTTTTTTTACCATACTTAAATTCCCATTCAGCAAAACAGAGCTAGTAATCAGCTGAAAAAGAAAAGACTAAAACCGAGCCATTTAGTGCCATGCTTTTTCTTAAGCTGAACAAAATTGAAGAACTGGACTAATTTACTTCTATTAAGAACACTTGGAATTTGAGGAATTCAGCAAATTCTAAGAGTTTGACCATTATTTTCTTCTGAAGCTGGGGAATGAGGATCTGATTCTTGTCCCAGCCTTTTTTTTTTTTGCTTTTTTTTTTTTTTTTTTTTTTTTTTTTTTTTTGTGGATTTCAGTGTTAATGTTTAAGTTCATATATTGAGTATTATTGGTAACATGCTTAAATCAGTTTCTAGTGAGAACACAAAGGTTATTGACTTCTGTAACACTTTCAGTCTTTGTGTAGCAATTTGGAAGGTTCAAAAGTTTCTTAAGATCATTTAGAGCAAACAGACACAAAAGCTTTTCCTTGAACACATAGTCATTATTTAAAAGATGTAGTGTAGTATTTAAATCTCCCCTGCCATCTCCTTAGATTTTCACTGTTTGCAGACCAGAAATGTATCTGCAAAGGCAGAACCTCACACCTAGTTCTAGTAGGAGGAGATATCACTGGGATCATTCCACTGGAATGTTTTCTTGGACTTTGGCATATAAACACTACTGAATAGTCTTAAAATTACATTATATGTTCGCTATCGCCTGAGACCTTGGGTAGGGGAGGGCTATTCACTACCAATAAATAGTATTCTGGGTCGTGGTCAAGCCACAGCTTTGGTCATTTTATTCTGACAGAAAAAGAAATCAGCACTGGACTTGGATATCATTGTTCCATGTATGTATGTATGTATGTACGTATGTATGTATGTACGTACGTATGTATGTATGTACGTATGTACGTATGTATGTATAATGTGTAGCTGCAACAATAGAACAGACCAGGAATGAAGTTCAAGGACCAAGGACTCCACAAAACCTGGGTTGGAACACCCATAATATCGTGGCCTGTACTGAGGAAAGGGAGTGAGGTTTGCAGCCTTAAGTGTGTTCACAGAATTAGCTCAAGAAGAGCAATGGTATGAGGAAAAATAGGATACATTATTAGGCTTCCTGGCAGTATGATAGACATTTAGACCTCTAAAAGATTAAGTGAAATGCAGCATAATTCTCTGAATTTTGCTTCTTAAAATCTGTTCTCCCAGAGGAAACCAAAGACCTTAACTTGGAGCTCATGGTGTGATGCCACCAGCTGAAGAACTGCTTCTGGCCTCTACATTTCCCAGAGCAGGGTTAAAGGGACACAGTGTGAACAAGAACTGGAACTGGAGCCTTTTGTTTGCCCAATATGCATAGACATACATGGCACAGTTAGCTTTCCCACACCTGCCTCAGTTTTGTTTATTCACCTCCAGTCTTCTGGAGGCATTTTACACTGCAGGACTTTTCAGTCTTTGACTCTTCTTTATGTGCTGACAAGTTTTCAGCACCTTTTACATAGCATATTTCACAACAGGTAATCTTGAAGGCCAGTACCCATGAGCTGATGTTTGCTTTGTTAATTTATAACTCATAAATGGATTTGGTGCTGTTTGATATCTATGCCAATGTCATAGACAGTACAATTGTGTGCACCTCAGCAAGTTTGCAGATGACACAGAGCTGAGTGGTGCAGATGATACAGCAGAAGGAAGGGATGCCATCCAGAGGGACCTGGACAAGCCTCAGAAGTGGGCCCATGTGAACCTGATGAGGTTGAGCAAGTCCAAGTGCAAGGTGTTGCACTTGGGTCAGGGCAATACCAGACGTATACAGACTGGGATAAGAACTCTTTGAGAGCAGCCCTGCAGAGAAGGACTTGGGGGTTCTGGTGGAAAAATGCTTGGTGAGAGCCAGCAGTGTGTGCTTGCAGCCTGTAAGGTCAACGGTATCCTGGGCTGCATCCAAGGAGGGGTGACAGCAGGGAGAAGAGGGCATTGTCCCCCTCTGCTCTGCCCTCGTGAGGCCCCACCTGGAGTATTGTGTCCAGTTCTGGGGCCTCCAGCACAAGAAAGATGTGGAGATGCTGGAGTGGATCCTGAGGAAACCATGAGGATGCTCAGAGGGCTGAGCACCTCTCCTATGGAGAAAGGCAGAGGGAGCCAGGCTTATTCAGCCAGGAGAGGAGAAGGTTCTTGCGAGACCTCGTTACAGCCTTTCAGTATTTAAAGGGAGCTTATATACAGGAGAGAGAGCAACTTTTTACATGATTTGATAGTGATAAGACAACAGGTAATGGTTTTAAACTGAAAGAGAGGAGATTTATGTTGGATATTAGGAGGAATTTGTTTCCTCAGAGAGTGGTGAGGCCCTGGCCCAGGCTGCCCAGAGAAGCTGTGGGTGCCCCATCCCTGGAGGTGCTCAAGGCCAGGCTGGGTGGGCCCCGAGCAGCCTGATCCAGTGGGTGGCAGCCAGCCCACGGCAGGGGGCTGGAACTGGGTGGGCTTTAAGGTCTCTTCCAACCCAAGCCATTCTATGATTCTATGAATTGCCTTTATACTTAATCTTAGATAAAGAGGGGTTGCAATTAAAAACAATAAGCCTGCAACAGACAAGAGACTCACCACAGTGTACCAGAAGCTACCAAGTGTACATGTTAACGAAGCCCAAGATAGTAATAAAATCAAACATTGCCTTAAAAGCCTCATTTTTTTTTTTTTTTTTCCATCTTAGGCTTTTGTGTATTCATGAATGTTTTGTCATTTGCCTAAGAAAGTGAGTTAGAATTACAAGCGTTCTGTATCACTCAAACACCTCCTCAAATGAGCTGATATACCTTCAGGTGTCAGTGAAGCCCAGCCTTACCCAAATGCTGTCACAGGAAGCACACCTTGTATACACTGCTGCACTGGCTGTGGTTTGGCTGTTTATTGTGGAGAGAGAGGACTATTAATTGGTTTGGTGCTGAAGTATTTGAGGAAGGAAATTTTCAGGAAGCGTTCCTGCAGGATAAGGCTGCAGGAAACTGAAGCCTGTTTGCTTGGGTGAAAGGTAGGAGCTGGGTTCAAAAGAGGACATCTGGCATGAAAGTTAGCACTAGTGAGGACAGAAGCAAGGGTAGAAAGCTTTGAGTAGGATAATCACTAGACAGAAAATAAGAAGAACTCAGCTGGAACGTTACAGATGACCAGAAAATTACAGAAACATTTTTTTGTTGAAATTTTCCGGTTTTGGTCAGGCTTATGTAATTCAAGTGAGGAAACGGAAATTCTGCTGTTTTCTCTTTATCAGCTCATACAGTTCATATACCTGTGAAGTCATTTAAGCAGGTATGCCATTTCATATATTGCCTCATTACAGATTACGATGATTTATTCAACAGACAAACATATTTGTTATATAGCCTTAATACAAAAGTGCTAATTTTAGATAAGGAAAAGTTCAAAGTGTAAAACTAGAGAGGTATCCTGCAAGCTGTGATCTAACCAAGAGTGAATCACCTCAGTTAAAGCAGTGTAGATTAAATTAATCTAATCAGACCATGCTATTGTTCCAGTTAAAACTTATTTTACTTTATCACTTTTGATTACAAAGGAAAGGTGGCATACCTAGTCTCTCTGAGCACAGGCAAATCTAGCTGACAATCTCCATGAGAAAAACAAACCTGAAAGGACTCAGATGAGGTTTTAAAAGGCACCAAGCTTCATTCCCAAGCTTTATACCTCTCCTCCACCTTAAGAACCAGCTAAAATTCAGTATGGCCTGAAGGTCAAATTGCAAGGGCTGATTTGAACTGAGTGGAATAAAGACATCTTTAAGCCAGAAGCCATCATGGGAGGCAACAGAAAGGCAGCCCCCTCCCATATCTAGGCAGATGCAGGGAAGGGGCTTTGTAACAGCATGTCTAGATTGAAACGAATCATTGCAAAATTAAAGGAAGTTTATGGAGAAGTGGAACAGATATGAGTGTTCAGGCCAAGGGGATTCTCAAGCCTAAAACCTCTCAAGGCTACCCAGTATCTCCAATGGTGTTTGTGAGACATAGAACTCTGCGTAACACCGTGATACGTTCCTGATATCCATGCTGGTTCCAGCCTATATCTCAGCTTTTCACCATAGACAGACTGAGGTTTGCAAAAGGCAACACCGGAAAGTGGGATTTACCACTTTTCTCCTCTCAGGTAAAAATGTCTGCCGATGTGTTTTCCCAAAACATACACCTACCCTCTTTCTGCCCAAGTATTTATTTGGTCCAGTAAAGGGTTTCTTGTTCCCTTTCTGCCTAACCATGTCCCCTAACTTGCCTTGAACCTGAGTATGCTAGTCATGCAAAGACAATTTCATTCTCTTAGGAGGTGAGAAGGATGCTGCACTTATTACTTGCCATTTTCCTTCCTTCCTCCAGCCCAATTAGCAATGTACCCACTGTTTTTGGCTGCTGTCCATGTGCATTTTGCACCATTCAAGCTAGATGGATTTACAATGAGCAGGCACTTTAATTCATGTACAGCCAATGCAGAAGAGCTGCCTGTTTGAACTGTGCCCTGTTTACTCCAAGAGTGTGTATAAACTTACTGCCAAGCTATTTACCATGTTAATGAAACAAATACATTGAGTGCTAATGTGAGCCTCAAGCCTGTAGTAACTCATTCAGATAAGTCATGAATGTTGTTGCATTCCAAAGGGTTAGGGACAGCTTGGCAGGAAGGGTCACATTTAGTGATTTGTTTGGGCTGAAAATTTTGACTTTAACTGTTTGATGCTCCAACCAATGTTTTTTTCTAATGTTTATATACACAGAATAGCCAACAAGTTAAAGATTTCTTCCCTCCATAAACTGGGGGAAANAAAAGAAAAGAAAAGAAAAGAAAAATATCATCCCAGAGTCCCACAGAGTCCCAGAGTTAGCTTTGGTTTTCCTGGAAGCGAAGTAAATCAAAATTTATTTCAAAATGTTCTGAGGTTCAGCATGCAAAACAGTTAAGATTCTGTTTTTCTTGGCCCCTCAAAAGAGCACCATCTGGTACTTCACAGCTTTGATCTCTACCTGTTCCGAAAGAGCACAGCCTGTCCATGTGAACTGTGTCTTAGGAGAGAGAAAAGGGAGAGGAGGAGAGAATAATATTCCAGACTGCTTAAGTGAAATCTGGACAAACTGAAATTTCAGCTCAGATGAGGGCTGTGGGTTAATTGTTTCATTGCATGAGGAGCCAGGATAAAAAAGAACTATTTGTTTTCATTTGAAACTCTATAAAAAGTAACAGGATTGAAGTATTATTGTATGTATGCTGGAAGACTGAAGCCCAAGTCATCTGCTGTTGTTTTTGTCTCTGCATCATTCACCAGGATGAAATTCTTGGGGAAGTTTTTGGTCTCGTCTATGCTCTGCTTTACAAAAGTGATGCCAGTTTGTACTGTACAACCAGCTACACTAAGTTAGGTTTCAGGCTTGTTTCTCCCTTCTATAAGCTGATTCTTGGAGAGTGCAGAGAGCACAGTGACATTTTACAACAAAAGAAAATCAAAAAGACATTTCTGTAATAGCAAGTTATCCGCTTTCCCTCTTCATTTTGAAAGAAGAAATCACAGCTAACAATATCACGGGAGAACACAGACAAAAGACTTGGCAGATAGGTATTCAGACACTGTGATCAGAAAAACCCTAGCAATGCCTTAACTACTGTACAGCTAAAGGCAAGGGAGGAAACAAGATTAGTTGAAAAGTAATGTAGATACTCCTGGTTCACAGTAGTTTCTGTGGAGGAAAGACAGCTTTGTTCTTCTTTGCAGTCAGCATGTCATGGAGAAAAAAAGGAACTTATCTGTAAATCTCTTTAAAGCATGATCCCTATGAGAAAGTAAAAAGGGAGGCAAAAACAAGCTACACTGAAGTAGAGGGGAATTTGCAGCACAGGCTCAGGCTCTGATTACTTAGGATAAGCCAAACCTGTTGTAAACAATAATGGGAAGATACATGCAGAAGTTGGAAGAAAATGCATAATGTTCTCCAACTCAGACAAGTTTACATTCCTTATACCTACCACAGAAAACTTACATAATCTTTTGTTGTAAGATAGATAACAAGGATTGGATAAAGTTCTAAGCAAGTTTGAGTGTGTTGAGTAAAACTGATTTCTGAATTGAAAAAGAAAGAAGAATTGACTGAAAGACATACTTTAAGAGTCCCCAGAAGCTATATATTTCTTTAAGAAAAAGTCTCTGACAGGCAAACATTTACACAGTTAGAGCCAAGAGCTGCACCCCCTCCCCAACACACAAAAATACCAGCCACATACATTACAAAC
>VXAV01011432.1:411566-423548 GCA_013399715.1 Alectura lathami
AACCTTACATGCAGTAGTTTGTACTAGAGGAAAGACCAAACCATGACAGCTTTTGCTGTATCATCGCTAAACTGCTGTATCTCAAAGTTCACAAGAAGGTATAGGCTTATAAACAGACTTTTCTTTTACAGACAGCTTCCAGATCCATAAATTACTAAAATAAGAGAGAAATAGGAAAATAACCTACTCATTAGCTTTCAGTTCCAGACAGTTTCCAAAGTACTGTTAAGCAAGTATGCATTTTTGACAAATACCTCTTACCTGTAAAAGAGCAATGTTCAGATTCCTTATTAGATGTTATCGTCATGACAAGTCAAACAATCTTTTTTATAAAAGATTGGATGTCTTTTCAATAAAGCATGTGTGCACGGTTTAATAAAAGAAAACAAACAAACAAAAAAAAAAAACCACCATCAGAGAGTCTCCCTTCCCTCACTGTCACTCAAAAACAAGTTGGAATAAGTCTGAGTTGGAATTACCTGAATAAAGAGACTGGAGAGAGAGAGGGAGGAGAGGGAGGGAGGGGGAAAGAGAGAGAAAAAAAAGTCTGAGAGGAGACTCAGTGATGTCAGCAGTATGTCTTAAGGAAATCTACAGCTGAGCCCAGCAAACTTTCTAACTACATAGCACTCGACACCCAGTTACACGGTAAGCAAATACCTGCTTAAGAGGAAACCGATGTACTTTTAAAGAACGCCAGTTAATCTTTGAAGAAACTTTAGCCAAGACGATCAAAGTCCCTTAAAGGCCTTATTGCCTAAATAAATAAGGTTTCAAGTGGTTGTATAATGCTAAGAAAAGAGCAAGAAGAATTAAAAGTCAACATTATTGATTACCACTTTCCTGTTGGCAAAAGGTAGGCTGAAACTCGTCTGAATACATTCGTACCATGGTTGTAACACTGAGCTGTAACAGCCTCTGATGCAGCTGAAATCCCTAACCACCAAAGTTTCCAATTTGTTTAGCCACGACACTCTTCCTCTTTGATGACTTAATCTGGGTTGGCTTCAGTGCCTTTCTGCTCAAATAAGAGCAGATGCAAAAAACACAGATAGTGCTGATTGATGTGGGGAAAGCTCTGATATCCTAGATGTAGAAAACACAGTTCATTCTGATTGGATTGGGGGAAGGGAGGAAGGTGGGTATCTTGAACACTATGAGGAAGAGGTGTGAGTGTTTTCTATCCACAAAACCTGTACACTGCCTTTGGTACCACGCTGGTGTTCAATAGGGTTTCTGGAACTGAATGCAAACACCAGCAGAGACAGGTAAGGCACTGCAGCACTAGAAAGACTAACGCAGTTCTCCTTCTTCTTCTTCTGTGTCCATACTCCCAGAGTTACTGCTTCCAGGAGCTACGTATGTCAACAATCTAGTCCAACGCAGTACCACAGTATCACCTGCAGAGCCATCCCATGGCACAACTATTGCTAGGTTGCCTTCAGTCCATTTTGCCCAGGAGAAAGAGGAGATCAACAAAGAGTGAATGGTTTATTAACAAAATTCTGCCCAGTTGAGATTCACAGGGAAGACATTAGTGAAAGTAAGTTCTTTCTTCAGCAGCACTGATCAATAGACATGTCATTAATAGCATTATTAATGTCATGATATGCAATCACAGGAAAATAGAGGATGGAATTCTGCCGTCATGTGGTCAAGTATGTAGGCATTCAGGCAGTGCCAGTAGGCAGCAGCCGTTTTGTGTTTAAAAGGACAACAGTTAGATGTGATTTTTTTCTTCCTTTGCCAGAGACTGAAGAATTTCACACGACTTGGATTGTTCCCCAAATCCATGAACCTGTTACACTGGTATCTCTTTCTCTATATTTACTATGAGGGAGATGGCAACAGCTCCTGTCAGTTTTCATTATAAAATAAATGCTTGTGAATGTATTTTTCTGTTTTCAGATAGGCACTTCTATTTGCAGAGCCCTCTAAAAAGTCATGGGATGAAGCATCTATACTAGAAATTCTTTTTCACCATCTAATGAAATTATGTTTAGGTATAACTGAATTATTCATTATTAAAACTCCTCAGTTACAACTTTTCTTTCTTCTCTCAGCGTTTGGGAAACTGACCAAACTATAACTGAATATCGATATTCTAATATGCTAGTTCCACACATCCTCCAAATCAGCATCTATGGCAACGTGGTTCCTGAGAAATCACCTGTAGTGTAGTGGATCATTAGGAGAGGGTTACACTGGGACGTGCACAGAACGAGGCATTTCACACTTTGTGCAAACACGCTACAGTTCAGTTCTTAATTACTGTGCTGTTTTGATAGATCCCTGTCATATTCTGGAAGACAGATCAGTGGGAAAAAAGAAGGATGGAATTTAAGTTGTATGGCCATTTTTCTGCTTTGCACATTTTACTTGAAAATGTAGATACCTTTCTTTGAACATAGTTTTTTATCCTTCTATTTAGCAGAGAGCACATGGCTCTTAACAGGAAATGATGAATGTAAAATCACTCTCCCAAGTAGCTATGGAAAGATGTCAGGAGGTGACTGAGTTGATCTCACTGCTCATGGCCATAAGAAGTGATCATCCAACTTCTTATTCCCTAATTTCTCTTTGCTTTAACTGTGCTGTCCCTTACTCAGTGCACATGCAGAAGGGAAGAGGAAGAACAGGACACAGGTTTCCTCAACTCAACTACCTGGCAATAGCTGCCTGTGCTCAGCTTTTGGTCCTCCTTTATTACAGGCAAGCTATCTTAAACACACATCATTTCCCGTTGGGTGACCACATGCTCCTGGATTGTTCCTGCACTGCTCCTGTGGTGGGCTAAATCCCTGGAGAAGCAGTTTTCTTAGTTCCTGCTCTCCAAAACGTGTAAATCACATCTAGTTTCTTCAGCTTCAGTACTAAAGCTCTTAAACCTGTCTCCTTACAACAGCAACAGGTAAGAGTTCAAAAGTTTGGACTAGGTAAATTTAAATACTTATCCAAACTTCTTCAGTCAATAAAGCTGAGTGGGAAGTTTTATGATGATAAGAGGCTTGCTCACAGCATTTTCAAATCTTATATATAGAGTAAGTTGTATAGAGCATAGCTAGGAAAAGAGTTTAGAGTTAAGTTAGTCAAAGAGACAATAAACTAGAATCCCTGGTAGATAAAGTTAGTCCTACATATCAGACCTGTATCTCGAACTCATCTGGAATTCAGAAGTCAGTTCTTTTAGTGAAAAACTGATTTGCATCAGTTTTTTTGAGTTGAAAAACTCAAGCATTCATCGTCCTCAGCTCATAAGGATGTACACACCAGGAGGGGGAAGAGCCACAGTGACACTTTGAATCTTACCTGTTCTTCTCAGGATCAAGAGAATAAAAAATTGGCTGTCCTTGTGAACCCCAAATTCATAAGTTAAAAAACATCATTCACAGTATATAAAGTAAGAAATCCAGACACCAAACTAGAAATGGACCTTGCACAAAATAAATTCAAGATGTCTTGAGCAGACACATCACCTAAGAACCCTGAAGCACCGCTTTGTGATTTTACACAAGCCAGCACTTTTATCCCTAACCCAGATCTTCAGAAGCACTGAGGATCACAGCTCCCAGAGAAATCACACTGGTACCTAATGCTGTTGCATATTCAGTCCCTCATAACTCAGACTCCCTCTGTAACACTGGCAAAAGTGTAAGAGCAAATCTCATAGTCATTTCATAACAAATAAAGTAAAGATGGGGAGGAAAAGCACAAAAATTTAACTCTTGTAATAGCATATTTATTTTTAGTGCACCCTCCAAATCAAAACAATTTGGTAAAGTGTTCAGTTCTGCTGGCTTGAGGCCAGAAGCACTCTGCCATGATTCATGCTGCTTCACATTCTGCAGCAATTTCAGTTCTGCAGCCCAAACACTACTTTTATGTTTCAATACTAAACTATTGGAATTTAATGTTTTCTGCATGTACCAGCTGGCTTTCCACCTTAATCTACACAAGCTATTTTTTCTATTTTTATTACCAGCTTTTGAAAAACTGCATCAATAATACCAAGGCCTTCAGTTAATAGAAGTGTTAAAGAAAAGCTGGTAGGCATACTGCCTAAATTGTCTATGGGCTCATTACTTCAAAACGTGTCTTGATTTGAAAGCAAATACTATAAAACCAATGCAACAGAAACTATTCATACAAACAAAATGTAACACATGGTGCAGAACTAAGCCCAAACACCATTTTCTCAAGTAATTGTACCTAGTCATTCAATATGAGATACCTCCAGGATTAAAATTACCTCTGCTAAAGTTGTAAAACAAACAACAACAACAAAAAAATACACATTGCTGTGCATGTGAATGAATTTAATTAAAAAGAAACTAACATAAAAATCATTTTCCTATTCATAACCTTACTAGAAGATCCCCTACAACTGAAGTTTTACTGACTTTCTTGTTTGGAAATAGAAAAGTATGCTTTCCGAACAATACCTCAACACATGGCTTCAAAAGTACTTATTCCAAAACTGGATCTTGTTAAAAACAGAGAAACTTTCCTGCGAGTTTGCACTTCCTTTATTCTGTTTTCTTTAATTGTTTTAAAATAGTCTCCTATTTTGATATTTTTCTGTACCTTAGAGGATTCACTTATAGCTAACTAAACTGTGAATTGAACCATTCGTCTGTTCCTTACTGTCAGGGTTCTCGATAAAACAGAATTCATTACACAGATTCCTCTGAAATTAGTTAAAACATTGGACCTGAAGGTGCTTTCAGAATTGCAGTTCTCCAAACATGCATATACAAATGGGCACATGAAGTTTCCTACTCCAAGGAAATCAGTAACCATGCTCTCTCTGCATATCTGCACTGTTAGGACCCTTGATACAATTTTTTCTGTCTTCTTTCTTTTGTCACCTCTTTGTTGACACTGCAACAGTGGCAGCAGCAAGGAATTCACAGCACATTACTTAGTCTGCTACAGTTTAAAGCAGTGGTTTGTATACAAGCCCTCCACCATATGTTCTTTGCATTATGAGAGGTTGCGGCTGACAGTGTTGTTCCTAAGGGAAATTTAAGCACATGAAAAGCATATAATTGGAACGGGATTTTATTCCACTTGACGAGCTTCACACGGAAGGATCTGGCTGAGAAGGGCCCAGCTCTGTTCTCAAAGAAGCAAGCAGTGACCTTCTTGGAAGTCATGTTACCACAGCAGTTAGTGCTTTCAAAAGCTTCAGCTTCAGCTCAGATAACTTGGCTTCGTAAACAGTGCAGTTGCTGAGATGTGACTTATCTGTTCACATTAAAGAAGGTATTCTTCATCTCACTGTCTTGGGGTTTCAGAGCCTCAGCAAGGCTCTTGTCAGAGTAAGGATAGGAGGCCTGTGATGGTGAACCTAATCTTCCACATCTAAGGTCCTGCCCAGAGGTGTTGCTTCTTGATGACAGAAGTACTGACGTGTTACTGTCCAAGATGTTAAAAGAATGAGCAAGTGGCAGAAATCTCTGGAGAGAAAACACTCCCTTGAGAAAAGCCATTCATTCCCATACGCTTTTGGCTGACACTGGAAATAAGCCTCTTCTGGTTTTGGTTCTAGCCCAGAGATGGGACAGATTCATAAGCAGGAATTATAATTTAAACTGACTTTCCATACCAGAGTGAAAATGAAAACGGGCTTCGGATCCAAGAGGGATATTTTTTCCCCAGTCTGGTCAAGAAGCTTGGAACAGCCAAAATTTACCTCGGATTCCTGGTACGCAGCCATATGTCTTTGTTTTCTGAGACTGTGGTGGGTGCATTTGCTATTGCAAATGCAGGCTTTGCTGCATCATGAGCCAGCAGAATGCATAAATCTCTCTGTGGGAATGATCTGCTGACATTGTTGGTAGCACCCCAGAAGGCAAAGATGCTTTCTCTACCACTTCCATGTTCCTTCTTATAAGAGCAAGAGCAGACAGCTCTCCAGGTCACTTGGAACGTAGCTCTAATATAACATCGGTTTTGTTACAATATGATCAAATACATAGTCATGGAGAAGTATGGTCTACAGCACCCAATTCTGAAAATCATTCTCAGCTACAAGTAAGATTTCTGGTGTAAGAAGTGGCCAAGGGTTATGGTCCAGAATTGTTGCTCCAGGAGATTCTGAGAAACAGGGCTGAAAACAGTCAGTGGTGAGAACTGTTGACCACTAGTAAAGGAAGCAACTTTCTCTAATCTAACATTTTCCTCCACATCATCTATAATGGTCAATCCTCCTGGTGTTCCTGTGGCTTCTCCTCAGGCCATAATTCTGGGGAGTATGAATTTCAGTTGTTACAGAGTCACTCTGATGACCAGAAATCCTTCTGGGAAATGTTGGAAAGCTCAAGCTTTTCAGTCATTGGATCCCTTCATCTATTAATGTTTTTTTCTATGGGCATAAAATGCATTCCTTAGCCAAAGAGAAACTCATGTTTGATACCTCATAGCTCTGTCTCATCACACATCATCAACAATATCCTTGACAGAAAGGGGACAGGAAATCTGATTTCAGATACTTGGAGTCACCAAATCCAGAGAGGGAATTCTGTGAATTCTCCTCCATGGCGCCTCAGACTCTAATTCTCAAACATGTTTCTTAGCACTGACAGTCAGGGTCAGAATCCAGCGGCTCAGTTAGTCTTTTCCTTGCCTTTGAAACTCAATGTTGTTTTAACGGAACTCCACTTTGGAGCAACTTGAGAAATAATGGATCTTTTTTACTTGGAATTTTATTTTCATGAGCAGCAGTAAGGACCCTGAAAGAATATCCATTCTGGATTTTCTCTTGCTAAATTTCTTTGAGCTGTACAAGCCTGCAACTATTTGAGACAAAAATATGGCATTACTATCACCAGCTTCAGATGCTCAGACTAGACAGCCTTTCAGGAAACAGTATGAAAAAGGTAGACCAAACTAAATTAGAACTTTTGTGCATTTCAGATGCGTCTTCATGGAAAATGACTTCTGCCCAGTAGAAAAGAGCTGAAGTATGTACTTTGACAAACTATCATATAGGATTGTGAGCTGAGCCTACAGACAGCTATTGAGGCTGACAGAACCTACAACACTACTGAAAGAGCACAAAAAAAAGGTAATAAAGGAGAGGGTACGGAGTCTGAGGTACAGGGCATGTGTACAAAGACTATCACCAGGCTTACTGTCTACAGTATAGATCATGGCATCTCTAGTATAAGAAGATTAGGAAAGTGGTTTTCCAAGAGCGAAGTGCAGATATTTGACCAGACAGTTCTAAACAGAATTAATTTTAAGACCAAATTTTGTAGAAAGCAGAGTTGTTAACATTTATCTACTGACCTCAGCTCTGAGAGCAAGTAAAATATAATTCATAATGTTACAGTGTAAGAAAATGATTGCTTCGTGACAAGATGGCACAGGGGTGCTGGCCACACCCATTGTCACTGTGATTGCACCATAGTTTCCATTGCAGCCTCCTATTTTCATATGCCATGAGCATTGCAAAATGCTGACCTTTAGGGCTGCATTTTTCCATGCTTGCTCCCTGCCCCAAAGGTGAATTCTTTCAGAGAGTCTTAGCAAAATGTTTTCAGGGACTGTGGCTATTACTTTTCGGCTGTTGCCAGGACAGCTTGCCTGAGGCAGATTGTATAGCACCTGCTTTGTTCCTCTGAGCTATAATAAATCCTACCATCCATCATGTTAAGCAGAAAATTAAAAGCATGGAAAACAATTCAGAACTCTCCTGATTTTAGTGTTTGCAAGTTTTGGCTGTTTAGGCTTGCCAACGGCAACTGATAATGAGAGGAGAGATTGAACTGGGAGATACTGAACTGAACAAAAGCCTCTTTTAATGCAGATTGTTGACTCTTCTATATTCATATCAGAAAGTTATAGTCCACAGGAACTCTATGTTACAGAGCCAACTATTGACAAGTGGTGTTAAGTCAGGTCTTCAAGACACAGCAATACAACAAGCAATGCGACAGGAAATCATCTATTTTGTCACTTTGAGTTACCTGTTTGAGATACTTGTTTTTTCCCAAGCATATTGTTAAGAAGTAAAAGGATGTGCATTCCCATCCACTGCCATAAGTTAACTGGTTTCCTAAAAGTTTAGGTAAGTCAGTGCAAAGTGCATTAGATGCTCTGCATTTCTCAAAAGCAGGCTGCTTGTAGGAGCCTCAGAATACGGTTATTGATGCTGAACTACCGGCACCTGTGCTTGAAAATGCTCTCTCAGGCCTTTAAAGATGACAGACTATGCATGAGAAAAGAGATGATTAACACCACTCAAAGCCAAAGACAATCCTGAAACAAAATCTCATGTATACTATTAAAACATAGCATTCCGATGGCCTCGTATAGCCCCACACATTCTCCTGATTTTATCGTTCACGGAAAATATGTCTGAAAGTTACCGTACAGACAGGAAAAGCCAGTCTCCTTATAGGCCACAATAAAGACTAGAGCTGTCTAAAGGTCTCTGAGAGTGCAAATATATCTGTTTCAGTTGGTCTAGTCTACGAGCATGCACACTTTAGAGGCTTCAGCTTCATTTGGTGCGAAGCTGCAGGCAGAGAAAATTTGGTCACAGTGTGATCTTTTAACAGTACTGAGTAGTTCATTAATATTCATTAATATTGATTTCCTATGGATTGTTCTCACTGTGAGTTTAATCAAAGTTCAAGGCACAAGTTGCATGAAAATCTAAAATAGACTTTCTAGACTGGCTTCAGGAAAACACAGCCATCAGTGTACAGAAGACCACAGAGAAGATACACTGAAGCCTTAATTTATGCATCAGCATTTTTTCAGGCAGCCTGGGATGGCTTTAAGCTTTTGAGATGTTCTTCATCTCCCTGGCTCTCAGCAGACACAGAAAGCATTGCTGCTTGTTCCTCCACTGAGCCCAGCTTGACTACATCCCTGCACAGGGCGACAGCCTTCTTAGCTGGACCTGTTCAGACCAGCCTGTTCAGTCCACTTCTTGTTTAACTGACCTTGGTTGCATTTGCATGACTATCTCTGACATTCTGTTATCTGTTTGATTCCTGCAATGTTCCCACCATCATAATCTGATCAGGTTTAGCTATTCCCATGCCTTGATTTCACCTCCTGCCTTCCTTCCTGTTTCTTTGTTTGTCTTCAAATGATTCCACGTTACATCTGCTGTTGTTTCAACTTCAGCCTTTTAGTCCCTGTTGATCTACTGTTGTTGACAATGTTGTTCACTTCACAAAGTCATAATATTCATGCACTGTCTGGATACATGTTATATGACACTAAATATAACTTTTTAATGCTGTATATATATTTTTTAAACACAACAGAATGCCTACTAAAACCAAAGTTTACATGATACAAAAAGTTATCTGCTTGATCTATAACTTTCTTTTCCAAGCTGCAACTAATTTGTCTACATGACAATCACTGTTAAATAATTCCTCCAGTTTCGTATGGCATGTGAAAATATCTGTCAGATATGCAATTGCACCTGCCTGTGGAACTTAACACGAGGCAGTCAGTGGCTTTGTTCTCTAACACATCTACTGCTTGTAATACCTGAATAAAGCAAAAAGAAGGATGTTGCATTAATGCTGTTTTGTCATTCACTAAATTTTTGCATGAAGCAATTGCTTAACACCCATAAGTTATGGTACTGTTGTGCAGGATTTCATGAACAGTTTTTATCAGGGCATTGACATGGAACTCCCTGTGATTCTGCTACTTCTCATAACATATCTCAACAGAATGCCATGATAAATCCAGCAGAAACAATGACACCCATTTGCTTCCACTTTCCATAACTTTCCCATGTACTGCTGGAGTAGAACCCTTGACGAGTGCAACATTACACTGATTTGAAGTCATGCTGTCTCTTCCCCCTACTCTACAGCTAACTGAAGCCTGTTGATAATTGATTTCATCAGAACAATGAACTTTTACCTCTGGATTGCCTGGAATGAATGGAACTCTTTTCCTCAGGGTTCATTCAGCTATTTTCTTTATTCAGCTACCTCATACCTCCACTTGCACCAGTATACCTCTTCAGATTTTTTTTTTCTGCCTTGGTAGAATTTGTTCCTTCAGCTTCTAAAAGGCCCAATGTGCTATTTATCTCTTCTTCCAGGACATCTGCTTTTAACAGTTTCTTGGAGTAGAGTTTTCTGATGAAGAAACTGAGCTAATGCCCATTCAAGCACGTCTACTGTGTTTGCATTCCAGGGTGGACTGCAAGCTTCTAAACCTGGCTGCAGCAGGTTTCAAAATATTCCCTCCATATTTACTTCACCACATACATTTGTGGTATGTGGTTCAACACTTTTTTTTTTTTTTTTTTTTTCCCCCTGATTACTGGTATCATTGGACCAACAGTATTTCTACGGAAATTAACCTTATATTAACCTTATGCATTGTTTTCGTGATCTTCCTTCAGATCTTACTCTGCTTGTCCAGCCTTGGAGTCATTTGCTAATTTTTTGCAAGATACTTTTACTTACTTTGTTTCCCTTTAGGCTTGGCTTGTTTACTTTTTCCCCACTTTGCCCTGTTTTACTGCTTGTCTAGACTGTCATTAACTATGTGTACAGTCCAATAACTTCCTTTACTTTTTTTTGTATCACTTCCTTGAATATTTCTCAGCTGATCTGTAGTGAGATTTACTCATCATTGCCTGAAATGTCACCAAAAATTCCCTTAGAGGACTTCCTCCAAGCGCTATCCCTTACCGTAGTCTTGTATTTGGATGCAGGAGGTTGGAGGTGCTTTCCACAGGAGAACAGAAGCAGAAGAGCACTCTGTTGACTGAACCTACAATGTTTCCACAGAATAACATAGTAAGATGCTACTGAGACAGCTGGGGAACACAGACTGGAGGCAGGCAGCTCAAATAGTCACATTGGTGAGTCTGTTTCTGAGGACAGCTCTGATTCCCCACCTAACTGCAGAAGACCTGCTCACTTTGGACAGCAAGAGGGCAACACTCAACTGTTAATACCCAGTCCTGACCATGCAGCAGACCCTGAAGTGACTTTCCACCCTGCTGGACAAAACAGGCTGGTCAAAAAGGCACCCATTCTGTCCAGAAGAGCACAGTGAGCCACTCTGATTTTTATGGAGCTTAGCCATCAAGCCTAGACCCTGGAAATCACTCTGGATTTCTGGTTAAGTTGAACATTCAGGAATCTGGAGCTATCACAACTGAGTGACACAATTTAATTCCAGCTTTGGCAAGACATTATTTAGATTCAATATGTTACAAGGAGTCCTGTGAGTTCTAGATTTGGGTGCACACTCCAAAGCAGGTGAATCCATCCTGATCTGTAGTTTCATAGCAAATAAAACATTTCACAGATCTCTAGCAAAGGTGAAACTAGCTAACTGATATAAGGAGAGGGCTGAAAAAATGGTCTACCTCAGCAGAGCAACAGCACTTGTTGCCAGAGGCTTCTGAAATGAAAGCCAATTAAATTAACTGTAGTATGTATCTATATCTGTATTGAGATATGCACCTGTGTATAAATTTTTATACAACACTAGTGCTAGATAGCATATGTATTTTGTGCGCATCTGTGCACATGGGAAGTGAGGTATTTCCTACAAGTGAGCTGTTCGCGCTTGCTGTGTTCAACCTGAGACACTTTCACCTTCTGTGGTTCTAGATTCTGTGGTACTGGAGGCTTTTTCTCCTCTCAGGTTTCTGGAGCTACTTCACTTCAGACTCATTTTTATATCTCTGCTCTTGACTCATTTGCCAATCAAAGTACATCTCTGTCTCCCTTACCCTCTTACTGCCATGTTAAGAGTAAGCCAAGTTTTGTGGACTTTGGCAACTGACTCATAAAAATTGAATCTCAAGGACTTTGTTACAAAATACAGAGGGTTGGACTGGATGGTATTGCCAAACTTGGAAAAGCTTCTGTAAAAATATACATTTTCCTATAGTTCTATAAGGACCATATTTACCTAATAGGCTGTGGAGAGTCCAAGGGATCTTCTACAAAATTTCTGGTAAATAGTATTTGG
>VXAV01011432.1:423603-468585 GCA_013399715.1 Alectura lathami
TAACTGCCACTTTATCTCTAAGTGTCCTCTGTTCAAAGCTATTACTGCAAATGCTGTTTCTGAGACCCGTCATCTCCAAACCCTGCAATGCATAACTAACTACAAGGTAGTGAATGCTATCAGTGCTATCATCTTGTATTTATGTACAGTTTCTCATCCAAAATATTCCAGCTACTTGCAGAGGCATCCTCTTGCTGGGGACCAGGTTGTGCTCTTCATGTGCTGGCTCATAGCGTGGGCACAAAAGGTAGAGTAACTGTGGGGATGGTAGTCAGACATTCTGACTCTACTTTACTGTGACATGGCTAAAGCAAATATCCGTCTCTAAGGTGAAAACCAGCAAAAAGTGCTCCTCAGTGTCACGCAGCCATTGAGAGCAGGAAATTAAGAATATTCCGCGTATTATTCTCAATTCCATTCAGCTCTTTTTACATGTCTCTGACACTATGAAGAGACCTAAGCCTAAGATACATTCAGACCCTGTAACACAAAATGCAAGGCTAGAAGGAGTACTTATATAGAGAGACTTGGTTATCCAAGCCATAACAGAGTCCTGATTCTAGCCAGGACAATCTAATGTGGTAAGAACTTGAATATTTAAATTGAGGTGATTAAAAACACAATGAATTTCATTAGAATAAAGTCAGTTTAAACTCATCATTCTACTCCTCATTTTCAGTTATTCCAGCCCTTTGCTCTCTCCACCCAGCCATGCACCCATAAATACCTTTCCATAGCAGTCCATTTTCTCCTGGTCCTTCCTCTTTGCCTTTCTCAGTAGACAGGGGCTTCTCTTCTTGAAAGCACCTCCTGAGTGCATTGGTAGTCAGCTGCTGAGGGCTGAGCGGTTCATCTTATCTTTGTTCTGCCCCACTCCATCATCTTCAAGTCGGACTAGTTCCCTACAGCTCCTGTAGCTTCTTTGCTCTCAATTGTTGGAGAAGGTTGAGGTGGTGAGCCAGAGAGCTGGAGAGCAAAGAAGAAAGGAGAGAATTTATACTTTGGTATTTTGGAAGCTGGAATCCAAGCAGAAGCTTAAGAACGTGACTTGAGGCCAAAATGCTTGGCTCTCCAGTTACAGAACAGAGCTAGACAGGTTTATTCCTATCGTAACACTGTGGCCCATGTCTTGTTGGGAGCTGCCAGCATCAGTGGTGTGCAGTGGGATGAGAGGAACCTCTCCACTTGTCTCTTTTCTACAGTGCTGTGGGAAAAAAAAAAAAAAAGGATAATAGAAGAATTAGCAGCACTGCGAGAATCTTGTCAGAGACAGAGCAGTCTACTGTGCAGCATAATACATACCACATTATGAGATCGTATTCCTGGGAGTTATTATGGTGACATCTGGAGGTTACAATTCCTTCTGTCGCTGTCTTCCTCAACTGTCCACCCTTCCCCACACTCCAGCAGACTTGTGGCCCTCAAACTGTTAATTTGGTCTTTGAATACTATTTCATTTATCCCAGCTGCTGAGTTAGGGAAAAAAAAAAAGCAGCATCTCACTGAAAACAGATGCTGCCTGTGTACTAAGCAGATAAATTAAATACATAAAGCATGGGTTGTGTACTATGTTGATTCTTTGTAAAGTTTTATGACTTTTATCCTTGATATTAAAATTCCAAATACATTGTATCACTTTATTTCTGATCCATCTGGATTAGGGAAATATCTGTTTGGCATTTCTTTTGGGTACTGTAAATTAAATGAGCTAACAATTTACCACAGAAATGATAGTTAGAAGAAAAAAACTCCCGACTCTCGCTTTTACTCCCGTAGAACATGCACAGTGTTTCTAGCTTCATTTCGCCAGAGTCATTTACATTTCTGTATACTTTTTCTCCATGTAAACTGTGCACCACTTTTTAATATATTGGAGCAACCCACATACTCCCTGACCTGTGCATGGACCTGCATACACACAGGCACACAGTGCCACACAGAGACGATGGCCTAAAGCCCTACCAGCACACTCTCCCTCAGAGTTTGCTGTCTCCCCAGCAAACAGGGGTGTACCCTACTATCTAGTTAGCAAGCTGAGACAAACACTTGCCTTTCTTCCAGTTTGGTGCAACAGTAAAGGCTGACCCTATAGCCAGATAAGCACTACTCTTTTCACTGGAAACACCTAATCAGTGTCTACAGTTCTATGGAAATGTAACAATGTGTGCAGTACAATAACCTTGAAAACTCAGTTGAGAACTGTCTGGGATTTTCAGCTGTCAAAGTTAACCAAGGGATGATCTTTACAACTTCTCAGATCTGCTAAAACAGAGTCTTCTTTTAGGAAAGACAGGCAGGGATCTTGTGGTCTGCCAGGACCAGCAGAATTTAGAATTTGGTTAAATTTCGAGACTTGGTAGATAAATTCACATTAAACAGAATATGTATATGAAAGCATACAAGTGTCTACATTGATGCATGCTGGTTTTCACCTCAACAGTATAAAAAAAAATTACAATAAAGACAGTTTTGCAGCAAAACCACCTTCAGACGTGGTTAAGGAGATGTGAGTGGAATGAAGAGGATCACTCCTAGGTATCCAAGTTAGAGTAGCAGTTAAGTATAAGGCCAGGGATAGTGGTAGATTCTCAGACGACAACACAACCAGAGTGACTGCTTGATAATCTATCTTTGTGATCCTTTCTTTTAAGATCTTCTGCATAGGACTTAAATTACTTAGAAAAAGGAAGTCTCTCACACTTCTCTCTCACAATAAAATATGGAGCAAATCTGCCTTTGCACTATTTTGCCTGGAAAAGGAAGCTCTGTGCTCAAAACCAGTCATTAAAATAGTTTTAATTTGCAAATAGGCATCTATTCTTCCATTTCAACCAATACACTGTCACACAGTACTGATGCCAGAGAACTCAGAATAGCCCCCAGAGCCTCTGGCACACTCTCTAGAAAACCAGAGGTAAAGTAACAGTACGAGAATAGGAAGCCCTTATCTCCAACTGAGCTGCAACAATTTCTGTGGCTACTCAGGTGTGATTCTGGATGGCACCAGACTGTCAGATTTTAGGAGCTTGACTCAAGTGGAATCCAAAAGTCTAATCAGTATCCTCATTAACTCTGTATTTTAAGTGTCACATGGGGTACTCAAAATATATTCTATTTACATCTAGCTAATAGGAAACAATAAAAGCAAGACAGTATCTAAAATTTAACCCTAGGGAACACAGGCACTGAGAAGTATTTTTTTGCAGACTTCTGAGCACAGCTACATGCTTCCTTTGGTGGAACTAGGACAGACTTTTACAGTGGCTGGAGATGGTGCCCATAGTTTAAACAACTATGAGCTGATATATTCTGTCCACCAAGAAGTGAAATACCTCGATGGATATCCCCAGTCAGATAAGGCTATCCTTGCATTAAAGCTCAGATCGTGCAAAAGCAGGCTGCTTGGGGGATCACCAAACCTGAGCTTCATCCCCCCTGCACAAGCTGTCTGTTGAAAAGGAAACTGCCATATGATAAATTAACGTATCACAGGCTTATCTTGTGAGGGAGTCTGATTATGTCAGTATGTAATAAATGTCTTCAAAACACACTGACCTGAACACTGACGTTGAGGTGAAATTATCCAGCCCATGACTAGTCTAGGCAGGAAGTTGGGGCTTATTTGGTTACCTTGGCTAGATGCAGAAACAGAGCTGTTCATCTAATGATCAAAATTACATGCACAGTTCATGTTACGGACCACCAAACCAGTTTACTCCCTAGTCACTTCAAAAATAGCTTCTCTTGTACCTACACTGGAGAAGAGAATGGACTGCCAGTAAAAATGATTTCCTGAAACCTGCTCTCTGAAGGTTCAGCTTGTGAGTGGTTAATGAGACCCAGTCGATTAATGTGGGTTGCCATGTGAAGAAATTCATAGAATCATAGAATGGCCAGGGTTGAAGAGCACCTTAAAGATCATCTAGTTATAATTCCCCTGCTGTGGGCAGGGTTGCCAACCACTAGACCAGGCTGCCCAGGGCCGCATCCAGCCTGGCCTTGAATGCCTCCAGGAATGAGTCATCCACAGCTTCCCTGGGCAATATGTTCCAGTGCCTCACCACCCTCTGAGTGAAAAATTTCCTCCTAATATCTAACCTAAATCTCCCCTCTCTTAGTTTAAAATCATTCCCCCTTGTCCTTTCACTATCTACCTGCGTAAAAAGTCGCTCCCCCGCCTGTTTATAAGCTTCCTTCAAGTACTGGAAGGCCGCAATGAGGTCCTCCCCAGAGCCTTCTTTTCTCCAAGCTGAACAAGCCCAGTTCCCTCAACCTTTCCTCATAGGAGAAGTGCTCCAGCCCTCTGATCATCTTCGTGGCTCTCCTCTGGACACATTCCAAGAGCTCCACATCTTTCTTGTGCTGGGGGCACCAGGCCTGCATGCAGTACTTCAGATGGGGTCTCACAAAGGCAAAGAAGAGGGGGACGATCACCTCCCTCTCCCTGCTGGCCACCCCTCTCTTGATGCAGCCCAAGATATCATTCTTGGTCTTCCTGACTGCAAGTGCACACTGCCGGCTCATGTCTAGCTTCTCATCCACTAAGACCCCCAAGTCCTTCTCCGCAGGGCTGCTCTCAAGGAGTTCTTCTCCCAGTGTGTTCACACACCTGGGATTGCCCCGACCCAAGTGCAACACCTTGCACGTGGCCTTGTTGAACCTCATCAGGTTCTCATGGGCCCACTTTTCCAGCCTGTCCAGGTCCCTCTGGATGGCATCCCTTCCTTCAGGGGTATCCACTGCACCACTCAGCTTGGTGTCATCAGCAAACTTGCTGAGGGTGCACTCGATCCCACAGTCTAAGTCTTCAATAAAGACGTTGAAGAGCACCGGTCCCAAGACGGACCCCTGGGGGACACCGCTCGTGTCTGGCCTCCACCTGGACATACAGCCATTGACTACAACCCTTTGGCTGCGACCCTCCAGCCAGTTCTTTATCCAACGAACAGTCCACCCACAAAATCCACATCTCTCCAGTTTAGAGGTAAGGATATGGTGCAGAACTGTGTCAAAGGCCTTGCACAAGTCCAGGTAGATGACATCCATCACCCTCCCTTGGTCCACTGATGCCGTCACTCCATCACAGAAGGCCACCAGATTGGTCAGGCACAACCTGTCCTGGGTGAAGCTGTGCTGGCTGTCTCAGATCACTTCCTCATCTTGCATGTGCCTTAGCATGTCCTCCAGGGGGATCTGCTCCATGATCTTCCCAGGCACAGATGTGAGGCTCACCGGCCTGTAGTTCCCCAGTTCTTCTTTTCTCCCTTTCTTAAAAATGGGAGTGGTTTCCCTTTTTCCTGTCACTGGGGTCTTCACTCAACAGTCAGGAATTTTCAAATCGATGGAAAGTGGCTCAGCAACCACATCATCCAGCTCTCTCAAAACCCTGGGATGCATTTTATCTGGCCCCATAGACTTACATACATTCAGTGTCATGAGGCAGTCTCGAACTAGTTCCGTTGTTACAGTAAGAGGGAATCTGCTCCTCTCACCCTCACTAAGAGGTTCAGGGTCCTGACAGACATGGGAAGCCTGACTACCAGTGAAGACTGAGGCAAAGCACTTATTGAGTTCCTCAGATTTTTCCACGTCTGAAGAAGCCACTCTGACAAATCAGAGGAGAAATTAACTCTTTCTATTTGTATGTGAACAATTTCCATTCCTTTTTCATAGATCACTTGGATATAAAATCAATTACTCAATCTACTCATTTATCAAGTAAAACTTCTTATTTGCTTGTATTTTCCTTGTTACCGTCACGGGGCTATTGTTTTCAGCTAAAACTACATTTAATGAGACTATAGCTACATTATGAAGACACTCTGACAAAACCATTATCTGCATTGGCTGATACAAAATCCCTTCCTTCTGTTTCTTGTTAAAGCTGAAACTCAAGTGCTAGTGTGACATTTTAGGAGGCCAAGAAACCATTACAGGCTTCAGCAGACAACTGAAATCTTATAGTATTTTTACTGATAAAACCACACTATGTTTTGAAAAGAGCAAAAATTATGTTATTATTTTGGAAGACGTTAATCCAGTGGTAAAACTTAAGAGTGAAAGCATGTGACCATTGTGATTTCACAAGGGCCAAGATTCAACACTTATTTGTCAAATAACTTGCGTCTGAAAATATAAAATCTGTCCATGATGCAGTGGAAACCACTGTGGTGTCATAATCTTTGATTCAAGAACAACACCCTCCATGATTTTTAACACATCAATTAGATTCCTATTACATATGAACTGTATTCTGGTTACTTTTTAACTGTTCTTGGTGAGGAAAATCTTGAAAGTGCACACTGAAGGAATTGTTAAGCTAGGCTGAATTCCTACCCTTAGGTAATAATTGCACTCACAGTCCCTGCATTCTTCTTCAGGTCCAGAGGTTAACTGAGGATCTAAGCAACTTCTTGTAAATCCATGGAGATAAATTCTCTTCAACACCTCATTCACTGACATGCCTACATGAATCATACCATAAGGATCTGCCAGTTGTCTTGGGGACTGAATGGAAGGGGATTCAATTCAGCGAGATCCACTGTGGCAGAAGGTGCTGAATCAGGCATTCATCTCTGAATCAGTTAGCGCTAGGCAAGGGAGTTAGGGATTGCAGTTGCCTCTTTAAACTGTAGCGTAATTTTTATTTAATTTGACAGCTTTCAAACTATACATCCTGTAATCTTCTGCAAAAAAGTGAGACCCAACTGTCATACTGGGGGCCTGGAAATATCTCTCAAATAACACCAGAAATAATTAGGAAGTGTGGAATAACAGTTTGCACCAAGAATAAGTAAATTGGGGTAGAGTGATTTTCATATTTTCAACATGAAGATCAAGGTCAGAAAACTGGGGCAAACAACTTCAGCTATCTTTTAACTCAATAGGCTTTTTTCCTTGCAGCGCTGCCATAGCAAAACAGATGCTAGAAATTCTCACTCCAAAACTCTTTGCTTTTCATCCAGTTTTAAATCCATGGTGATGTTCCAAGTTAAACTCACAACGGAGAGAAAAATATGCTGGTGTTTTCATTGTAATATGAATTTTCCATTGAAGATGTGGTTGAATTAGTAGTTCATTTTTTAACTATTACTTTAATTTGGTCCTTGTGGTCAATTGTTTTTTTTTCTTTCTGTATAAGTCATGCCTCAGTCCTATGCCTTTTGAGACATCTCCACAAAAAATGCTGTACGGAGTAGGGAACTCTCTAATTATATGTCTGTAAAGTGGCTAGAGATCTTCATTTGTATGGAGTAAAACAAATAAGAGAAAATGGGGAGGAATGTGTTGCTGAATGAATGTGGACATACACCCATGTTTTTCCCATACATGGGCAATAATATGAAGGTGTTGGGAGTGATTCTGAGTCTAGACATCTATTACAGGTTTTGTATTTTCAACCTTTCTTTTAACTTTTGCCTGGAGCAACTGATGTGTTCACACATTGGGATGTTTAAAACAAGGCAGAAATAAATTTTTTCCTTTTTCTCTTTTTAGCACATGGGAAGTAAAGATGATTTTGTGTCCTTTGGTTATAAAATTCCCATTCTTCATTTATAAACTGTGTGCTATGCTTTAGGAATTTTCCTGTCGTGATCAATGGTGGATGTTCAGAACCTGAGATTCAGAAAACCCTTAGGAGATTTTAAATTGTGGAACATTTTCCAGGAGGTAATTTGTAAGTAATTCCAGGCTGGTGGGTCTTCTTCAACTGGACAACCAATGCAGAGTTGTTACCACAATGCCAGTATTGGCCATTAAGTGACAGGGACAAATGCAACTCATCTTCCCTGACAAATTTTGCTTGTTTGCTCCTATCTTTTATCTATATTAGAAACTAGGAGAGTTAAGCCAGGGAGTGGTATGCCAGAGGAAGAGGAATCTGGCTGTAGGAAACGCAGAGAGGCAGCTGACTAAGATCCCCATCTTGAAGCTGAACAGGAAATAAGTGAATCTGGCTAATTGAAATGATGTAGGGTTCAATAAGACTGGGAATGTGAAAAGGGGGAGGAAGGGCTCTGGGGAACAAGGATTACTTTTCCCTCTGATTTGCTTAAGAGTTGTCTACTTCCAAAGGAGTTTTGGACTGAAGCTCCACTTCAGCTCCTTCCAACCTGCCTTATCTCTGGATATGGCCATTATATGCATGTTGTATGTCAAGGCAAAATGAAGAAACCTCAGGTGCCCTGTGTAGACCTGATAAAATAAACATTCTATTTACATTTCATGAAGTTGAGGCAATTCAGAAACAGCAGCAGCTGTTTGAACCTCAGAATGAAAGCCAAGGCCAGCAAACCTTAAAAAAGCTCGATACTCTTCCCCAGGGGATATTTTCCCCAGGCCATGGAACAAGCTGTGCTCTTTGAAGAGGCCCAAGGTAATTCATTAAACAAGGCATTTTAGGGATGGCTGAATAAAGTTTCCTGAGTTTTCTATCTTCTTGCCTAAGGCTGCACCAGAGGGTGCTCAGATAAAGTCATCTGGGTAGTTGACTGTACATTTGGTCATTTTCTGTTCTATCTAAGGTATACATTTTACAGACATTTGTTTTCCTGCAGTTTGCAATAATGCTTCAGGAGATTTCTTCCCTACATTATGGCAGAATAGACTCAGTAAACTTTCCTTAACTTCATTGCACTGGAGCTTTTAAAGTATTCTTAAATTCAGCCTGTGCTTGAAAGCTATTTCCCCTTTCTCAGTATGCAATTACTAAAGGAGTGTGAAGCAGGAGCCCTGTAAGTTTCTGACTGCCCTTGTGGTATGTCTGAGCACAGAAGCTGACAGATTTCTAGTAATTTACTGTACAGAAACCTTCTTCAGCCAGTCCTGATACAACATGTGAACTGGGAAGAAACAGGACAGTGTCCGAACACCTTGAGAAAATCCCACACAGTACAATAGTTCATAAAATGAAAAATGTCATTGCCAGGTTAAAAATAAACTTAGCGAGCCAGACATCTGCTACCTCTTCTACCATACATTCTAAGAGGTGAGACTATTTATAACTGTATATATAGCTGTTTGTGGCACTGACAAAATACTGTCTCTGTAGACTTTTGTAACATAATCTGCCTTCCATATTGACACACTTAAACATACTCCAAGTCCATTACATCTTAATCTAAATTCTGTCGAACACATTTGCTGTATCAAAATGTGCCTTGATATCAAAAATGTCAAATAACCTCGACTTGCTGCATGCTGTGTTTATTACTTTTGAATCCTGAATGACACTCAGAAGTAATTCTGTATTCAGGAGTCTCTGATCCTGCACCCTCCCTTCGATCTCTGTCAGTTCCTTCTTGACAGTAAGAAGTAGATTTTCATGACTTTTTAATTTATTTATTTTTCCTGAAGGGAATCACTAATTTCTGGACCTCTTCATCTGTATTTCCTACCCAGGAATCCTCATCTGGCCCCTGTACTCCATAGATTCAGCTCACAGCCCTCTCCTTTATTATTCACCAAATAAGATGAATTTAAATACGGTTCTGATCTGTTTAAGTGTAACTCTTTCAATGTGAATGATCATTTATACCTGTTACTGTTTTAACCAGAAGCTAGATGTGCCCTCCTGAGTGGTGATTTTTACATTATCTGACTGCAATAAGCACAGTTACATTCTAGGAGCTGTGACTCAACCCAGTCCAACCAAACGGGTTTCCTATAGGAAAAAAAGGCTCCAAGCAGAGCTGTATATTTTCAGCCAACTAAGATACTAGTTCATCATCAAACCTGAGCAAGAGTTTCATGCGCACTGACACATAACCTTGTTCAACAAGGCACATAAGCAGAAGATACTGTTCCACTGAGACAAAGTTCATAGAAATATGTGCTTAAACATTTTGCTAAATATGTGGACTGAAATACATCTTTATGTGTTTATCCTTACCTGGGCTTCCCAACCTGTAGAAAACAACCAAATTTGAATTTGTCAGAGGTGCATGTGGGAGGTTTAGAGAAGTCTGTGGGTAGTAGCTCTGTGGTACTCAGACCCCAGTGGTAGGAAAGGGAAATAAAGATACAGCTGAAAGGTGGCTAATGACATCTGAGAGCTCTGTACTGAGGAACTGAGATCAGCAACCTTTTCTCTCACTTCATCACCACAGTGGCTGCGGTGACGGGAGTTACTGCGTGCTGAGAAGAGTGTGAGGCTCATGAGATCCCAAGGGATAGCTGAGGGAAGTTCCAGAGTTCCCCAGCCAATGGCAACACATTAACAATATTCCATTAGGTATGTGGCACTGAGGAGGTGTAGACATGGTGACCGCTACACAGAAAGTCATGCCCTCCACTTACGTTCCTCTGGTAGAGCCAACGCAGAGGACTAAGAACCAGTTTTGTTGGGACACTTCTTGAAGTGAGAACATCTACCTTTCTAATGCAGATAAATTTATATTAACTTTGAGATTGCAGTTTCATTTGTTCGACTGCTTGTCTTCTCTAGTACCCAACACTAAACCTATGTAGACATAGAGGGTCATGGAGATGATCAGAGGCCTCTCCTATGAAGAATGGCTAAGGAACATGAAGTTGTTCAGCCTGGAGAAGAGAAGGCTCTAGAGACACCTTCCTGAAGCTTTGCAGTACTTAAAGGGAGCTTAAAAACAAGCTGAATACTGACTTTTTACGTGATCTGATAGTGACAGGACAAGGGGCAATGGCTTTAAAGTAAAAGAGAGGAGATTTAAGTTGGATGTTTTGAGGAAATTTTTCACCCAGAGGGTGGTGAGGCACTGGCCCAGGCTGCCCAGAGAAGCTGTGGGTGCCCCATCCCTGGAGGCGCTCAAGGCCAGGCTGGATGGGCCCTGGGCAGCCTGATCCAGAGGGTGGCAGCCAGCCCACGGCAGGGGCTGGGGCTGGGTGGGCTTTAAGGTCCAATATAAAACGTTCTGTAATTCTATGATTTTGTGATTCATAGGTGCCCAGGGTCATAAACTTGCTGTTCCAAATGTTATACTGGAAATGGCTGAATATTGGTGATGACTTATTTGTTTGAAAACTGAGAGTCAGCCGTTTGATTTATAACAATAAACAACTTCAAAGGTCAGGCAGCATTCAGCTTTCTATCAGGAGAGTATCTGCAGCATTTTGGCAAGCAGTAAACATAAAATCTTATTTTTTGCCAAAATTTAAAATGTGTCCAGCCATATCTGTATTGCATGAATGAAATAGTGCATGCATTTTAAAAATGCATTGAGTTAATAGTCAGTATTCTAATCTTAAAAACTGCTTGAAGAGGAGGTAGCTTTTAAATTCCAGGCAGGTTAAAATTCAGATTCTAATTTTAAGGAGTAGTCAACATCAAGGTTTTGGATAGACTGCTTACTGGTAAGTTTTACAAGCAATGAGGAATTTAAGACACAAATCAAAAGAAAAGAGACTTAGGAAACAAGTGAGTTGAGGTGCCATTTCAGACAGAAATGTCCAATCTACAGACAGGCAAAATGCCAAAACTAAGTACTTCTTAATGTTAATAAAAAAATCATTCTACTGGTGATTTGTGGTTAACTAACAGAGCACTGAGGAAAAAAAAAAAAAAATCCAGCTAGATAGAGTTTGTGACATTGCTTCAGATTGTTTCTTCACCAGGTTACTTCAAGCTGGCCTTAATGCTATTTAAAATCAGTTGTGAGTTGTCATTGAAAAGATGAACAAAGGCAATTATTCTTGCTACTGCTACACTAATTTGAAAATGCTACTCTGCTGTTTAGAAGACACTCCTATTGTTGTGCTTTAAAAGTGATGCTTATGTCAACATGAAGACATGAACATGTCATATTCCAGAGCAGGAGTTTTGCCACTAAAAGGCAGAGGGAAAGATAGCAAACAAACAAACAAACAAAAACAACCTGATGTTTGATTTCTTCTTTCTTTTTTTTGTTCTTCACAGAAATATTCTTTTTCACTTTAAACTAGACTGGCTTATCTTGCATCTAGCAGTATTTTTAATTATTTACCACAGAAAGTACTATGGATCATAACAAAGACTGAGGTCTAAGTGTCTTTGACACCGTGTATCAGGAGAGCTGGTCGGTAATTTTCTACCAATACAATATTTCTGTTGGGAAGGTTGAAATTCCTTTCATGTTTTCTGATTTCCCAGTGGATCATTCCAAATGAAGTGTTTCACCATGGGCAGCCTTGAACTATTGGATATAAAATAAGCTTCTTCCTGGCAGCCAGGTATTGGCTGGAGCCCAGTCAGAGAGGGGTGTATGAGAAAGACCTGTTGGATCAAGCAGATCACAAGTGAGATGAGTACGGAAACAGCCCACCTGTGAATGCCAGCATGGCATAGCCATGGTATAAGTGCCAGGATTTCTGGAAGAAAATTGCTGTCAGGATTTCTCAAGACCCTGAAGTACCAAGAAATCATTTATGTAAGAAGGGTCAGTATTTCTTAGAGTGGGCTTCAACAGAGAGGTTCTTCAGGAAAAAAAACCTTAAATTTCTGGTATGTGTCTTGCTGTATGACTCCAGCTCTGGGTGACTGCTGTGCTCCTATACAATGCTGGTATCAAAGCAGAAAACAGTTTTCAGTTCTCTCAATCACTCGTTTCTCCCATTGCTACGCAAAGCAAGGAGCTACATTTGTGGCAAGAAGCATGGGAAGACAGAAGCTTTTGTTACTTGCTAGAGAATTGAAAGCCCAATCTTTGCTTTCTTTCAGGTTTTCTAGGTCATGACTCAACCTGAGGACTAGAGAGGTGAGCATCAGTCCTGATCCCATACAAAAAATGATACATACAAAACTTGATTAAATGGCACCTTTTCACTGGTGATTCACATTGATTCTTATCACGGTTTTCAAAAGATGGATTTGCATTTATTCATATTAATAATTGTTGCAACTTTTGAAATAATTGCCTTTTGACTACCTTCACAAATCTTTTTGTCCAAGAAGTGTCTATCAAAGAGATATTTTTTGTGAGTGCAATAGCCACTGAATGGAACATGTTGCAATAAGCAGAGTTTCCCGACTGAATTTTTAATTCCAGCACCTTCCCACCCCATTCAGAGTATGAGTTTTCTTCAAGTCTAAGAACAGACACTGCAGTGGCAGCAAACAACACCTTTACAGGGCTGTAGGAAGTCTTAGGATTCAGAAACATCTTTTATTGTCTGCAAGTTATCATCACCACTCCTTTCAGCCTTGGTGTGTGACCCATGTTTTCCACCATTTTAGACAGAGTGTGACAAGCCAAATGCTTCAGTATTAAGCTTTCAGTAGTCTACTGTGTATAATCACATATCATTCTGTATGTTCCTTCAGTCACAGACTATCTTTTAACTGCCTCAATGCTAGTTCTGCTTTGATAAAAATTCCAGGAGTCACTCAGAATTATGCAGCTTTTTAATTTTCTTGAATAAAGGAGACTAGGAGTATAAACATGCACCTGTTGCACCTTCTTGTCGACACAAAAGGGATGATAGCACCACATTCAATAACATCGAAGTTCTCTTTATAAAGCTCATCATTTATATCTAATAAAAACATGATTACAGTAATCCACATTCATAGCATCTTAATATCCAAAGAAATGGCTTTCCCTTTCAAAGCCTTTCCTGTCTGAACCTACAGGCAAGCAGACCTTCCTGTCACTGTGCTTTCTTTACAAGCAGCCTAAACTTTGCTGTAGCCTCTTCTCTCCCTTGCCACCTCCCTAGCAACTTTGCTGCCCCTTGCTGTTTGTGGGATCCAGACTTTGCAACTGGCTCTGTCCTTTCCCTGACACTGCCCATAGCAGCTGGTTGAGGTCCTTTAACCTTTCCTCACCATTTGGTTACTCCGACTTGGTTCCTTTTCTCTGTGAAACAGTAGTTGATGAGGTAACCCTGCTGAAGCACATGGTAGTGTGAAGATCTTTTTTTCCCTATGTAATGGCATCTAAAGGCTTCCCTGCACCAGGCTTGCAACATCTATGCCATCTTCTGGATGTTCAGTGAATCATATTTATCCCTGAATATGTCTGGCAGTTGCTTGTTCTGATGAATGAACACATCGATATCTTTTACACACCCTAGCATTTCCTGAAATCAGTAAGGGACAGATTAATGATATTGGGACGGAGACAAGATTTTAGGGCTAGGATCGTGTTTTCAGATGTTTCTTTTATGTGCTGTTTGTATGCAATGCAAAGTAATTGCTCTGTTGCTTAGTGAACTATCACTGCTATACTAAGAATAGTTACTGAATTTAACTTTAAAATTACCCTTCAACAGGAAAGCCGTCCTTTTAAGCTGATTTAAGCATTTATTTAACACTTTTCTTAATACATTGAACACCTGTTGAGAGTTTTGACACTTATTTTGGCCACAAAATGCTCAAGTTACAATTTCCTTTTCATTATTTCCTCACTCTTTATGCCTGGTATGCACGTCCCCATTTCATCAAGACTTCTAGCTAGCCTTGTCTCAATGATTTTTAGAAAAAAAAATGTATCTGAATGGTTTGTGATTTTGCTAGCTGGTGAAAAATCATCTTTACTTTCATCATTCTTCTGCTTTTACTGGTTTTTTAATTGGAATTAGAATAAGCTTGTGATTTTCTTTGCTGAAAACTAGCTGGAATTCTTCCATAGTCCCTCCCACATCGAGCCCAGAACCAGTGAGAACTCCAGCCAATAAACTAATAATTAATTGCATATTTAAACATTAGCAACATGCTTAAATGACCTGATAAATCACAGCCTGGGGAGTGAAAACTCAGGGTGATAATTTCAGCTTTAGAGAGAGGGACAATGAATACTGTTATTGCTTAAGTTTTCCACTTAATCTTCTCTGTTGTTTAAAGAAGTGCAAATCATTCATTGGGAAAACAGAGAAACAGTAGGCTATTCCATTGTTTTAAATGGTTCTTCTAACAAGTGAGCAAATATAGATGGACCAATGAAGCTGTGCTGATGCAAGATATGGTATTGATTACAAAGTAAAACACTAAGCAATTTTGTTTTTAGAAATGATTATCAGTTACTACAAGGAGAGACTTCTAATGACTGTTGACTATTTCAGATATTAAAAAATAAACATATAAAAAGTCAAACTTCCATTGCTAGGAAACTAGTACAGTAACTTACTGTTGAACAGTACTTTCACAGACTAACTATTCTTACAATGAGTTGAAAAGGAAATCAAAACATTTTGATTTTAACTCACTCATAGATGCAGCTTATGTGCAGGGCTGAAAGTGTTGAAAATCCTCAATGAGAGTCATGCTTTTTTACAGATTATTGGAAGAAGAGGGTTTTGATATGTTACATTTCCATCACATTTTGTAAATGGAGGAGTTCAATCTATATACCAGAGATGAGGAATGTCTGAACTTCCAGATACTTAAACAGCTAGAACATCTTTGAAATCTTGTTGACTTCATGAATGGTGCAAAATACTAGTCTCATACACCAACACAGGGGTTGCGTGAAATCATTTGACTTGTTAGGGATCCCCTGACCTGGAGATGGCAGAGCTTTAAGAATGCTGAAATAGAGAACATTGGGATAGTTCTGGCAAGTTATAAGTGCACACCTTGGATTATTAATTAGATTTTTTTCTGCTTCTGTGTTTGTGGTGTTTTTTTTTTACCTAAACATAGGTGTTTTGGTTTCACTTTCTTGTCAAACAAATTCCAGAAATGAAATAGATTCATATTCCAGCTTACATTTGCCTGGAAAGAATAAGATTCCTATGTCCTACTTAATCTACTGTAGAGGTGAAGGTAAATATGCAGGCATATCCTGATCCTCCTGATCCAAATCCTGGATCTCAAGTGCAAGAGTGGACAAATACAAACCTCAGGACACTCTAATGGTCCTGTGTTGACAAGCTTACTATATCTCAAGAAAAAGCCCAGATTTTCCCAACAAGAAACAGTTTAATGGCAGACTTTTATTAAAGAGCTTGGCCAGGGAAAATCAGGAGTAAAGAATTCAGACATTCTGGCTGTCCCTTCCAGTGTGCACTGCTCCAGCCAAGCTAAACCCCCATCTCCTTATAACATGGCATGGTATTAGGACTAGAACAATGCATTTTGCATAAGGTACATCAGCTACAAACAGGAGAGCTTACTAAGATGTGGCATATGACCTACTCTGTATACTTGTCAGCAGTGGGGACAGCAGGTTGTAGCAATCAGATATAAAAGACAGCAATATAAGTATTACAAATCTAAAGATTACATGAAAGTGATGATGAAACTGGTTGGCTTCAGCATGTGTGTTCAGGATTCCACAACACTTGACAAATTCAATCTGGCTACCTGGCAACTGTAGATGTAGAGAACAAACAAAGATTAAAAAGGCTCTGGAGGGACCTAATAGAGGCCTTCCAGTACCTGAAGGGGGCCTACAGGAGAGCTGAGGAGGGACTCTTCAGAAGGGCATGTAGTGGTAGGACAAGGGGTAATGGCCACAAACTGGAAGAGGGGAGATTTAGGCTAAATATTAAGAAGAAACTCTTTACTGTGAGGGTGGTGAGACACTGGCACAGGCTGCCCAGAGAGGCTGTGGCTGCCCCCTCCCTGGCAGTGTTCAAGGCCAGGCTGGATGGGGCTCTGAGCAACCTGGTCTGGTGGGAGGTGTCCCTGCCCATGGCAGGTGGTTGGAACTAGATGGTCTTTGAGGTCCCTTGCAACCCAAACCACTCTGTGATTGTATGATTAAAGCCAGGATTTCTGAAGCATCTTCTTTTTATGGTCTCATTTCTATTAAAGCTCACCTTTGGCTTCACACATTGGGAACTGATACAAAAAAGTACAATTCAGCACATCATACACCTAGTTTTGAAAGGTGCTTATCATCAAGCCTTCATTTACAGAGTAGAGAACAGTTGCTGACCATCTCTAAAGATCAAATGGCTCCACGGACATTTTGGGAGGCGGAGCGTGTAAATGTATCGGCATCCTAACAAAATGCAAACAATAAGAGCTAATAAATTTCTCCTTACTGTCCAAATCACGTTGGGATTCATCTTACCTAAAATATCCATTTAGCTGCATAAACTAGTGATCGTGACTCCCTCCAGAGGCAATGTGGACAGAGGTTGTCAATGGTTTGCAAAGATAATTTTAGAAAATATAATAATAAGAGTCAGTACAGAACAAGAAAGTTACTACACTTATAAGCAGTCTGGAGAACTCACAGACAGACAAAGAGAGAAACCCTATCTTCTCCCCTCTTAGAGAGAAATGGGGAAGGATAAAGACATAGTATACAATTAATTAAAAAAAAATTAAAAACTGATTATGCCTCTTAAAAGAATGCTGTTCCCCCTGCTCTGAATTACTAAATGTCTTTACGTAAGGTGAAACTAGCACTGTTAGTAATCCACTGTTCTGTTTCATGTTTCTCTCTAAAATGAGCTATAAACTTCTGGAAAGAGGACTGTAAACAGGACCATTCAATATTCAGCTTCTGCATTGTTCTATAAAGAACCATCTCTAATCTAATGACCTGGTCCAGCGTATTTATGATGCTGTTCCTGAATCCACTTTGTATTGCCAACAGATTATTTCTGTCTACATAAAGGAGCTGTCTATTATTTGCTGCTTATTCATTATTTCTCAAGTAATCGATGTTAAACCCATAGACTTTTTGATGACAGCTCTGATAGATATGCTCTAGGTTTGCAAAAAAAAGTGTTAGAATCACCTGTATATCCTTTTATTTTCAGTCTACAATAAAAAGCTGTGCAGCTAACTCAAGTGTGTGATATAGTACAGGCCCATATTTGTAAGACTCATGCAGTGGTCATCAGTCTGGTCACAGCTGACTGAAAACAGAGAATCAGGTATCCTGCCCAAGTTCCCGCACTAAGAACTTGATCCAGTGAGGAAGTAAGCATGTCTTCACTTGTGTAGCGGACAAATAAAGGAAGTGCTATGCTCAAGTAAAGGCTCAGCCCTGTTTGGTCATTCATTTGGCTTCCAATGTCCAGAGCACTAGCAGCCTATGGGAGAAAGAAAAGTCAAATATATGTGAGTGGGAAGCTGGAGTTCAGGGTTAGGAAGATTTGTATTTGTATCTAGTTAACAAAAGAGATCAAAGTCACCCAATATTAGCTTCAATCCAGTCTGGTTAATTAAGACTTTTTCATCTTCATGTGCGGAACCAAATAGCATATGCAGTTTTACATAAAGTGTGTTCAAAAATAGGCATTATTTTGTAGCAAATGTAAGTTTTTAAGGTAACAATCATACTGCCCTTATTTCCAGAAGGTAAACATGTATATGCAAAACACTTGCTACATCTGTACTGGTAAATTCAAAGTTATTTGGCACTGGGGCTAAAAGGCAAGGAGCAGCTCCCATTCATATGAATGAGCTCTCAACCTCTCAAACAATTTAGCCACATGCAAACTATTGACTTGGAAATGCCTCTAGGACATGCTAACTACCAAACAGGGACTAACAGAGTTTTAGAGAGTCCTAGCTGACTAAGACCAAAACTGTATTAGGGACTTCTCTAAAAGTGTTTCTGTATAGCAGACAAATTAATGGCACCTGAGAATGTCTTCTGGCACTGTTCAATTTACTAGTAGAGTTGTAGCATATATAAAAAAACATGGCTAGTAATCTAAATATAATACACCCCACAAATCTGGTGGGTTTGCGAGAAGAGATAAGAGTAAGAGTAATGCTCAAAGTGCATTCAAAGGGATTGGTTTCTGCCTTATTTATAGCCTGAACTTCTAGTATAATTTCCTTTCAATTATATTTATTTATAACTTCCTTTCAACGAAAGATGAGATTCTGGCTAGCAGCCTGTTGTAACTGGAAATGACTTTTATGTGCTGTAGCACGCAGACTATTTGACCATTCGGTATAGGTGAAGACAGACAGAGTTCTACCCTGCTCACTTCAGCAGCTTCCAGTGCTTTTCCCTCTGAGACCTGAAAGTCTGGCTAGCTGGCCATCCATGCTGTAATAGCTACATTGTGTTTAAAATGCCTGTCCTTTATTACCCAGTACCGTAGAAAAATCAACCACCTGGGTCTGCCGTGCTTCTGGGAGCGTGGTTCCCACCTTAAATTTCCATTGGTTTACCAGAATTTGGAATAAGCCTTGGAACAACAAAACCAGGATTCTGCTGCTCCTCTTAGCAGGAGCAGACTCATATGCAATCACAGAAGGGTGGTGTATTTTATGATGAAAGACTTATAATTCAGCATGCAAATACACACACAGAGGTGCGCTTTTATTGAGAATTTCGACCACTGGGTAAGATCTACATAAATTCCTATTTAGAAGCTTCAGGGCTAAGGTTACTGAGCACTCCTGGTGAGAAGAGTGTCTTAAAGCACTGCTATTCCATTTCTAACATGGAAAACAGTACCAGAAATGGCACATTTTATGTAGAACAGGGGAAGGAATGCAGCATCTGGGCCTCCCAATGTCCTCCTTCTTTGCTCTGCTGGCTTAGCAGCAGCCAGAGCAAGACAGACGAATGAAGTATTCCTGTTATTTTTATTCTGCAAGCTAGCCACTGATTCATTTTTCTACAGCAAGCACAGAAGTCTGTGTAACCCAGTGGAAAGTTGAAAGATTCGTATTTTTTAAAATGAGATTTTTTCTTACCTTTTTAGTTAAATTATCTGGAGGCTGAAGAACCCACCATTTCCATAAATGCCCTCTCCTTCTGCATTGACTGGTAGCTAGAAGATAAGTTTATTCCTTGCATCCATTCTTAAGAATTTACTATGGAAAAATTACATAGACACAAATTCTAGCATATAACATATGTGTTTTATGCAGAAATGCACCTTGCAGTGACCAGAATGGATACAGAAGTACCAGCTGGACCCTATGCAAGTCCTGGAATGCTTACTTCTCATTGCAGTGTGACGGAAGTCAGGATATGGCCCTGCACATTGCCAGCACATGCTGATGCAGTTCAGGGACTTCGTGCACAGCAGTATGAAATACAGGCATGAAGAACTGCCACACCACAGATAAAGGACTACCACTGTTTCTTTCTACCTCGAATTACACCTGTGTAGTTGCACTGGAATTGACAAGAACAGTAAGGGCTGACTAGAGAAGGAAATTAAAGAATGAACAAACTCCATCATCCACATGTCTGTATGCAGACGACGGTGTCCAGTTTTAAAAATTACTTCAATTTCTTAGCTGTAGGAAAGAGAACATGACTTTGAAGCCAGTGGCATTTAGCTACAGCACTCTGATAGCACTCATAGAAAACACAAGGCAAGCAAAGGAAAACTTAGAGTTGTTTTCAATAAAGCCTCACACTTTTCCTTCCTCTCAATTCCCTGCTCATTAGAAATAGTTTTTCTATCTGATAAATCAAATCAATTAAATAAAGTCAATTTACTGTGTACCCTTTCCAGTGTATTTATGTACATGAAGCAGACAGAGGATGAAAATATTACCTGCACCAGCCAGCTGTTGTTTTGCTTGCTTCTCTAGGGTTGGCAGGCTCTGAACTATTGTCGTAACCACTGACAGAGCTCTTATCAGAGAGGAAAGGTTACTGAAATCGAAGAAAATGCAGTAAGGCAAGGTGATCTACGCTGAGTGCTTAGATAGCACTGTTCACCTCTAGGAGGAAGTTTCAAAGGCAGCTTATGAGGCCAAGCTGTGAGACAGAAAAAAATAGGTAGGTTTTGGAGTTTGTGTAAGCCACAGAAATGACTGGAAAACAAGCCTTAGGTGAGCAGCAGTGGGTGTAGTAATGGGTGGGGTGTCAGTTGGTGAAAAACATTACTCTGTGTCAGCATCATCATGGAGAGCAGGAGCAAAGCAACTGTTGCTGAAAATTTCAGCATCCATGTGCAGTTTTGGTTCAATGTATTCTGCTTTGACTGAGAGTTTTCCAGTGTCTTGTGGGTATAATTATTACTGCTACTTTGCTTCAAGGGTCTTTTGCTGAGGTTTTAAAGCAATGGCTGATGGCAGAGCTGTCACCCAGTTATTGATCTGATTGGACATACTACACAGAACCATACACATGGCTTAGGTTGCAGAGCGTTTTGGCTATGCAGTTGTTTTGCAAAGCAAGATCCTATTTTCTTTTCCTTTTATTTTCAACTGCTCATGTTTGACTAGTATATTTTTTGAACAATTTTAGCAATAGTAACAATTTTTCTCCATATATTTATGCTCTAGAGTTTCCAGAGATGAGAAAAATAAATAAATAAATAAAAGCCAACAACACCCTCAACATCCTTTTTTTGTTTGTTTGTTTTGTTTTGCCTTGTGTATATTTTCCCCCTCTGCACACAAAATGCAAATGATCCGTTCTTAAACAAATGATGTGAAAAACATCTGGCAATTTTATGGTCAGGATGAGCATTTTTTTGTTTTCATCAGAGAAAGAACAAGAAAGATGAAAAGAAAAGCCACAGAAGGAATAAAGACGATGTGCCAAAAAAAAAAAAAAAAAAAAAAAAAAAAAAAAGGAAAAAANAAAACCTGACAGAAGCAGTCCCTGCTGTTGTCCAGGTAAAGAGTGAAGCATAAGTAATGCCTCTCACTCAGAAGGAGACTGCTGCAGAGTGAACTGCAGTAGGCTTTGAGCAAAACAAAGCTCTTCACTGAAATCTAGGGAAAAAAAAAAAAAAAACACAAAACCAAAAAAACACAGATCTATCAGCTCTTGGAAAACTACCTGCTGCTGACAAGGGTGTAAGGCTGTCAGCATCAGAAATTTCTCCATTCCCCTCACTTTAAGTATCTTCCAAGTATTTTCTTTTCAACTGGTATTGACAGTGACTTGATTGCTTGAGTCAATGGACGGAAATAATTTTCACCACTAATGCAGAATGCTTGCCTAGCAGAACTGTATTTAGAGACCTTAATATATTTCAATTTCCCTCATGAAATTTCCCTCATGTTCCCTAACAGTTAAACAATTCTTCTGTGCCCACTGCTGGGAAGCCAGTTGCTGACAACCCATGTCAACCACGTTGTCATTCTGTGGAGAGCTGGGTTCTGTGTTTTTGCTTCTGCCATTGTTAACACAGATTCAACTATAGGAGATGACAGAGCAAACAGACCTTTGGCTGCAATGACCTTCTTTTGCAATGAGATATTTAATTAATGCTCAGCAAAGATTTGGAGCATCACTGCCAGGGCAGTTCCACCACATCCAGGTTTTTCAGTAACTGAAGTCAGCACATCTAATCTTTTGGCGGACAAAATTATCAGGCTGTGATGATAATAAAAAGCGCTGCTCTAGCATTGCTTTGGGACCAGACACTCGAGTAGCTATTTATAGATGAAAGAAGAAAAGCAACAGGGAAAAGGAAGGAAAAATGGAACTGGCTGAATGTGTGAGCGACATTTTTGTTTTTAAATTATACATCTGCAGAGTGATCTCAGGAGCTAGCAACTCATATTCCGTTCTTCAGACATCTGATTTCATCAAGAATTTTTAGGAAAATTACAATTTTTACATTTAGTGTTGTGGATTAAGAATAAAGATTAAATATATACATAATGCCCTGCATCTCCAAATACCTCACTGACTGCAGTTGCAGTGACCCTTTCAATGTGGGAAGCAAACATTTGTCCTGTTCAATGGTTAAATGTAAGAAGTCCTACCCTCAAGACCAACTCTCACATTTTTGGCCTCTGGAGTTCCTATGACCAATTTAGAGCAAAGCTGTTTGTTTTTTTTTTTTTGTTTGTTTGTTTTTGTTTTTTTTTTTTTCTAAAATGCAGTTGAGGAAGCAACCTTCCAGAGACCAATCTGGAGTGGGAATTGCTGAGGGAACAGCTGAACTAGCTGAACTGTACCAGCCCTTAAATATATTCCCTCCTGAACCCTGACCAGTGCAACACAATAAGGAGCTATATCTCCTGCATTTTTTTTTAATTATTTGGTACTTAATTTGGTCTTGTAGGCATCAATTAATCAGCTGTTAACACACTTTGCCAAAGAAAAAAAAAAAAAGTGCTACACTGAGACACTGAGGCAAGGCTGAAAACAGCTCTCCTTCCCCTCCTCCCACCCCACCCCTGCCCTACACCACACTTCATGTTCATAGCCAGCTTGAGCATCTCCATATTTCCATCAATTTCGTGGTATATACATTCACTATCTGTTCGCCTTTCCTGAGAAAATGGACTACTTTGAAGTGGACGCTCCCTCATTTGAACCTGTTTGGCCCAGAGGTACACTGTGAGAGTGGGAGGAAGAGAATGACTCCCTGTATCTGAGGCTGGACTTCTCTGACTTCTGACAGAAGGATTCCCCTCCCAGACCCAGGTTCCAAGCACCCTGTGTCTGACTGGTTTCCAGTCCAGCTGTCAGCAGCTGTACCAAGTTCAGAAATCCAGAAAAGCACGACTTTATTTTTTTTTTCCCCTCAGTATTGAATGCCTTAGGGATCTAATCCAGTGCCGCTGCACGTCGCCGTCCCAAGGATATGTATGGCACTTGGGCTCAGCACTCGGCAGCTCCCGGCTACGGAGAAAGGGGACGGCGGCTGTCCGCAGCGCCGCGAGGTGCCAGCCCCAACTCGTGCAGAGATGCAGTAGCTTTCTCCACTAGATGGCATCTCCGTCCTGCAGTCATCTCCCGCTGCCACTGCGTTATCCAACTCCCCCCGATCCGCGCAGCTCATCGAACATCGTTCCAGGGTTTAGCAGTTGAAGATGTGCAGATATTTAATCAGCCTAAAACAATTTACATTGCATGGTGGCACAAAATAGTAACGCAGACTTGTGGCATTGGGGTATTGCCGTAAAACACCTGGTGACAGAGAGTTTGTCTCTCAGTACTTCAGCACATTTATTTCTGGCTGTACTTTCTGAGTAGGGCAATCTTATCAATGCTGAGAGCAAATTTTTGAGCTTTACCATACTTATGGGTTAATCCACCAGGCCAAACTAGCAAAACAAGGCATTTACTGCAAAAATCTGTGAACTGTATTATAATGTGTACATGCCATACAGTCTGGGACATGGTTAGTGTTGTGAATCAAACATCAGCTACAGAAGACTTCTCCAAGTCTCCTGCACCAAGGCCTCACCAGAACCTGTGCTGTCTGAAACCTGTAATAAATGCCCCTTCAGATGTGTCTGGAGTGACATGGGAGCATCACTGAATCTGGGTCTGCAATAACTGCTTCTGCTAGTAGGGCAAAGGAGCCTGCCTTTAGCTAACCAGTTTTTCCAAAATACCCACAGCTTTACTGTGACTGATAGACAGGACTACCCCAGAGCAAAAGGCTTAGTGAACTCTCTTCAGGACACCAACACACCACATACCTGTACTTCAATCATCGCCTAGACTATAGCTGGTCCGAAGAAACTTAAAACAGATTTTAAAACAGATTAATTAAAATTACTTGTCAAAGTAAGATAACATCAATGGAAACAGGGCCCCAGTGCTGCCACACAGAACTCTTCTTCAATAGCTATGCTTCTTGGGGAAGTAAAGGGGCTCTGATGTTAAAGAGATTTGTACATATATCATCATCCTATGCAATGTCTTTTGGTGCACTTAAACTACTTCCACTGGACAATTCCTTAGTAGAAGAACAACATTCCTGAACTTCTGTCCTGACTTTTCTTTTGAGGCAAATACACCAGAAGAAACACCAGGCATCAGCCCAAGACCTGGTGAAAAAAAAAAAGACACATTTGTGCTTAGGGGATGCATCTGTTTCTCCAACACTCTTCTGGTGTCACTGCAGCCACTTGAATTGGGAAAATGTATCAGAGATTGGTTTAGTTTTGTTTTCAATGGAAGATACCACTGAGGTGGATATGGTGACAACAAGTTACAAGCCAATATGTCATACCCATGGAGATTTGAAATATTTTTACAGTATTTGAGTAAGCAAGACTCAGACAGACCAATTGCCCCTAATAACTGAACACAATAAATTGTGCAGATTCCATAATAATAGTAAACAAACAAGAATTTAAGCTGAAACTTCCCTGATGTCTATTGCATGACATATTAAAACCAGTATGGCTAGAAGGGCAAGGAAGCAAAACAGATTAAAAAAAAATACAACACTGTGGTAATTGTTGCGCGGGGTTGTAGATTACTGAATTGAAGTGCTGTATGTGTCATTTGATATTATGGCATTTCCAGTGATCTAAGACTTGTGTAGTATGCAAGAACCATGGCACCTCCCTGTTTTTTGCTAAGAGTTACAGCAAAAAAAAAAATATTGTAATAAGGAGCAAGTTCTATCCAAATATCAGATGCCAAATGACAGCCCATTGAAGCCCTCGGTGAGCTGATGAAAGGTTAGGCTGGAAACCTCAGGGCCTAAGTTTAAGTTTTACCTGTGTCTCTGGCAGATCCTGTCCCCTCAGACAGCTCTTCATGCACCTCAGTGCTGTGGTACTGATGCTGGTGTGATGCAGTGATGTGGTTTCTGATGCTGGGCACATTGAATGCCCTGCATGTGACCCTTGCCTGACCAACGTCTTTCACACAAGTAAGGATGCCCTCCTGCAACTTCCTCCATCAAGAAGCACTCACATTTTCAAGTGCAGAGATGACAAAACTCACACATCAAGTCATTTCCAATTGCAATTCCAAGGCCAAAACTGGTATGGTGAAGGTTACTATTCCCTTCTGCCACTACACCAGTTCATATGCAAGCAGATAGGGTAGAGGGGGACTGGCAGAGTGAAGGGCTGCTTATTCTGTGAGCTTATTGCTAAAATTTGTCATCACTTTTTCTACCTCCATCAGGAATTCAATGGATTAGGTATGAAGAGAAAAATATAGCCATTGAATTCAGAACCTTGAGGGGCTGAGTCCGAAATCCTGGCAAATCCACTCTGTGCTAATTTATCACTAGCATCATTACTCAAAGAACATTTGCCTCAAAAAAACCCTCTTTCGTCTGAGGGAAATCTCTATTGTAATGATAATGCTGATTTGATACAGTTAAAAGCATAGGCACTTCTTCATTCATATGCATATTTCTTCTAAATAAACAATATATCAGGAGATTTCAGGTATGTTCTTCTGTGAGAAAAAATTGTGCCCCAAGCCTACAGTAATTGGTTTGACTTTCTACTGGGGTATTCAATTCCTTAGAAAAATTAGAAGTATAATGAAGGAAAATGTCACCATCTGTCTGAAACTGGCATACAGAGTGAAATGCCTAAAAAAATGCATATTATTCCCAAAAGTAATTTATCATTTTGACCCAAAGATAAAGAAAAATTACTATGAATCCAGCCTTATACTAGTCATGAAATCTGTGTGCTCAGGGACTTTGAACCATTATGGTTTCTTCTAGACATTTGCCAGCACTTGCTGTTGTCAGTGCCAGAAGGAAAGCATGGCAGGTGGAGCAAGATCAGAAAAGGCAAAACAGAGCATGAGGAGCCTGAAACTCCTAACTCACAGCACAACAGTGGCATATCCCCTGGGGCACTCCCCTGTACAAGCTAGGGCTGTATGCAGCCTGTCATGGGATGATCTGTGTGATCTGCTGCGCCCAAGTAAGCTGCAAAACTGAGTTGGTAATCTTGTTGAGAAATCATGACTGTAATCATGGAAGACAAAAAAGCTCTAATTGAGTAAGAAGAGGTAAGTGCACTCCACAATTCTTTCGTTTTGTGTCCCATTTTCAATGTATTTGGCTTTGTGCTTTCCCCTTTCCCTGCCCCCTTTCCTTTTTTTTCTTGAATGGTTAACCTTTCTCTTTTGATTATAGCCTAGCTGAAGTAATAAACCTCTATGTCAGAAAACACTAGTAGGATTTTTATGTCCTGTCCCTGGTGGCACAGCATGTTGCCAAGGTAATAAAATATTATGTGGAAACTTGTGGATTCAGTGAAGTACATAGCTGTCTTCCTGTTAATTCTCAGGATCACCCTTGATTTCTTCAACATACCAGAGCTCCGTACCTCTGACTCCTGAGGCCATTCCTGCTGCAGTTGTGAAGCCTTAGAAAATTGTTTTATTTCTGGATACGGTTTCATTAGGAGAAATGGCCACTATTCCTGGTGCAAGATGTGCTGCTGGGAGCAGCTTTACCATGAGAAATCATACTCAGCTTTACCATGTGTCACCACTGCATATTGTGACCAGCCCTCTGATTTTATTACCTTGTCAGAGCTACTGAAGCCAAATAACAAGTAATTTCAGGATTCTCTGCAATGTCTTGATTTCGCAGGGTCTCTGCTTGATTGTCTTCCTTCTGTTTACGTCCACATTCTGAAATTAGAGCTAAATAGATATAAAGAAATGAAGAAAAAATACATAAATGAGAAGAGGAAGAATAAAGGAGAGATTAGTTTTTTCTCACTTGAATCTCTCCTAGTCTACAAATCCCACAGAGAGACAATACTGGTAGTCTCAAGAACAGTAGCTCTAATACATAGCATCCAATATTCATAAGATCTCACTGAGCTTCATATAGGAGGTAAACTCAATCTTCAGTGTTTCATACATTAAAAATGTACAGAAAATAAATAATTTACCCAAGATCTCATAGCAAGTAAACAGTAGGACTAAGACTAGGACACAGATACCCTGAGGCATTTCCCACCAACCCAGTCATCCTGGCAATATATTGTGCTTCCACCACTGAGCTCCAGCCAGCCTCAGAGCCTATCACAATAAGTTATCATTGGATGAATGTTTTCATTCTGACAAGTTTTTAGTCACTCTTAACTCTTCAGTACTTCACCCTTTCTGTGCCTATTTCTTTACAGCTTCGTATATGATTTATATCATGGTGGTCAAGTTTTGTATCAGTGTGCATCTGCTGTCCACCAGGAATTCTGCCAGAGATGACATAATTCACACTCCACAAATCAGGTCTTTGGACTCTTCCTAGTAGCAAGGAAGCTGGCAAGGTCCTGACCAGCAAGTAGGAAGGGAAGAGTCATTTGGCACATTAAGTCACGGCAGCCACCTCCAGTCTGCCCTGGGGGCACCAGGTCAGATGAGATGAGCAGCACATGGTGACTCTGAGGCATCACCGGGGGCCTGACAGCCTGGTTGACCTAGCAGAGAATAATCAGTACCAAGCAAGAGATGATCAGGCCCATAAGCACTTTTGATGCAGTAGTTGAGCCAATTTTGTTGGCAACTGGTCTTTGCTATTTTACTGTCATATCTGGATATGGCCAGTTAAGGTAAAGTTAAAGCAGGAACAATTGTATTAGAAAGTAAACAGGTTTCCCTTCAGATTTCAACAGGAGAGGTTTGAAGAAATCTGGGTCAGGAAGATTACTTCAGGTCTTCACCACTTCCAGCAGCATTTCCTTTCTCATTTTTTCCTCAGCTCTCAGAATCTCTCCTCTTTCTTCCTTTCTCATTACTCCTCCGAGAAACTCCATCCCTTCCTTGCAAAGGGGATAGTATTGCTCTGGACAGAACTATGAATCCTATAGACTAACGCACTTGTTCCCTCCACTTTCATGTTTGATTGGAAATCACAGCCACTTTTAAAAGGTGATCCTTTACCAAATTTTGAGCAATGTTGAGCCTCAGAGTGCCCATCAGGAAACAGTAATGCCCAGGGATTTAGCAGGAGCTGCTTAGGGTTTGCCATTGCCTTTTCAGTGTCATGCAAACCTTGCATAGTGCAGGTTCATGCCTTAAAATCTCACCTTAGCAACTAACAAACAAAAACAGAAAATTTCTTAGCAAGAGTATTATTGAAACATGCTCCTGGTATGTAGATATGTTTTATTTTTAAAAAAGGATTGAGAACAATTATGTAAGGAAGTAAAAAAAAAAAAATCAAGAACAGTTTACAGAATGGAATTCTTTTGTCTTACATATATGACTTTTTTATGAGTACAATGGATTTGCTCTTTCAAAAATCAGATTTGAACCCTAGATTAATGTGGTAAAAACATTTTTACAAGTGCAACTCCAGAGAGGTGTAACCATATACAGGCTCTGAGGAGGGGAGTTCTAGGGCATTAAGTTTCTTCATTGTTTGGGAGACTGAAGTAGGTTGGCAAGAGTTTTACAGACTTTGTATAGTTTCTGGGGATAGAAGAGAGGAAATCTTAATAAAAGGGAGAAAAGGTGAGAAATGGTGAGTCCAAACTCATCAGTTATAAAAGAATATCAAAAAGGTATTTCACAGGCAGAAGAATCAACTTAGTCATGGGTTAATTTTATCAGTTGCCAGCCACCCTCTCACTCCTTCTGCTTCCTCTCTGACATTGGTATGTGCAGGATGGTTTCTCACATGGTTTTATTTCTTCTCTCTCTCACAGCTTTCACACAATGACTTTTCCCCTTTCTTAGATACTTCTTCCCAGAGACACCACCAGCTTTGGCCAGCTGTGGGTCTGTTCCGCAGACAGCTGGAACTGGCTCTGTCCAGCACGTGGACTGCTCAATCTCTTCTAAGAGGCCGCCACTGAACCTTACCCCTGCTACTAAAACCTTGCCATATAAAAATAACACACCTGTAAACTGGGTGAATATTGGAGAAAGTCAGAAGCAGACTCCAATATTTGCTATGAAAAATCCAACTCTTTTCTTTTATATATGTCTTGTATCATATATATCTCACAGCCTCCTTTCAGAGAAAGAAGTCCTTTGCCTCCAGTCATTCTGCTAACTGACTCTCAGGTGTCCTTTTCCTAGCACCTCTGTCCAATGCCAGGATGCAGAACATTACCCCCCAGCAGCAAACCACGAAACAAGATAAATACTTGGACTGCTGTGGTCTAAAGTGTGTGCTTTCATGTACACTCAGACACTATCTTCAAGAAAGCCTAGAGATTTTTAAAACTGCAGGGGAGGTGACCTCTACATGTGAGGGTTACTTTATACTACAAAATAGAACAGGTTGCTGGAGACAGCAGCAACTCTCCAAGTCCAGCTAGATGCTATACTGAAACTGCAGCTCGGATTGGCAATATCCAAGTGATCCCATGATCATGTAAAATGACTTTAGAGTTCATTGTAAGGGCAACTAAGCAAGCAATGTACAATAAAGCAAAAAGAGTAAGGGTAATGAGAAGTCATTTTCCTTCATGTTCAGCAATCTTAAACTGTTTTTTACTAATCTTTTTCTGATCTTCTGAGATGTATTGACCAAACTTACACACGAGAACCATCATGTCCAAGTGGTGAAGTTACCCTACCCAACCTGTTATAGACAGATCACCAATCAGACAGTTAGGGATGATTAGCCAAATTGCTTAGGAGCATGTCAGTCTCAGTTTTGATGTTAAAATAAAATGAAAAACATAAAACATGACCAAAAAACCTATAATTATGTCTGAGTTTTGGCAAAAAACATACAGTCAGATGAATGTGCTTAGAGAGGGGGAACTGCCTGTGAAACGCATGGGATTTCAGACTTTCCCTGGTGCTTAGCAGCCTTTTCCAGTGCACCAGAATCCAAGCCTTGTCTTTGTCTAACAAGCAAAGTGAGACCAGAACAGTGGGAGAAGAAAATGTATGACTTGTCCAAAGGCCACACACTTTCTTGGCTGTGTCTGGTCAAGCTTGCAGAATCTGCCTGTATGTCTCTCCTGTGGTCTTAGTCCCATGCTTAAAAAGGAGGTAAGGAGCATGGGGTTATGTTGTTGCTGAACTCCTATTTCAGTCAAGTGTGACTTTCCATTAACATCATATAAATCACCAGGATCTAAACCAGATAGCTCTGAAATAATTCTCACAGTAAATTGTCATGCTGGACCAGAAGACTTGTATGTACTGTAAAAGATTTTAGGAGGAAATGAGGTGATTCCCTAGACAACAGATCTGGATTTAAACAGCTTAAGGAAGTTCAGGACTGTAATTGTTTTCTTACTTTTTATTTCTGGCAAATTCCAAGAATAAGAAGAGAACCATTTTGGGTGGAGGGAGAACTTTACAGAACTATTTAAAGAAATGTGCATAATCATCTGAAAATTAACACAATTAAACTGTATCGTAGTCTTCCATGCTTGTTATCTTTCATTGGCTCCATTTCAAATTTGCCAGTTTTCCCAACAGAGAGTGCGTTGTTTTTTTCTTCTCTCATTCTCTTCACTAAATGAAATAAACCAACAAATCCAAACAATCCTTGAGTAAGAGAAAACTCTAAAGTCAAGATAGGAACATTCTGTCCTTACACAAGCCCAAGACTAAAACTTCTGCAATTGCTATGAGAAATAAAACTGAACTTCTTCTAATGCAGACTATCTTAAGTATATAGGTAATTGTGTTTTCTAGAAAATCTAAGCTCATTGTCTCCGATTACTGTGGAAAACAATTACCATTCATGGAAAACTACAGGTAAGGCCAGAAATGGGAAACATGCCACAGAAACTTAGAGGTATTAGGAATGAGAATTAAAAATGCAGTGTTTTAACTGACTATAAACACACAGGGGCAAAATAAAAAGAGCAGAAATACTTGTCTGTCAACATTTTAAAATAGGTTTGAAAGCAGCAGCTGAGTAAGGAGGTGTTACTATCAACATTGTCCTGACACCTTGCGTCTTCTACCTTCAATCCACACAGAGGGAAAGTCTCAACTCTTCTGAAGTGAAAACCTAGCTCTTCAAGTCTATTTCTGACAGAGCTCCCCAGGTAATGTCAGAGGTCATGGTCCCATGCCAGCTCAGACCCTGCCTTGGCATGTGGGTACTCCCTTGTATGGCTGGTGGGGCAGAGGGGACCAGAGTTCCTAGGCCAATAGCACACAGCACTAGTATCACCATCAGTTTCAGGGCTATGAAATACAACTGCACAAATCACAAGTGAGCACAAACATACCTCAAAAGATAAGCTGTTCTACCTACCCATCCTATAGTATCTCACCTAGCTGCATCTAGATTCTTTCCTATGGAGAAAGGCAGAGGGAACTGGGCTTGTTCACTCTAGGGAACAGAAGGCTCCAGAGCCTTCCAGTGGAAGGGAGCTTATAAACGAGATGAATACTGACTTTTTGCATGGACTGATAGTGATAGGACAAGGGGGAATGTTTTAAAACTGAAAGAGAGGAGATTTAGATTAGATATTAGGAGGAAATTCTTTATCCAGAGGGCGGTGAGGCCCTGGCCCAGGCTGCCCAGAGCAGCTGTGGGTGCCCCATCCCTGGAGGCGTTCAAGGCCAGGCTGGATGGGCCCTGGGCAGCCTGATCCAGTGGGTGGCAACCAGCCCACGGCAGGGGTTGGGGCTGGGTGGGCTCTAAGGTCCCTTCCAGCCCAAGCCATTCTGTGAGTCTATGATTCTGTGATGCTACGATGCTACCTATGATTCTGTTCAGTAAATAGGTAGAAATATCTTCAAAATGAGATTCATTTCACCTGTTTTTATTTAAAGATGGGAGGAAATCCCACTGGAAATTCCAATTTCTCTCTCTCAGAAGAAATTCAGATAATTGCCTTATATGAGACATCTACCTTGCAAATGAGCAAGATATATCCCACTGAAAATTAGGATCTTAAGAAGACACACAGAAAATCACCCCCTCTTCTGGGATACCCAGGTATAATTAAAACCATTCCTCTTTGTTGTGGGAACAAACTATTTATCCTACAGAGGAAAGACATTCAAGGGGCAAAGCTTATTGATGCTTGTAAATCGCTCACATACCACAACCAAACCAATTAAGTGCCTAAGCCCCTGCACTGACAATGCAAATTTTGTTTAAGGACTTGTTTACAAAAGGAGAACCCTGTGAAATTAAATATGAGCTGAAGAGCCAAAGCAACATACAGAAACTATTTACATACAGACAACTCTTCACTTTTCCTGTATTTCTAACATTTAAAATATTGCTATATATTAAGCTCCATGATTTCTTTGTTCCTCAGGGAGAGGGAGCATTCCCTAGAGCTTATGAACATATTTTCCAATGGTTTTCATGGAAAAAAAAATTGTGAAGACACTTGAATAAATTTCAAAATTCAGTAGGAGAAGTTCACTTAACCCAGTGTTCAGCTGCTAGGTCTCAGCTTCTTGGAATAGCAGGAGAGAAAGTTGAAAGTAGTTGTAGATGGCAGTTATTTTCCTGCTGACCTTAGGGCAGCTGGAGCATGGGCTGTTCCCCATCAATGTCATAGTAACCTGCCACTTTCCAGGTCCCTTTTACCCAAGGGACTGAGTTCTTTAGCTGCGTGACTGTTTTATATTATCAAAGGAGTGCAAAGAAGCAAGAGGATATCATAGGTTTGGCTCAGAGCTTCTCTGGATGGTGGGTACATAGGGTTAAGTCACCCCTGGATCCACAATCTTCAGACAACTCCAGAACAAATATGGCACAGGCTCAGATGCATCCAGGGGACAGTCTCTAGTGTCAGCACAGGTGCAGAGATCAGCATGAGATATTCTAGGATGAGCAGACCTTAAACCTGCATGCTACAAACATATAAATTATTATTATTATTATTATTATTAAGTGGACATCAAAAATACATTTTGTGTATGTTTTCCTATTTTTTTTTCACTTTCTAAACAAAAAGGTCATTGTAGAACTGAGTAATTTGTTTAAAAGCAGCCTGAATTGCCCAGAGAAATTTGATACTGTGAAAGAACAGTACAGTACACAGCACAGCAAGCAGATAACATGTGGAGATGCAGATCTTTTTGAAAAGCTACACCATACTGCAGCAAGCTGTAATGGCAGCACAAGGGAGAGAGACCTTTTTTGTACTACTCACAGCAAGAGCTGTATGGGGAGGACAGATTTATCTCTTCAAGGCTGAGCACCTTAAAATGTCAACAGTTTTAACTACTTCACAGCATGTAAGGAAAGATCATTGAAAATTTTGCCTGGGACAGGACTCACCTTGCAGGTAAAGCCTCCTGAGGAAACAGCTAATCTAAACTGCCTCTTGCTGCAGTCAGTGGGGTGGGATGAGGCGTAGGCAATGTGAACTGGGGCCACTGGGAGAAAGAGACCTGGCTTATCACACCAGAAGGAGAGCCTGGGGGAGGAGGGGAAGCCTAATTCAGTGAATGTGGCAGTTTTGGTATGAACTCTCTTTAGTCATTTGGAAATTATACTCCTTTTTAACCAAAGTATGTGGGGATTAGCTTGGTCATATGTATCAGATAGATTGGTGTATAGATAAAGATATATCTGATTGAAGAAAGACAAAAACGTATAGCTTGTCACTTGGTTGATTTAATCTGGTTCAGGAGCAACCAGGAAGTACAAAAACATAACATCACGCTTCCTTGCAAAAAGCAGAGCCGAGCAGAAGCAAGCCCCAAGTGCTCTTTTGGACTGAAAGCCAAAGGAATGCTGAATGTGTTTTCTCTAAAGCATCTGCATTGCCAGCACTAGAAAATGCTCAGGATTTCTAAAAGCTGCTGTTGCAGATAGTTTGACCAAAGCTGGCAGATGAAAGACAAATCGCCCAGAATCAAACAGACACAGTCCTGAGCATTCAGACTAGCTTATCCCAGGAAGCTGAAGGATAAACTGAACATCAGAGCACAAGTAATAAAATCAAGGTGAAATGGGGTCTTTAACAAGGAGTTTGCACAGGGGCTGTGTGATACACCATCAAAACAGGGATTAGGCAGAGTTTAAGAAGTCCATGAACTTGATGCTGTACGTCCTCACAACTGAAAATTTCACCCTAATTAGTCTGGCAGTTTTAGAGGAGACAGTGTTCTGCCTAAGTGCATATGTTGAAGTGCTGCAGTAATTCTGCATTTCATATACACTGACAAACAATTTTGCATGCTTACCAGCTCTGTTTGAAACAAGGAAACAAGGCAGTACATGCTGATAACTGAAGTGATCTGATTTCCCATGTGTGACCCACTGTGCATCTTTTGTAGAAGTTTAGTCATACATAAATGGATTTAATGGATGTTGCCCATGTACTGACAACCTGCTTATATCAGTATGCAGTCAGCTTCAGCCACACGAGTGCATTCACCTCCACAATGTATTTCTATAAAATACATACCCATATATAACAACAAAAAATATTAATGATGCATAAAAACTGTCATTAGGCCATACCTTAACTTAGTAGACTAAACAAACTTGAGCAAGCATTCAAGGACAACATGTAAATTCACAAGAAGTGTAAGGGCTACATAACTGTTTCATTCAGGCATTCAAACATTCAAATTCTTTTCTCTTCCCATCATATTCAATACTGAGCCTGTCTTTTCCCTTCTCCAATTTTTGTATACTCTTGTGTGCCATCTAAGTAGCTCCACATGTCCTCTGAAGTATCTTCCAGAGTTCCTTCACTCTTTCTTATATCTAAATACTCCTGAAAGCCATACAAAGTGCTTTTATTCATAAAGAGGGAAGGTCTAAAAACAACAATTAAACCAAATCCAAACCTACAATTTTGCAACAGGCAGGAAGTAAATCCAGAAAAATAGTCTAGAGAGCAGACGAGGTCCCAGTCAGATAGAAGCACCAGTTAGGTCATGTTGCCTGCCTGAGAGAATCAATCAAACCCTCAATTACCACACATAAATATGCATCCTCATGCGCAGCACTTATGCAGCTGACTTTTGAAGTATCAGCCATAATTTCTAAATGTTAACAACACCTTTCTGTAGATTACTATAGACTCTCTTTCTTATTTATTGAAATTTGGTGTGTCCTAAACATCAGTGTTTGTTTCCCTGCATAGTCCACATCTTTTATGTTTTTTAAGCACCCTTCCACTTCATTTACTGTCCTCTCTCTTTCAGAGAACAGTGTTGTTTTGCTGTACCTCTTTACTACATAAAAATAGATGTTTCACACTGTGGTGTGCTACTCAACATTTATTTCAAGACAAACAAGTATGGGTATTGATGCTACTATTTTAGCTACCAAGGAGCCCTTTAATTAGCGCAAAATACACAAACAGGATCAGCTGGGAACCATGATATATCACATAAACTACTTCTTCACAGACATTGCCATATTTGATGTGGAGCCAACTCAACAGGCATTTAGACCAGATGAGCAGATGGGCTCTTCTTGGAAAATACACTCAGGTCTCAAGTGTATACTTCAATCCATCTCCCTCAGTTATCCCCATGGCCCTTTGCTTTTACTGTAACCTTAGTCATAAGCGGTTTGTAGTTTATTTAAGCAGAGCTTCTCAGCTATGAGGAGGCCTGGAGCTGGGCAGAGCTCAGTGCTGAGCCCATAGGAACAGCGTGGTTGCGATGTCTTCAGTAACAGAGGTCTTACAAATTAAACCCAAACTTGCCCAAAGACAATGTCAGTGTAGTTCCAATGGACTATAGAGGAAGTACATCAAAGACCTGTCTGACTTTCAGTGGCAAATGCATACAGTCAGAAACTGCTTTGTTCTGGCAAACTGAGTTCCTTTCCCTCTCTGTCTCCTTTACCCTCCCTCTGCGCGGCTCTGAACAGCAAGGTGAGAAGGAAGATGGGCAGCACGCATGTGCTGGCACTCTCTGGAGCGAGCTTGCTCTCCCTGGGGAAGCAGAGCCAGCTGAGCTTAGGTTAAAGAAATCCCCAGGCTGCTGCAACCAGACATGAATCCTTCATAATTGGCTTCCTGGCAAACTCAGCCCTAGCAGACCTTGGCTGCAGCAGGGACTCTCACTCCAGTGTCTCTGTAATTCCCAAAGTATTTCTGTAACTAAAAAGTTTCAGGTCTAATTTTAAACAATTAAACCTTTCTTACAGGAGGGATTGCTCTCCAGGACAAAATGAGGTGTATCTGGCACACAGAAGCTACTATTTCTTTCAAATAATGCTACAAAGGAAACATATAGTCTGTTGTGATAAATGAAATTCATGTCTCCTGTACTGCAGTAGAGATAACCATCAGAAAACAACCAAAAAACTCCGGAGGATGAAGGAGAACCTGTGAACACTAACTTGTTTTCCTATTGTTGTAGTACCTGAGACAAAACTAGCAGCAGAGGATTGCAAGAAAGGGTGTTGAGGGATGGAAATGAATGAGTTCCAGCCCCCATGATAGATGATATCTATGCTCAGTAAAAATTTCTGATAAATAAGAGAATGAAAGCAAACCATATATTGCAGCAACATGAGCCCTTCTTTTCTCAGTAAGAGATGCCTAGCATTTTTCTGCCAAGCCCACAGGCTCCTCAGCGGCATCCAGTGTGGTTCTCCTTGTTCATTCACGCGGACAAGCAATGATTATTGACAATTAACATCTCTCCTGATGAAGGCAAATTAAGTGCTGTGAAAAACGCAAATGCCATTCTGAAAAAAAAAAAAAAAAATGAAATGAAAGAATGTGCACACTGGCTAAGCTAGCATGCATATCTTTTAGGTGTTTTGTAACTGGAAAACTACCTGGGTTTTGCTTTCTGACTTATTCAACATAACTGTATTAAATGAGACACCAAGTGAAATACAGCAGTCATTAACACAATGTCAAACTGTGACAATGCGCGGTACTGTGCTGAGGTTGGGAATTAGTAGGCAGCAGTCACATTTGCAACACTAATATCCAGGTTCAAAGTAGGATTTCTCTGATTCATAGACCAGGTGCTCCAAAGAAAAAAACAGTGGGCAGCCCATACCTTTGGTGACTTTATAGTCCCTAGCATTCAACAGAAAAACTTTACAATGTTGTACTGTTGTACTCCCAGCACTTCCGTGCTGTGTCTATCATCACAGTTTCTGAACAGTTTTCTAGTGCTATGTTGTATGTCATTTGTCATATGTTAGGATGAGATGCAGAGAGACAGGAAGAACAAAGGGATCAAACTGTGCTTGAAAGTGAGGGGAGTACCGCAGCAGCTGGCTTGAGTACCCAGCTGTCCTTGGTAGTGTTACAAGTGGGACCCCACTTGCAAAGTAGCAGAATACAAAAGGGTAGAGGTCATGGCAGTAGAAGAAATGCACCCCTCTCACATCTCTAACACATCAAGAGGAGAACATGACATGCATCTAAATCCAGGGGACCAATACATCGCTCAAGGTCCTGCTAGAGGGGGTGAGCACACAGGTGCTCAGCAGGGCTATGGCTTCCCATTCAGCAGGGGCTGGTGGGCCCAGCAGATCCCCCGTCTTACTGGGACCTGCAGAGAAGTTGCAGCCCTCATCCAGAAATGTCTGAACAGACAGCACCACAAAACAGGAAATCAAGAGATGGAGACACTTCCAAAAATATTGCAGGTCAGTGTCTAATGCTATGATTCTGGTCAGAAAGTTTAGATGTACTGCCATCAGTTCAGTACTCTGTCTTCATATCTTCTCTAGATCTTTTTATTTATTTACTTGTTTGTTTGTTCAGAGTTGAGTCAACCCACGGAGGAAAAAGATCATCTAGTCATCATAGGCAAACTTATCTCACTCCTAATGTGTGGTCTAGGCACCAAGTAGAATTACTAAAGACATCCAGGAACTCCTGACAGGAAGATGGGAGCTAGCAGCACAGAAGTGGTGGAAAACATGTGTGCAAAGCCAGACAAGTTGCTTAATTACTTTTTGCACTGGTTTGTAACATACAAGAGAGCTCACACTCTCAGCAGCTGCATCTCAGCTGAAGTAGTAAACACTCAGACAACAGTTTAAAGCGGAGCCTAAGCCTTGCCAATTGTTATATAGCTGCAATTTCCAAAACTGCCAGCCGAAGGTTTTGGAATAAGATTGCTGGTCATATATATGCAGGTGACTAAATCTGTTTGAAATTGTCTTTCTCCTGCAGGGAACAGCTTACCACGGGCAGCTGTGTAAGTCTTGGCTTGGCTGGCCTTTGTGTATGCACATGGTTTGGACATAACAGCAGGTTAGAAGGCTTTCAGGGCTAAGGTTTGGAGTCAAAGCATGCAGTGGAGACCCACTGGATAACTCTCACCTCTACCAAATACTCATTAGAAACTGTGAGAATACAATGCATAAACAGAGGAAGTTTAAAGCACTGAAGGCCCTGCAGAGGTGTGTTGTACTAAAATCTGAGCACTAGCACTGCCCAAAAGCTCAAGTGAACACACTGCTTTGCTAGACCATGTTCAATTCATAGGAACACTTAAGGAAAAAGACTGTGTGCTTCAAAATGGTAGGAGCATACCTGAGGATGGATTCTGACCTTGGAAATAAATTTGGCTGACAATGTGAGTGCCCAAAAGAGAGAATATAGGTATTAGATTGCTTGCAGTGAAAAGTAATGTCCTGTACCATAAACACCACAGAAAACACAAGCTGTCCAATTTGCATAGTGCCACTGTTTTCTCTACAGGCTGAATCTGCCTAACAAAATAGCAGCATCCTCTGAACGTGATCAAGAAATGATGTTGTAGCTTCACAGAGCATACTCCTTTACTTAAGCCCAGAAAAATGTGGCCCTTGCAAGCGGAAGCAAGGTCAGCAGGCAGGCATCCGCACCCCCGTGTCCCTCTCCCCCGGCACCGTCTTCTCTGTCATCCTGAGGATCTCTGGAGAAAGAGTTCTGTTGGCTCATGGGTTTCAACAGGATGGGCACAGTTCTGCCACAGGGTATTTTTGGACAGGTGCTGCCAAAATCAAATAGAGGGCAAGATGAATCAGCCCTCAGTCAAGGCCTCAGAAGCTGGAAGCTCCAGAAAGCTGTTAATGGGAAACAAACTGAAAATTGAATCAGAAAATGTGCATTCCTATCCCTGATCCTTCTTGTTGTCATGGACTCTATCCACCTCATTTGGATCTATCTGCACTAAGATAGCTCAGGCATCAGCAGCACAACCTTCATTCAGTTATATTTGCCCTCATTTTCTATAGATGAGAGAGTAGGTAAGTGCTCTTCTCAGTCTCTGCTTCTCTAAACCCTTCAGTACTCGTACAGGCTTGCAAAGGCCAAGGTCACTCCAAAAACCAGAACCCATGCCCCCAGCTCACAATCACAGGCATCAATAACTACAGATAACTGGACGTGATTCATGTGCTGGGTGACCCATCAAACCTCCTTCTTCTCTGTATGTCTTGTTATGCTGGTGTCATGCTACGCACCTGAAATGAAAGAATGGAGCAGGACAGGTTCATCATAGGTATCAACGATGTTTGCTCTCAGGTCCTGGACCAAGGGTAATGGTTGATAAAAATCACTCCTCTCTCCTGCAAGTTACTTTATAGCTCTCTCAGTATGAGAAACGGATGAAGGGAACACCCCAATATTGTTTGATTATTTGGCATGTCATCTTTAAATGCATTTCCTGTTTTGATTTAGCTTTATATGCAATAACAAAAGTACAAAGACAGCAGAATCAACATGAAAAATAGTATGGTGAATCAGAAAATGGATTTCCATTTTAATCAGGAAAAGAGAACTTATATCTAATAAAATATTGTGATGATCATTATCAATTACCAATTTCTGGTTAGGAAATTACTAGTGGGTTCATGTCCATATTTAATTCAAAGACTAATAATTTTCTCCTTACATATTCATAATAACTGAGGAATGGCTGCTGCCAAATTCAGAAAAATATACCCCCAGGAGTTTGGTTTTGTTCATCTGGGATTTTCCGAACATGCAAGACAATCTTTTTCTTAAAAGGCGAGCTCAGTTCTTGACAAAAGGTGTTGCTAGTCATGATTCTCGTAATTTCTGATAAAATCAGTTTTAGTCAGGTATCTAGGCAAATACTTTCAGAACAAAATCCTTTTCCTGAGTTAGCCTAAGTCCTTGTGGTGTTCATTGACAACAGAAGCTTATATAAGTTTATATAGCTTAGATCTGGTGTTCTGGGACATATGGTAATATCCTTTTATAAAGAGGAGCTTTCACTAAGGTGAACTTCTGTCTCAAAACTGATGGCATGTGTTTTGCAGATCTCTGTACAGTAGCTGGTGTTGCTGGTAAGCTTAAAATACCACCTCTAGTGCATTGGGAAATAACAACAGGTGTGTTGAAGATTGTTGATTGTACCTAATTTTAGACACCTAACCTTGCTGTCTGGTCTTCTCAGGTCATCCTGGAGTTGTTGAATAAAGACAGGCTTCTCTCAGAGTAATCCAGGGTGACTAAGTAGGGTTTTGACTTCAACTCACTCCTCCAGAGTAATCTCTCTCATTTTTCAAAGACAAGCAGCTTCCAAACCTAAGTCTCCTCACTTCTTTGCTATGGCTTATTTGCTTCAGGGAAAGCTTTCAAACCTGAGTTTCTAGCAATGTGTTTCTATGTACGGTTGGGCATTAAATATTTTTTCTTCCTTTAAGAAAATCATGCCTATGAAATTCTCGTTCTGCAGCAGAGTAAAATCAGGTTTCTTCAGGCCTTTCATGAAAGACAAAAGAGGCAAACTAATCAGTGGCTGTGCAGAATATCTGAGTCGACCTTCTTCGCTACCTTGTTCAGTTTCCAGAGAAGACAGTCAGCTTCCCATGTGAAAGCCTGAGACCTCCCTTTAGCACATGTTGGAAGGAAGAGGTGCATTTTGCTCTTGGTATCCTCTCTTCTACCTCATGTCTTCTATCCCCCAGATTCCTTTCTGGGCTGGAGATATTCAGATAGGCTGATGAACACATGTGGATTTTTTGAAAGCATTACTTGCCTGAAAATGTCCCATTTTTTCACACATTTGGCAAAAATACTTCCAAAACCTGAAATACTTCAACCTGCTCAATTCTTACGTCAATTTTATGTATTCAAGGCATAATGTCCCACTTTTCAGAGGTAGTGAACAACCCAAAACTCAGGCCAAGTACGGCACACAGTCTTTATATGAACTCACCTAGGAAACTGAAGCCTGGTATTTCACTTGTCCTGGGAGATAAATCTTTGTTTAAATGTTGTTAAATGCAAGAAATCAACAGGTACAGTAAACCGTTATAGAGAGTAACTCAACAAACAAGAGGTCTCTTGGTTTATAAAAACAAGAGTTTTAAAAGATAATGACGATTTCTATTCAGTTCACATTAAGGTATTAGATACAGTTTCACATCTCAAGACATTTAATACAGTTTTTATTGTGCCAATATAGTGTTAATGTTACTAACTTCATCTATTCCTACTTGCTGTTTAAACCCCCTAGCTGACAGCTTAAACCCCTCTGAGTGGGAAAATGTATGAGGCATTATCTACGAAGTGTCTAATAACCATGTCTACAGAGAGAGACAATAAATAGCATTTTGATGAAGAGTAAAAGAATATTTTGAAGACTCAAGCTTATGAAATGAGTGGGAGTGGAGGCTCATGATCATATTTGATTTTTTTGAGGTTATGACTGTATTCATTTTTACTTTTAAAGAGGCAGGAAGAGTACTGCAGAGTGTAAGAAAATTCACTTCTGCAATCACTTTAGTAATAAAAAATGCTGAACAAGTTTATTGAGATTTTGATCACTATAATGCAAACAGTATATTATGTTATCAGGTCAATAATGTGTTAACAGGTCATCAGTCTGTCATTTATAATGAGCAAAACAATTGCATGTAATAAGGCTAAAATGAGGCCATAACATTGCATTAGTTTACCATAGGGAGTAGGCACTAAGCTGTTCTGATATCATAACAAGATAAACTAAAAATTTCTCTCCACCTCATATTCAAGCTGCTCGGTAGATTTATTAAGGTACCAAAACAGTTCCTGGTAGCGAACTGATAAACAATTATCTTCCTTGCATCCAGATTAAAAGGTGAATCAATTAGTCTTCCTTAATGGGATTCTGCTTTACAAAACAACTGCAGCTGATTTATTTCAAAATAAGGGAATATGCAGCCTAAAAAGCACTCTGAGCAGAATACAGTGCTGTCTGTCTCACATTTTTTAATCCCAGGTCTACTTCATAGAACTAGAAAAGCAAAATGTACTGATCTGAGCAAATTCTAAGTCCCTGAAATATGTGATTATTTGAATCATCTGAAAGTGCATTCCTAATAAACTAGACCTGCTGTGTTCTTGTACGATAGCTAATCTAAATGCTGGGAAACAGTCGCTCATTAAAAATTTCAGTTTGAAAAACATTGCGATCTGGACCTGTTTTCTTATTATCCTGTAAGGCCTATTCAGTACTTTCAGACAGAAAGGTTCAAATAAATAAGCTGCCTTTGTCTAAGAATTACGCCGTGCTTCGTATTGGAAGACACACTTTGCCTGTCTTGCTGAGCTGGTTCTCAGTTTTGAATCAATAAGAGAGCTCCCTGCTTCCCTTTGGTACCGTCATCTCAGGCAATAGCTAGACTGACCCTTAGTCTTTCTCTCCATCCTCTCACAGATTACTTTCCAAAAAAAAAAAAAAAAACCACACTTTTTTCTTTTTTTTTTATTTCTAGTCTGTGTAAATGTAATGTGTGTTTTCCTTATGTTTTTTGTGTACCGTCTTCTGCTGCTGCGTAGCAGAAGTCCATGTGCCCTTTGGGCTGGGCCTACCTTTATGTTGGCACACACTCTATTTCTCTCCTATGTATACCACAGATATACCCTGTAATTATCCACACATATCATATGCTCTCTCTCTTGACTTGATCGTTCTTCATGAGGGTAATGTCACCATCTCCAGGAAGAAAAAATAAGTCAGCCTTCAATATATACACACGTATTTTTTCAATTATGTAGAAGATGGAGACAGCAGTGGGAGAAGTGAGCATAAGAAAAATGTAGTTCATCTTTATACTCATCAAAAGCTGACTCTAAAGTCAGACATTTTTTTCTGTGGTTAGAGCGTTGTCCCTCCACTCACCTTCCCATTCTCAGAGCTGACTCACTGCCCAGTGCTGCAAAATTTCAATCTGAATAACATTAACAACACAATTAAAATAGAAAGGAATTAAAGTACAAACTGATTTGCTTTTACAAGCAGGGACACCCACAAATGGAGTGCTTCCTAAATTAAATAATAATAATAATAATTTAAAAGATAGGTTTGAAGGGAACATAACATTAGGGACAATCCAGCTTGAATTTTAATTATTAGTGATAAAATATCATTGCAACACCAGTATTGGAGTGTTACAGTAATAGCCCAGAAGAGTCACTAGCAGTGGAGTCTGTAGCTCTGTATCCGTATCAAACAGATACGAGACGTGCATGCTGGAATCCAAATATCCCCAGCCCAAAAGATGGCACAGGTCCAAGGCATGATCTCCTGACTCAGTGGGTTGGTCATTCTCCTTTGCTAAGTAGGATAATTTCAAATGCAGGAAGAACTCCTTTCTTTTAACCAGCTAGCAACCTTGTGGCTCAGGGTGGCTCCAAAGGATGAGCTAGAATTTTGAATTCCTGAGAGGAAGGAAAGCATGCAACCCAGTTTCTGCCTCCTGTCTCTGTTCATGAGCTATGGTATTACATCCTTCGCTATCATTTGCAAGGACAGTCATGACTCCGCTTCAATCTCAAAAGAAAAAACATTGATAATTACTTTTATAACCAGGTCTCACAAGGAAAGAAGCATTGACATCTCACAGTTTAGGTTCTCTGTGGTCTATGTTATGTCAGCCACAAACACTGGACTGCCCATCTCTCTGCATTTGCAACACATGGAACCACAGCGCCTCTCCAGGTTTGAGGGAGTCTGTGAGAGTAGGAAAAACATGAGACTGTGATGTTTCCTGGCACAGCTCTCCCCCTTTTTTGATGGGAATCACTGGCTGCTGGTGCCTTTTCTCAGTAAGTATGACAGTTTCTTGATTTCATTCCATTCTTGCTAGTATAAAAACATTCAGTGGGGACAGGGAGGGTCACACATGCCGTTGATGAAGAGCTATAGCATGATATTTACTAGCATAGAGATGAGCTCTCTAGTTCTCACTGCTCATAATAAATTCCTCCAGGTCCATTTCCTTGGCCTATATACTGTGTTTTGTACTGTTGGAACTGGTCTCTGGCTCCAGATACTTCCAGAACTTTTAGCATTTCCTTTGCTACATAGAGTGCTCTTGTAGAATAAATGTTTCTACTGAGCTTGAATTTTTACAGAAGAAACCTTCAATTCTGTACACTATAAGTACTGTTTTACATAATCTCTGGGAGAAATACAACATTTCCAGTATGTGCTTATTATCTTCATTAAAAAAAAAATATTTCTCACACACACAGAAGATAAAACTTTGACAGCTGAGTCACAGAGACTACACATGCTCTCCTATTCTTCTGTGTGTGACAGCCAGCCCTTTGAGAAAACAATGCCTTTTGTGACAGTCTCTTAGAAACACTGGGCCAGAGAAATCCAACACAAG